>JAKSZT010054383.1:543449-605714 GCA_026826555.1 Tolypeutes matacus | reverse complement strand
CATTTCCCATCGTTGTCTCCTCACCAGGTGACTTGGATGAGTCCATTGAGCTGTAGGGTAGGAGTTGCAGTTCCACCTAGATTTCCTGCACACCTGGCACATAGGTAGATGGGAGGCTCCAGTCTCTGGAAGTATACCTAAGAAACTCCAGCATCACATGTAGGTTTGAATAGAAGGGACTGGTGAACCATGTGCAGGGAGGACTTATTTGAGTCTAATTCTGTCACTCTCAGGAGCACAGATTCCAAAATAGAACCCACTGATAAGGCATCAGTCTCTGGGGCTATCCCCCCTTATATAGGACCAGGGCATCACCACCTTCTAGTACCAAAACTTTTTGATCTATTCAAATAGAAACTCTGTACAATTTAAACATGAACTCCCCATTCCCAACCCCTGCCCCATAATCGGCTAACCTATATTCTAGATTCTGACTCTATGACTTTGTTTATTCTAATTATTTCATATCAGAGGGGTCATGCAATATTTGTTCTTTTGTGTCTGGCTTATTTCACTAATATGATGCCTTCAAGATTCATCCATTTTGTCACATGTATCAGAACGTCATTCCTTTTCACAGCTGAATAATATTCCATTGTGCATATATACCACATTTTATTTATCCATTCACTCATTGATTGGTGGACACTTGGGTTGCTTCACCTTTTGCAAAGATGAATAATGCTGCTAAGAACATCCGTGTGCAAATATCTACTTTCAAATCTTTTGGGTCATTAATCATTAAAATAATAAACAAAACTGACAAGTTACCTAAAGGTGTACTAACTGAACCAGCCTCAACTAAAACTGCAGTTCATAATCATCAGAAGAAAGTAATGAAATGAGAGAATGCTGTCAAGAGAAACACAGGGCACGTCTCAGGATGTTATCTGCCAAGTCACATCATGACTTTAAAAAAGAAGAACATTTTGTAGCAAATGACAAGATGAACCATTAAGACAAAGAGCTGACGACCTACAGAATATGAGTCAAAGACCTTAAAGAAAGCTGGAAAGAACCATCTCTTATGCTTAGAGCCAGATTCTGTCTTTTCAACTGAAAGCTCACGGTCGATGATTGAGGGTCATTAAAGGAAGACTCATAATTGTCACCAGGTGCAGAGAGGAGAGGACTATGGAAACAGCTATTATACTTGAATTACATCCTTCATTTGACGAGCTAGACATGTTTGCTCCCCTATTCCTGGTCATGGGATATGTCTTCCTCTGAGACAAAGGGGCTCCAGGCTCTCCTCAAAACAACACACCTCCCCCCTTTTAGCTGCCAGGCTGGCCCCTTCCCCTCCTCCTCCTCCATCCCCAAATCTGGTCTTTCCAAGTGAGCACAATTGGGAATTCCTCTTCTGCCCTGTCCTCCAGGAAGCCTGGGGAGCCCCCCAGTGCACACAGCAGGCTTCCCACCAGGGGCGGTTTCCCTGGACAGTCCTACCCAGAAGGGGAATGAATTGCCCTCTGGCTTCACTGAGCCCCATATAACCCAATCAGTCCAAATCATCCCACAAGGATGTTGTCATTTCATTTTTCATTTTTCTTCAAAAATATTTTATCTATATTTTAGTTTAAAGCTCTTTTTACATAAGTGAATGCACTTTTGCTCAAATTGTACCTTGATAATATTAAAAATGCAGTATAGTTTTTTACTAGATGATTTAAATCATTCTCATAATAATCTAGTTTCCAGATAATATAGATTGTAACTTAATTTTATCATCCATTCTACTTTTCCTAAACAATATACTATTATCTGGGAGCAGTTCATCAACCAAAAACATTTGAAACATCAAAACACTTTTCTCAGCAATACTTCTGTGTTGCTGGATGATAAGAGAGCAGGACTTTCTTGTTGGTCTCCATGAATGTTACTGGATTAAAGGTGGGTGCAGTGAGGAGCCAGGAGGATCCACCCAGGGTTGCTGCCTCCGGCTGCTGGGGCCCTGACCAGGGCTGGATAGGGCTCAGGTGCTTAGGGCAATGGGTGGTAGGCACAGGCTGGGGTTCCTCAGCTCTGCTCCACCTAACCAGAGCACCTGGGCCATTAGGGCCCTCAGACTCTTCATCTGCATAAAGAGTATGTCCAGTGTCACAGTTTCCTCACAGTGCATGTGTGCAGGGCCTTGAGGTCTCCTGAGCCAAGCTCTGGGGTATCTGCAACCTTGGGACTGAGGTTTGGGGTGTGAGAGAAGCTGTGCCCAGCAGCCCGGCTGAGCCAGGGTCAAGTACACCCAGCATGGACTAAGGAGCCTCTGGGTGATGTGCCAAGCAGTCCAGGCACCTAAGGTCCAGCCTGGGCCCACCCTGCAGAGTGATCAACACACTGAGCCTGCCCGGGGTTGATCCTTCCCTGAAGCCCAGTGGGCAGAGCATGTGTCAGAGTTTTCAAGAAAACCAAGCCTGAGACATTCCGGGGTCAGCCGGAATGAGGTGTGACCCCGCCTAGAACTCACAGATCGTGCAATCGCTGGTAGATTATGACACTTTGCTGAGCCCAGCTTGCCCACCTGTTACAAGAGGGTAAAAGCTGACCCTGCCTTTCAGCGAGCTGGGAGGGATGTGGCATGTTCAAAGGTCCGGCTGGTGAAGCCCGGCAATCGATCACGCTTCACTTTAAGCTGCTCCAGCACCTCAGCACAGGGCTGGCCTCTGGGCACCAAGAGGGATGGACAAGCAGTCAGAGAGCCAGGGAAGGGCAGGGAGGAGCGGGAGACCCTGCTCCTAGCCAACTAGGCCACAGGATGTGGGGGTGCGTGAGGACACCGTGAGGGAGCTACATCCAGGAGCAGGCACTCTTGCCCGCCCCTCCCCCCAGCATCCTCTGAGGGCTGGGTGCCCAGACCACCGCCTGCCCTGCCTGTTCTGGTCCCGATCATCTTCACGTCTGGAGTCGCTTCTGATTTGGTTCCTGCCGTCACCCAGGATGAGAGCCTCCTCCCTGGCTGTAGCAGTTTGGCAGTTTGATGAAGTTATGAATTCCAAAAATAGATATTGGATTATGCTTGCAAACCGGCCTCTTAATCTAGGCGTGATTAAGTTATGATTGGGGAGTTGACTGGACCACCAGTAGGGCGTTGAGCCCCATCCCTTGGTGGGTGGGGAATCAAATATGAAAGACAAGGCAAAGGACAGAGTTGTAGAAGTTCTGATGTTGGAGTCTTGAGCTGGAGCCCCGGGAAGTAAGAGAGCTTGGTCGTGAGGAAAGAGAGAAGGCCCCAGGAAAAGACATGAGCCATTCGCCTGAGAGTCTACAGCTGGCCTTGTGGAGGAAACAGAGGAGCTGAGCCCAGAGAGAAACGCAGCCCTGGGAAGAGAGGAACCCAGGAAGCCTGAACCCTGGCAAACGTCGGCAGCTGTCTTGGTCTAACACGTGGCAATGGACTTTGGCGAGGGAAGTAATTTATGCTTTATGGTCTGGTAACTGTGGACTTCTACCCCAAATAAATACCCTTTATAAAAACCATCCAATTCCTGGTATTTTGCATCAGCACCCCTTCGGCTTACTAACACACTGGCCCAAGCTCAGACCATCAGAAGACCGCTGCACGCTTTTCCCAGGGCCCGTGAAGCTGTCAGCATGGTCCAAGGATGTGAGGGAGGCTGGGGGCCCTGGGACAAGGGGGACATGGCACCAGGCGGCCAGTGTCACGGGCCACACCCAGCCCCTAGGAAGGGTAGGCTCAGTTGAGGGGCTCTGGGCTTAATGTCAGCCCCTCAGCTACAGGAAAGGCCTGGAGAGGCCAAGGAACAGCACCGCAGGGTGGAGCAGAGGGCAGAGGGCAGGGAGAGCCGGCTCAGCCCCTGCCCACCTAGGTGGCATGGGGCTGTGACTTTGCTTCCCTCGTGCTCAGAGGAGGAAGTATATTCCGACACGTCCACCTCAGAGCATTGGCGAAATTTAAGGAGATGTTGCTCAGAAGTGACCAGCAGAGAGGAATACCCAGGTTCTCCGCAAACACCTGCCCCCCCGCCCCCCAAGGACGACTGTTCAGCTCCTGCCTGCACCTGCTCCTTCCCCTACGCACCTTTCTCCTTTCTGAGTGTTTCTGACTATTTCTCTTGCGCGCACTTACTCGTTCACTAGTAGGGTTGCAGGCCCGCTGTGTAAAGCTCCTGTGCACAGTGCACGAGGCCAGTATCAGTCGGATTCGAGGTTCATGCAGGAACTGGCTCGTGCAGCTGCGGGCGCTGGCGAGTCCACAGGGCAGGCTGCAAGCTGGCAGTGCCCATAGAGGGTGGCGAATCCCCCCGGGGAGCAGGCTGGCTGCATCAGCCCTTCAGCACCCACCCCATCCCAGTACCCACCTTGGGGCCCAGGGCTGACCCCCAGCTGCGGGCCGGCAGCATGGTCCCTTCCCAGTCAAGCTCTGCTCCACTCCCAGATCCACACATTGGCTCTGGAACCTTCTATCTACACTGGCAAAGAACTAACCGCGCTCAGTCTCGGTTTGCCCTTACATCAATGAGCACCTGCAGTATGTGCCACAGGGTGCAGGGCTTTTCTCTTAACTAGCAATGTTTTTATTTATGCAAAAGTGAGTTGTTTATTCTTCTGAGAGATAATGTAGTGGAAATAAAGTTTCCTGCTCCGTAGTCTTATGATGGAGGCAGGGTCAGGAGGGGTTAGGGCCAGGCGATGGGTAATTTCAAAGTGGTACTAGAAAAACCCAAAGGCGACATTAAGGCGGACGTAGGAAAGGCACAAACGACCGCATCTTCCAGAAGGTTCACAGGCTGATTTCCTGTCTCAGAGCGAGGTTGGAGCTGGGCACTGCTCAGTGTCCACAGCACTCCACGTCCAGAGATGCACCTTCCACACACCCCGTGAAGAACTGAACTGAGAGGGCGTCCTGGATTACAAGGAAGATAAGGAAAAATCAAATGCCAGAGCAGACTGGACGAAAAATTACAGAGGTGTTTGAAGAAAGAGCCGAAGAATTCAGTGCTCACCTATCTTGTATTGCCATGTATTTTGCTTACTTTTAAGACAACGAGGAAACATTTTTAGGTGTAAAATGGTACATAAAAGTTCAACTACTGTTTTTCCCTTTAAAAAGTTATACTAACTGAGAGATAAATCAAAATGAAAATACAAATATGTGAGGGAAACATAAATTTAAGGGTGAAAATAGCTAGAAACATGGCTACAGAAAGAATGTCTTTGCCAAATAATTTGTGAATTAAAAGAAACAAAAATGCAACACTCAAAAAGTATGTAAATTTAGCATTAATACTAGGTCTGAAATCATCTAATCACAAAGGAGAAGATAAGTGATGTTTGGAAAGTAGAATCAAAAACAAGAACTCTCAAATAAATGGACCAAAAATATAAAGGAAAGAGGAAAAAAGAATATAGTACATAGAAATAAGAGAATATAGTACATAGAACCAACACTAAAGAAGTAAACCTAAAGAAACTACATCTAGGAAAAAATAGCATCACAGCCCAGCATTTTATCCCCTTCTTCCACCAATTTTAAATGTTCCAACAATACAAATAGGAAAACTTCTGAGAATTACTGGGCACTGCTTACATACTTAAAACTTCAAGAAGTAAACAGACATGGAAAGATGTATTAGGTTTACTAAATAATATTTGTTATTTTATTAAGGTATTATTTAAATAGAAATATGTTACCCAACAGACTGAATAATATTAATCGCAAACAATTACCAGTTCTTAAGAGGTGCCAAGCAGGGCTCCCAGTGCTTTACATTTTCAGCTTGAGTTTCACAGTAACGCCATGAAGCAGACATTCTTTCTTTCTCATGGCACAGGTGCATTCTACACACCTTTGCTTCTGATAAGGAACTCATGTCACAGATTATGGAACCCGCTGATCTTACCATGGTCGCCACCATGCCAAAGCCCTGCTTGGTGGAATGGTGGAACAGCTTTTTGAAGACTCAGATGGGCCCACCTGGGAGCAGCACCTCCCAGGCTGGGCCAAGGGCTCCGGAGGCTGCCTATGCCCTGAATTAGCATCCAGTGCATGCTGCTGTTTCTCCTAGAGCCAGGATTCCTGGGTCCAGGAGTCAAGGGCTGAAATGAGAGTGGCTCCACTCGCTGTTACCCCCAGTGAGTCTTGTTATGGGGCTCAATCGTGAGTCCATTGGGGTAAATGTTCTATGTGCTCTTCAAAACAATATTTAAAAACAAGATGCATTATCTTATTGGTAGATGCATTTATTAGTCCAAATCTGTTAGTTATATTCATCAAATATTCTATATCCTTTCTGTGATTTTTTGGGTGTTGTTATTTTTGTAGAATATGGATTTGTTTAGTTCTTTTAATTCTTCCAATTTTTGCTTTATATATTTTGAAATGATGTTATTATGCATAAAAGTTTAAAATGGTTATATCATCCTGGTGGATTTACACTTTTATCATTATGAAATGTGCATTTTATCCCTAAGATTACATTTTAACTTAGACTCTAATTTTTCTGTTTATACCACCTAACATTTGGTTCACATTTGCATTGCATATATATTGAATCTTTTTACCTTTAACCCTTCTGTGTCTTTCTCTTCATCCTTTACTTTTAACCATCTTGTGTCCATTCTAAGCAATATATTGTTGGTTTTTCCTTTTTATCCAGTATGTTAATGTTAGTCTATTAATTGATTAATTTAGTACATGTTTCTAACATAGTTACTAGTTATATTTGGATTTATATCTGTCACCATTCTATTTGTTTTTGTTGTTGTTGTTGTTGTTGTTTTTGCTATGTATCCTACTTTTACATTTTATTCTCTCATTCTTGCCCTTTTCTGATTAACCAAAATAAGTGTTTTCATTTATTTACCCCTCTAAATAGATTCTAATTAAACATTCTATTTCTACTCTTTTAGAGGTTGCCTGTGGATAAGAGTATGCATTTTTGTCTTACTATAATTTAATAAAAATTAGTCCTTACTTTTTACCAGTTCACAGACAATGCTTGTACCTTAGGACACTTGAGTTCTTTTAACCTCTTCCTCCATTTTGTGTTATTGTTTTCATGCTTTTTAATGTTAATATTAAATCTCACAAAACATTGCTATTATTTTAAATAATCAATGTTGAGTTATATCTACTCAGAGATTTTATCTTTCCATTGCTCTTCCTTTAATTTCATATTTATTTCTGGGATCATTTTCCTCTTTTATTGGAATTTCTTTTAGTTGGTGACTGTTGGAAATGCATTTATTCAATTTTTTAATGAATTTTGGGTGAATGTATTCATGTTTGTATGGAAATGTCTTTAAGTTGCCTTACCTCTTCTGAATACAGAATTCTAGGTTGGCAGTTGTTTATTTATTTTTTGTTCGTTTTAAAGATGTGTTTCCATTGAATTCTGGTTTTATTAATTTATTTTGGAAAAAAGCTGTCAGTCTTATTGATGTTCTATTTCAGGTAATGTTTCTTTTTTCTCTAGTTGCTTTTAAGAATTTCTCCTTATCTGTAGCTTTTCCCAATTTTATTCATACTATGTCTATGTGTGTTCTTCTTGATATTTTTCATATGTGGAGTTTTGTGACTTGAATCTGAGGCAAAATGTCTTTTTATAATTTTAGAAAATGCTTGGCAATTATTTCCTCAAGTGTTGCTTTACCCTGTTATCATTTTCCTTCACTTATGGAACTCCTGCTACACATAGGTTAGATGTTTCACCATGTCCCATATGTCTCTTACACTCTTTTATATATTTTCTGTCATTTTTTTCTCTGCTTCTACCATTACATTTTCACCTGACGAGTGTTTTTATCATCTGTTCTGCTATGTTCAATCTATTAAACTCATCTATTCTGTTTAAAGTTAGTTTTTTCATTATTCAGTAATTAAATTTTAACTTCTTTGACAAAATTCTCCACCTAGAATCCATTTTCTTACACCCATTGATCACAGCTACTTTAAAGTCCATCTCTAATAACTACAGTCTCTGAGTTATCTGTGGTTCTATTTTCTATTTTTTTCTCTTGGTCCTAATTATTGGAATGTCTGGTAATTTTGATTGATTATTGAATGGTTTAGGTGATGAACTGTAGAGGCTAGAGAAGGTATTATTTTCTCCCAGATAAGCTTCACTCTGGTACAGAGTGTGGGCAGGTGACCTTAATGCTATCAGAGGCTGAGGTGACTTCAATCTGAGTTACAGTTTTTATGAAATTTCATTTTTTTCTGGATCATTCCAATCTGAGAGTTCTTATAAAAGCCCTCCTTTTAGTGGATTCTGAAGCATAAAATTTGTCTCCTTGGTACCATGAAATGGTAGAAAATTCTACTTTGACATCCACGAGCTTCCTGCCCACCATCTTACATTCCTGCCCCATGAAGTTTAAGAATTTGACAATTGCCTTAAGAACAGAACTGGCCACCTGTTATTACTTTTCTCAGACTCTCTTTTCACCAGATTGTTGACATCCTGCCATCCTCCTCCTCACTCCCTTTTCTGGCTATCTTGACAACCCCAAACATCAAATTTTGTTTCTCTGTTCCAGTGGGATTTCCAGAGGGTCTGCTGGCTTCTCTCCCTCTTAGCCTCAGTCCCTGGCTCTGGATTCTCAAACACTCGCTCAGCACCAAGAACAGGCAGATACCCCGAGGGATAAGCAGCAGCGGGCTTCCTTGCGGTTCTCCAAGTTTTCTTTCACTCTTAGATCTTGGGTCTAAATCCTGGTTGCTTCAAGGGCTCTCTGATGCCTTCAAGCATGTGTTTTTGGTATTCTTACCAGCGTTCTAGTTGTTTTCAGTAGGAATACTCGCCTGCTACAAGCTATTCCATCATAACTTTTGAGTCGTATTTTTTTTTCTTTATTAGAGAAGTTGTAGGTTTACAAAACAATCGTGCATAAAATACAGGATTCCCACAAACCACCCTATTATTAACACCTTGCATCAATGTGGAACATTTATTAAAATTGATGGAAGCACATATATAGTTAATAATTGTACTATTAACTATAGTCCATGGTTTAATGTATTTTAAAGTAACTATTCTAGTGTTTTATATGGATCATAGAATGAGCACATCTGCCATTTACCATTCCCACTGAAAATACAGCTAATATTTAGTTTCATACCAGCACACACATATATCTCTCTTTTTTTTTTTTTTTTTTTTTTTTTGACAACTGCAGAATATAGCATTGCATAGATAGACCATATTTATTTACTCAGCATCTTATTAATGGACCTCTTTTTTACCTTCTGTATTAGTCAGTCAAATAGATACTGATGCAAAATACCAGAAATCTGTTGGCTTTTATAAAGGGTATGTATATGGGATAGAAGCTTACAGTTACCAGGCCATAAAGCATAAATTTCTTCCTTCACCAAAGTCTGTTGCCACATGTTGGGGCAAGATGGCTGCCAACGTCTGCCAAGGGTTCAGGCTTCCTGGGTTCCTCTCTTCCTGGGGCTCAATTCTCTCTGGGCTCAGCTGCCCTGCTCTTTCTGCAAGGCCAGCTGTAGACTATCAGGTGACTGGCTCTGTCTCTTTCCCTGGGCTCGAGTCTCTCTGGGCTCAGCTGCTCTGCTCCTCTGTGTGCTTACTTCCCAGGCTCCAGCTCAAAAACTGCAACCTCCCTTCCCTGCAGTGCGGTTTCTCTGTGAGATCCCCTTACCAACATCTTACTCACGGGGCCCAATCAAAGCCTTAATCATTATTTAATCAAGTAAAAGTGAAACCTGTGAATCCAATACACTCTAATATGCCCAGAGGAAAAGACCAGTTTACAAACATAATCCAATATTTCATTTTGGAATTCATCAATAATATCAAACTGCTATACTTTATTATTAAAATTTTCAATATGGAGGAAAATGGATATAGTACAACAAACACCCCTATATTCACCACCACATTTTGCCTTATTTCTGTTCTCCTCTAAGTTCTTCATGTACATCTGCTAAGAATAAAGATGTTTCTCCTTCATTACCATATTGTATTGGACAGTTTTGTTGTGTCAAAGATTTTGCTCATACAAATAATGCTATAAAGAACACTTATATTTTGATTAATTGCTGCCTGTAGTCCACAAGCTATATTCTAAGTAGTGGGGTTGCTAGTTCAAAGTGTGGGTACATTTTACATTTTGATTTAAAAAAACTGGTAGATTGTTCTTCAGAAAGAGCTGTACCAATTTGCACTCCCAACAAACAATGTACAGGAGCGCCTTTGAAGGAGAGAGCTTTTGATGTTTCCCTTTTGGTCTCTTATCTGGTGAACTTGGAGTCCTGTGATATACAGAGTGTGTCAATTAGCACTTGAAAGTCACCTGGGGATCCAGGCTCTAAGAACCTCCTAACCCAGGGATTCTTTTCAGAACCTTAGTGTCCTCTAAGAGAAGGCAAACACCAACAACACACACATTCTGAAGCTTCAGATCAGATGATCTAACCACACCTCAGTCATAAAAGGATCTTCTAAGCTGTTCCTAGATAAAAGGGAAACCAGCTTCACAGATGCATGATCAAAAGGGAAGCAGAAGGAAGAAGTGCCAGTCAGACCTGATGGTGACTTTGTCAAGCTCATTCTAGTGCTGCTTTTAATCTCTTAACACTCTCCCCATCATCATAGGGAATCAAATTAAAAGTTTCATTTCATAAAGACAAGAAAGTATTTACTTTAAATAAGAGCAATGATTAGTAAAGTTTATTCCACTTAATTCAGTTAAAATCAAATGATCCTCTGTTATGTTAAACAAACTATTTTAGACACTGCAAAGCATGAAAACAGAAGTGAAACATAATCTTTCCACATGGTTAAAGCCACTTATATTTCGCCTGGAGGGTGGCAGAGGGAGCTGGTAAACAAGCATGCCTTCTGAATGTCACTAACTATGCAATAAATAATTAATTGCAACAGGATTTTTGTTTTGTTTTCCAATTATATGGGATATTTTCAACCATCAAAGTTGAAAAAAATCATACACATTTATAATAGAATTAGCAACTATTTGTATAAAGAGATGACAAAATTGCCAAAGTATTTACATATTTGTTTTTAAATTGATCCTCAGGTTTTATAGATAAGCAAACAAAGCCTCAGAAAATATATATAGTAATTTCACATGGCTACATATTTTCAAAGCTGAAATTAAGCCCAGAATGCATGTATGCCATTTTTCTAATTTAAATATTAATGAAAGTTTATAGTAGCAAATATAGAAAATCATAGACTTTTTTTGAGACAGTGAATAAGTATCTATATATAGCATATATCTGTGATTGTCTTATGTCAAAATAATACTCATTTTTAAAAATGTGTTTGTAGGAAAAAAATAAACCTGAGAAATAAAACTTCCAAGAATGCCCTTACCCAGAAATATATACTGTCTACATGTTGGCATATAGCTTTCCAAAATTGTATGTTTAGAAGTGTACATGAATTGCAGAGTAAATAAATGTTTACTGCTCTAGTCTGCTATATTAATTTAGGAATATATTGAGTGGTTTTCCATAACAATAAATATTTTCTGTATACATTTACTATGAAAGTGCTTTTTCTATTATAAAAAAAACAAAGGACTTTAAGAATTCAAGCAGTTTAAAGAATCTCTCTTCCATTCTGTCTCCATTGATAACTCCCATCAACAATGATATATTCTCCTATAAAACATATTCTGCCTTCTTTTTTAACACAAATGCAAGTGTAATATATGTACTACTCTGTAATTCTTTGTTCACTTAAGAATGTTTTATTTAAATCTTTCATTTCACTACACACAGAATATGCCATTAGATGGCTGTATCAAAATTAATTTAACTGGCATGCAACCAATAAAAATTAATGTTCAGTGGCAGTGTTTTGGTATTACAAATACTGCTTCAATAAATAGCAATCGTGGTAGTATTGTTGTTGTTATTACTATTATCATTACTATGTACCAGGCACTGTTCTAAGTGATTTACTTTAATAACTCATTAATCTACCAAACAAACTTCATGAGGTAGTTACTATTATATCTTACTTTTACACATGAGTAAAGGTGCATAGAGGTTTAAACAAATTGCTCATCATGCATACAGTAAATACATTTATATTTCTACATGTGTTAATCATGACATAAGATAATTTCCAAGGTGTCTTAGTCAAATGGAATATACATTTCAAATGTTGAATGATATGGCCAATTTGCCTTTGAAATGAAGCGATCTCAATTACATACTCCCTTCAATAGTATATGATATTTCCAGAATCCCTCCACACAGCAAGGCTGGGCATCATGGAAGTTTGCAGTATAACTGGTGGTCAAGCCAAATTGTTGGTTTCATTTACATTACTTTATTTATTTATTTATTTATTTATTTTATTGTGGGTAAAAATCTAAATTTCATAATACATACCAATATTTGTAAAATGATATATAAATATATGTGCATATATGTGCATTTGCTTACAAAAATGTTATTTATATATATAGAAATATATTTTAAGAGGTGCTTAGATTACCCAAAATATTACACGGAACCCACTGGGATTCCCATGTTGCCCACCTCCCACACCTCCCACCACATCCCACACAAACATCTCCCACAAGTGTGGCCCACCACCCTCAATGGACTTACACATCCTGGGGCCTTGCCACCAACCATAGACCACAGTTCACACCGTAGACCACACTCTCTCCCACACAGTTCTGAGTGGTGTGTGCTGATTTAAAATGGCCTACATCCATTGCCACAATGGTACCCAGGACAACCTCCAAATCCCAAAGAAGCCCCTGTATTTACTTTAATTGGGTATAAGTTTGGTCGACTTTTCACGTAATTATTTGCTATTTGTAATTTCTCTTCTATGAACTGTCTGTACTATAAATGCTCTTTGCATTTATATATAGTTGTCAATTTGTAAGATTTCCTGATATGCCGACGAATATTACTTGTTGACTGTCATATATATTGCAAATATTTTCCCAACTTTGCCTATTATTTTGTTTACAAAATTTTTTTAACAGTAATTTTGAGGCACTAAATTTAATTTTTATGTAGACTCCACAGCCTGCAAAAGGTACTGTTTTACTTCTTTTTATTTACTTCCTTTCTTTATGTCTTTCTGTCTACCAAACTTCATATCTCCCTCTCTGTGTCTCTTTCTCTGTCCTTCCCTCCCTGTCACTGCCTTTTCTGTTTTTATTTTGTTTTTTTCTCATTTGACCTCAGGTGCAGATGGTTGAGTTAATTGTACCCATCAAATTAAGGCACACTATGATCAAAGTTCATGTTTGACCCCCACTTGTTGAATTTTACGTATTCTCCTTCATCCTCAAATCCACTCCCTCTTTCTCCCCTGCAGTATCCTGCTCAAAGATGTTTGATATATTCCCTTGCAAAGACTCATTTGTAAGGTGATTTGTCCCTCCCTCCCTCCCTTCCTTCCTTCCTTCCCTCCTTCCCTCCTTCCTTTCTTTTTCTTTCTCTGCCTGCCTACCTACCTCACTCTACATCTCACTCTAAATATACACACATATATAGCATGTAGTTTGTTAATTTATTTAAATTATATAAATGGCATGCTATAGATTTTTTTCATTTATATATAGATATATACAACACGGTGTTTTTAAAATTGTCCATATGACTTTTAATTATCCGTTACTACAGATGTGGGCACCTGTGTTGCCCACCACAAACTATGACATGATATACATTCTCACACTTTTTTCTTACTGAGCTGAATGGGTGGGAATTCAGGACCACGTAGATTATTCATGCTTAGTGCTACCAGATGCTCTCCAGAAAGAAGGCACCGTTTCATACTTCCAGTAACAGTAAGATTTTCTTTTCTCCATATCTTGGTCAACACCAGGAATTATCAACTTTACAGTCTTCGACAATCTAGGGTATAAAATGAGATTCACTGGTTTTGAATCACATTTTTCTGATTATAAATAAGATTGAGCATCTCTTCAATTTTTCTTAGCTGTTCCAGTTTCCTGTTTTTATCAGTTGGCAGTTGGTGGAAAAGCTAGTGACTTAAGTTGAACAGCTTCTAAAACCCTGTCCTGGAGTAAGTTTCAGAATCCAAGTTACAGTTTCTCAATTACATGGACAGACACACAATGGCTTCCTAGTGAGAGAAATAGAAGAAAGGTGGTCTCTTCTCAAACTGAATTCCCTGCTCCCATCTGCCTCACTCTCCCACATTCCTGTCTGGATCCTATCTAACCCTCTCATATTCTTGCTCGAATCCTAATAACAACAAGTTAAACCCCACATTCCTACACTCTCCACCTGTAGCTCATCTCCCCGAAACCCACGTCAGTAAGGGTGTCACTCCAAGATTGGGCTAGTTTTCATGCTTAAGATTGTAAGCTCTTAGTCCCCAGCCAGTGGGGAAGGGGTGAGGCAGGGAGGGAGGGAACAGGGACATTGCGTCAGGGTCAATATATCTTTGTACTCGCACTGAGCGCATGCGCTACTCCTGCTTTCGTTAGCCTGGGTGTGCGCCCTTTCTCATGAGAAAGAAATAAATTACTGCTGCTTCTAGTACAATTCCTGTCTTCAGAACTTTTATTTTGAGTAAGTGGTCACCCGTCCCATTTGTCGGGATTGACATCCAGACAAATGCACAAGTCCAGCTGTATGGGATGTGAACACTGCCGTGCATTCTGATTGATTAGACACTACTTCTGATTGGGCAACGACTATGAAGAACAAGTTATTGATTATTCATAATATTATCCTTGTTTATAGCATCTACAATGAAACAAAGCCCTTCTAATTCCTTCCTTCCCTCCCCCACAGTAGCACTTTAGCAGTAGTGTAGCAAAATTATGCTAAAGTAGATGTATGCAACTTTATCTAGAAACTTGATGCACAAAAGGGCAAAGAAATGGGATTTGTAAGGAAACAGGCTTGAAAGCTATGAAATGATTGCTCCCCAAATCAATACGTGGTATTGCAAAAATGGTTCAAACATTGAAAAGAAACATTAAAATTCATGTGAAGGCTTCTTTGATTTAGCAATTGTACTCCTAATTTGCTACAAGAAAACAATTCAAAAGAAGAAAATCATTCTTTACCTGAACATAGTCACTGTGGTTATGTTTATTTGGGAGAAAAAAGTTACATTTTAAGCTGTATAAATAAAAAATTTTAAAAGCCATAAAACTATACAGCACAAAAAGAACCCTAATGTAAAGTATGGAGTATAGTTAATAGTATAATTATAATAATACTGTTACATCAATTGTAAAACATGTACCACACTAATGCAAAACGTTAAGAGCAGGGGAAACGGTATGTGTGAGGGAGGAGGTGTACAGGAACTCTGCCCTTTCTGCATGAGTTTTCTGCAAACCTACAACTGCTATAACAAAAACAAATGGAAAATGTTACATTAAAACAGAAGATCAATATAATAATGATTAAAATTATATGCATCTGGGCAAAGCCTGAACAGTGGAATTACTCATTTGCTTTTCATTTTTAAATTTATTTTACTAGTTTTGTTAGTAAATGATAAACAATGTTTCTAAAAAAAATTTTAAGCAGTGAAAAGACATAATGTCCACATTTTAAGGCCTAATAAAGGAAAATATTGTCTTACTGCCTTTAAGCAAGTCTTAAGGGATATAGAAATGGAGTGGGCTTTAACAGGTGGAGGCGAAGGGTGAGAAAGAGGGATAGAGAACAGAGCCTCTAACAACATCTGAAAACTCAGATTTTTAGAAGAGCAATTTTGGGTTTATCTGTTAGGTGTATCTTCAAGAGCAACTGACCTAAAATGAAATGTGTGCTGAGCATTGGCTGTTAAGAATCAGGATGATGTACATCTTGTCAACCATGATGGTGGTGTAAGATGTTCCATTGTTCTGCTCCCCACAGTTTGGTTGAACAACTAACAAATTGGGTAGACCTATCTTCCTCAAAACTCTAGAAAACAATTAAAGGGTTGCAGTAACTGGGTGAGTGGCAAATTAAGATAACACTACTTTAGAAAATGGTAGGAGAAACTCCTGGAACTCTTGTTGGCCTCTTCCCCATCCCCTGCACAGCAGAGTGTAGAGCCACCCTATGCTCTTACTGTGGGTCCCTGGTCCTGTTCTAGAGGGAGCAGAGTAACCCCTATGCCCATACTAGGGTGCCAATCTATTAGAGGCAACCTGAAAGACTGAACCAGGATCCTCATCCCTGGCTCACCTTCCTAGAAGCAGCATGCAGACAGCCAAAGTAGTATAAAAAGGAATTAAATAAAGAATTAAATCCAGGTGGCAAAGGATTACTGGCTTTAAGACACAAAATAGAGCACCCAGGAAGGGCTTTCAATATCATACAGAGTAGGGTAGTCATGCAGATTCTTGTAAACAAGGGATTTCCTAAAGCCAAGACCTCATGCTCATGATGAGACTAGGCTCAGACAGGACAGAGAGGACTACACAATGTTCTTCAGTATGTTCAAAGACATAAAATAAAACATTGAGAAAGAACTAAAAGATTATCAGGAAAACAATATGAGAATACCAATAAAGAAATGGAAATTTTTAGAAGGAACCAAACAGAAATACTGTAGAGTAGCACCACAATAACTGAAATAAAATATCCACTACAATTTTTCACAGCAGATTATAGCTGGCAGAAGAGAGAATCGGTTGACTTAAAGACAAGACAATTGAAATGTGAAATGACTCAGGCTGAGGAGCAGAAAGGAAAAAGAATGAAAAAAAGTAAGCAGATCCTAAGAGACCTGTGGGGCACCATCAAACATACCAATATACACATTATGGGAGTCCAGGAGGAGAAAAAAGAGAGAAAGGGGCAGAAGTAACAGTCAAAGAAATAATGGCAGAAAACTTGCAAAATTTAATGAAAGACATGAATATGCACATTCAAGAATTCCAACAAACCCCAAACAGGATAAACTCAAAGAGAACCATACCCAGATACGTAGTAGTCAAACTGTTGGATTTGAAATACCAAGAACACAGAGAGAATTCTGCAAGCAGCAGGGATAAACAAACAATGTGGTATGTAGAAGGGAACCCCAATAAGATTAAGATCAGAAAGCATAGAGGCAAGAAAGCAGTGTGTTGAAATATTTAAAGTGCTGAAAGAAAACAATTGTCAACCAATAGTTTTATAACCAGCAAGATTGTCTTTCGAAATGAGTGAGAGATTAAGACATCCCCAGATTAAAAAAAAAAAAAGTTGGAGTAGTTTGTCAACACTAGACCTGCCCTACAAGTAATGCTACAGGGAGCTCTTCAGCCTGAAAGGAAAGACATTAGACAGCAGATTGAAGTGGAATGAAGAAATACAGATCTGCAGTAGAGATAATCATATGCGTACTTTAAATGCCAGTACTATTGTATTTTTTATATGTAACTTGACTTTCTATTTCTTACTAGTTCTAAAATGCTAACACATGAAAAGTAATGATAATTCTATGGTTTTGGACAAGCAATGTATAGAGATATAAGGTGTTACAAGTCCAACAAATAGGTGGGGGGAAGAAGAGGTATAAGATAGTGTTTGTTTATGCTAATGAAGTTAGGTGGTATCAAACAAAATATGATTGGAATAGATTTCATAAGTTAAATTTAGGCCCTTGGTAATCACAAAGAAAATATCTGTAAATATATATATATAGAAGGAAATGAGAAGAGTCTCAAAATGATACACTACAAAAAATCAAATAAATATGAAAGTAGGCATTAATGTTAAAAATCGAGGGTCAAAATAAGACTGACAAAGACCAGCAAAATGGCAGAAGAAAGTTCTGCATTATCAGTTGTTACTTTAAATGTAAATGGATTAAACTATCCAGTCCAAAGGCAGAGTTGCAGAATGGATTAAATAATGAACCAACTATATGCTGTTTACAGGAAACTCTCCTTAAATTAAATGGCACAGGTAGCTTGAAAGTAAATGCATGGAACAAAATATTCTATGCAATAGCAACCAAAAGGGAGTTGGAGTAGCTAAACTAATATCAGATAAAATAAACTTTATGTCAAACACTGTTACAAGGAACCAATAAGTAAACTATATCCATATAAAGGGACTAATTCAATATGAAGACATAACAATTATAAATATACATGCATCTACCAGCTGAGGCCCAGAATATATGAAACAAATATTGATAGTTTTGAAGGGAGAAATAAACAGTACTACATTAAAAATAGGAGACTTTGGTACACCACTTTCAATAACATCTTAACAGAAGACCAATAAGGAAATAGAAGGCCCAAATAATAAACAACTAGACCTAATAGACATATGTACAACTCTTCACTCCAAAGTACCAGAATACACATTATTCTGTAGTACACATGGGTCATTCAGGATAGTCCACATGTTAAGTCAAAAAATAAGTCTCAATAACTTTGAAAATATTGAAATCATACAATGTATCTTTTCAAACCACAATGGAATAAAGTTAGAAATTAAGAACAGAGAGAGAACTGGTAAACTCACACATACATGGAAATTAAACAGTGTATACTTAAACAACTAATGGGTCAAAAATAAATCACAAAGGAAATTATGAAATATCTTTAGGAAATGACAATGAAAACCAACATACTATAAATTATCAGATGCAGCAAAATCAGTGGTCTGAGGGAAGTGTATGGCTCTAAATGTTTACATTTAAAAAGAACAAAAATCTCCAATAGTGACATAGCCTCACCACTGGAAGAACTAGGAAAGAAAGAGCAAATTAAACCCAAGAAAGCAAAAGGAAGGAAGGAAAATTGGAGTGGAGATAAATGAAATAGAAAATTTTAAAATAAAGATAAAATCTTAAATTGAAGTTGATTCTCTGAAAAGATCAATAACATTAGCAAACCTTTAGGTAGACTGACGAAGGAAAAAAGAGAGGGAATGAAAGTAACTAAAATCAAAAGTGAATTTAAACCAAAAAAAATTTTTTTAATATTTTTCATTATTTTTAATATCCCAATTTTTAAATTTATTTTAGTCTTAGTTTTCTTTTAATTTTTATGTATTTTATTTCTTATATTTAAACCTACCATTACTATTTCATTTTCCTATTATTAATATTTGGCTATTTTATTGGCTTCATTTTTGAAGAAGCTTTAGATCACAGAGTGGTTACAACTGGGGCAGGGGAGGATCATTAGTGTGGGGTGTCAGTTTGGGGGATACATGGCAGGAAGTTCACCTGGACATACAAATAAGGTATATAAATGTGCTCAAATGTTCATGGGGCATTGTCACAGTGTGTAGAGATTCACACAATAACTGAGAGAATATAGAGTTCCCATCCTGGAGAGCTCTGCCACATTCTCTAATGGAGAAGCAACAGTCCCCCAAGTGCAGGGGCAATGACTGGCAAAGGAGGAAGATCCATTGATGGGCCCTTGATATTTTGATGACTATGCTTGTGAGACTTTTCTCTTGAAATTGAAACTTGGCCTAGTGTTGTGGGGTGCCTAAGGGTTGCCTCTTGTTGCTCAAATGTGGCCTCTCTCTAAGCCAAACTCAGCTTATAAATGCATTACCTTCCCCCCAGCATGGGACATGACTCCCGGGGATGAGCCTCCCTGGCACCGTGCAATTACTACCAAGCACCAACTTGCAAGCAAATAGAAAAAGATCTCAAATAAAAGGGGGAAAAGGTAAAGAGAAATGAGTTTATATGGCTATATGAGTCAAGAGGTCATCCCAGCAGGATCACATCTCAGGGGGATCTCATAGACTGCCAAAGTGGATACTACCTCAAATAGTGGGGCTCCTGAGGGCTCTGGGGACACCCAGGTCCTATGATCAGGGCAGATAGCTCCAGAGTTTGGTGTCTTGCCAGTGGGCCCTACTTGGGAGTTTGTGCTCCTGAGAGTGACAGAGTTGGACTCAGTTATGGCTTCCCTACACATGGCTCATCTCTCCCTTCTATTTGAACCTACACTTGGTGCTGGAGTTTGTAGGTGTACATCCAAGGGCCTTGAATCTTTGGGCTGTCTATGTGCCAGCTGGGCCCTGAACCTCAGCAGAGTTGCAATATCTACTCTCCAGTTCATTGGACTCACCCAGGACAACTAACAAGGGGGTGAGGATTGACAATCACCATACCAAGGAAATGAGAGAGCCTACAACTGCAAGCAAGAGAGTCCCATCCATCGGCTGTATGGGATCAAAGCCCCCTCTCAATTAGAGGTGGAGTGGACATCACAATTCCAGAATCCTCAGGATTGGGGAATGAACTATGGACTAAAGTGGACTTACTGGTATTCTACAATACACATGGTGTGATTCTAGCAATTGAAGAAATTACAGCATTGATATGGAGGCAGTGGCCACTGGAGGCTCTGGGGGCAGGGGGAGGGAAAGACAGGTATAATGCGGGGGCTTTTTTGGGACTTGGGAATTGTCCTGAATGGCATTGAAATGACAGATATATTCCATTATATATCTTCCCCTAGCCTGCAGAATTGTGTGGGAAAGAGTGTAGACTACAATGTGAACTATGGTCCATGCTCAAGGGCAATGCCCCAGGATGCATTTATCAATTGCAATGAGCGTGCCACACTAATGAAGGATGCTGTTTATGTGGGAGGGTGTGGGAGATGTGGGGAAGAGGGCATATGGGAATCCCTATATTTTTTGGTGTAACATTTGTGCAATCTAAGTATCTTTAAAAAAATAAAAATATATATTTTTTAAAATGAATTTAAACTGACCTTATAGAAATAAACAGTTTTATAAAAAGTTACTATGAAGAATTGTATGCCAAAAAATTAGGTAACGTAGATGAAATGGACAAATTCCTGGAAATACACACTCCCTCAAGTGACCAGTAACAAATAAAGAGATGAAATTAGTAATCAAAAACCTCCCAACAAAGAAAAGTCCAAGACCAGATGGCTTAACTGGTGAATTTTGCCAAACATTCCAAGAATAATTAACACCAATCCTGCTCAAAATCCTCCAAAAATTTGATGAGGAGGGGACATGTCATAACTCAGTCTATAAGGCCAAGATCACCCTGGTACCAAAGCTAAATAAAGAAATCACAAGAAAACTAAATTACAGATCAATATTCCTCATGAATATAGATACAAAAAAACTCAACAAAATAGTAGCAAACTGAATCCAACAGCACATTAAAAAAGTTATTAAGTGGAATTTATCCCAGGTATGCAAGGGTGGTTCAAAATAAGAAATAGAATTAATATAATACACCACATTAATAATGCCAATGAAATTATATATATATAGTCATTTCAACTGGCACAGAAAAAGCATTTTACAAAATTCAGCACCCTTCTTATAAAAAACACTCCAAAAACTAGGAGTAGAAGGATGCATCCTCAGCAGAATAAAGGGTATATATGGAAAACCCACAGCTAACATTCTACTCAATGGTGAAAGACTGAAACTTTCTAAATCAGGAACAAGACAGGGATGCCCACTGTGACCACTGTTATTAACATTATACTGGATGTTCTAGACAGAACAATTAGATAAGAAAAAAAAAAAAACAGCATCCAAATTAAACGGGAAGAAATAAAACATTCCCTACTTGCAAATGATATGATCTTAAAAATAGAAAATCCTTAAAAATCCACAACAAAGCTACCAGTGCTAATAAAAGATTTCAGCAAAGTAGTGGGGTAAAGGATCAACATGCAAAAATCAGTACTGTTTCTATGCACTAGTAATAAACAATCAGAAGATGAATTCAAAGAAAAAAATTCAATTTACAACTAAATTGCAACTAAAAGAATCAAACAGCTAGGAATAAAATTAACCATGGATTTAAAGGACTTATACTTGGAAAACTAAAAAATATTGCTGAAAGAATTCAAAGACCTAAATAAATGGAACAACTTTCTTTGTTCATGGATTGGAAGAGTAATATTTTTAAGATGTCAATTCTACCTAAAGGTATTTACAGATTCACTGTAAATGCAATCAAAATTCCAACAGCCTTCTTTGCAGAAATGGAAAAACCAATCATCAAATTTATATGAAAGGGTAAGAGGCTTCAAATAACTGAAACCATCTTGATAAAAAAGAATGAAGTTGGAAGACTCACATTTCCCCACTTTAAATTTTTTCAAACCTACAGTATTCAAAATGGTGTGGTACTGGTACAAGGACAGACATATAGACCAATGGAATCAAATTGGGAGCTCAGAAATAAACTCTCACATCTATGCCCAATTATATTTTGACAAGGGTGTCAAATCCACTCAATGGGGAAGAATTGTCTCCTCAACAAATGGTGCTAGGAAGTCTGGATATCAATGTACAAAATAATTAGGTAAGCCCCTATGTCATATGGCATATAAAAATTAACTCCATCAGTTATAAAGCATATGGCAACATGGATGAACCTGGAGGACATTATGTTGAGTGAAGCAAGCCAGACACAAAAGGACAAATACTGTATGAATGTGTTACTATGAACTAAATATATTGTGTAATATATTGTTTGATTCAAAAAAAATTTTTTATATATATCCATTATATTTAATTGAGAAATGTATATATTTATTCATCTATGTTTACTTTTTAGTTTTTAATTGTTTATATTTTTAATTATTAAATGTACAAAATAAAGTTTAAAAATGTTAAAAAAATAAATTAACTCCATCAAAGACCTAAATAAGAATCAAAACTATAAAATTCCTAGAAGAAAACACAGGGAAGTATCATTAGGGCCTTTTGTTAGGCAATGTTCTTAGACTTTACACAAAAAGCATGAGCAACAAGAGAACTAGATAACTGGGACTTCATCAAAATGTAAATCTTTTGTGCATTAAAGGACTTACAGAATCGGAGATACTATTTGGAAACCACATATGTGATAAAGGTATAATATACAGAATATATAAAGAAATCCTAAAACTCAATAAAAAACAAACAACCCAATTAAAAAATGGACAAAATCCTGAACAGACATTTCTCCAAAGAAGATACAAAAATGGCTAAAAAGTCATAAAAAGATGTTCAATATCATGTGCCTTTAGAGAAATGTAAATCAAATCCACAAGATGCCATTTTAAACCCATCAGAATGGCTACTATTAAAAAGTGGAAGAAGTTTTGGAGAGGATGTGGAGAAATAGGAACATGCATTCATTGTTGGTGGCAATGTAAAATGTGTAACCACTGCAGAAAACAGTGTGGTGGTTGCTCAGAAAATTATGAATAGAATTACCATATGACCTAGCAATCCTACTCTTAGATATATACCCAAAAGAATTGGAAGCAAGCACTTGAACAGATATTTGCACACCAATGTGCATAGCAGCATTATTCACAATTGCCAAAAGATGAAAGCAAGCCCAGTGTCTGTCAACAGATGAATAGATAAACACAATGTGTTATATACATGTTTTAGTTTTCCTGCCTGCTCAAGCCTATGCTCTCTTACTGAAGTCTGGTGTTCTGGGCTGGCTGCTTGTGATCCTTGTGATCCTTGGTCCTGGGCTACTCTGTCACATGGCAATGCACATGGCAACCTCCCCTGGCCTCTCTCTCCTTCTCACCATTCCATTGACCTTCAGCTTCTTGCTTCCTGTGACTTTCACTCTCTCTGTGTCTGAGTTTCATTCCGCTTATAAAGGACTCCAGTAATAGGATTAAGATCTATCATGGGCAACACTTCAACTGAAGTGTCACTCATCAAAAGGTCCTACTTAGAAGGGTTTCACACCCAAAGGAATGATTTAACTTTAAGAACATGTTTTTCTGGAGTACATACAGCTCTAAACCACCACAAGACATATGATAGAATATTATTCAGCCTTAAGAAGGAATGAATTTCTGATATACTCAACAACATGGATGTCATGTTGAGTTAAACAAGCCAGACACAAAAGAACAAATACTGTATGTTCTCACTGATATGAAATAGTTATAATAAGCAAGTTTATACAGGTTACCACTGGCAGGGGTGGGGAAGGAAATGGGGAGGTGATGCTTAAATTGTACAGTTTCTATTTGGGGTGATGGAAAAGTTTTGATAACGGATGGTACATTATGAATGGGATCCACACCACTGAATTGTATATTTAAATGTGGTTAAAGGGAGAATTGGGGGTTGTATATATTTTACCATAATAAAAATGTTAAAATACCATAGAACAGTACAACACAATCAGTGAACTTTAATGTAAACTATGGACTATAGTTAATAATATAATTATTATTTTTTTTTAAAGATTTTATTTATTTATTCATTTATCCCCCCCTTGCTGCTTGTGCTCGCTGGGTCAACTAACCACGCCGTGCGGGCGGGCTTTGCCTTCACCAGGAGGCCCCGGGAACCGAACCCGGGGCCTCCCATATGGTAAACGGGAGCCCTACTGATTGAGCCACAGCCGCTTCCCAATAATATAATTATAATAATATTGTTTCATCAATTGTAACAAAGGTATCACATTAATGCAAAGTGTGACTAATAAGGAAAACTGAGTGTGTTAGGGGTGTTATGTGGGAATTCTATACTTTCTGCATGATTTTTCTGTAAACCTACAACTTTCCTAATTAAAAATGTTAGCACAGTATCAAGAAATGCTATCTGCATCCATAATTGTAGTACTCAAAATTTCAACCCAATTTTGCTCCCCCAGCATCCGCATTGCATCTGTACTTGCTTGGAAAGCCCCACTTTCTCTTAGATTGCTAAACTTTGATAAAGAGGAAGCATTTCAGAGGTGGAGGTGAAGATTTCTCTCGTGTCATGTGTGGTTCAAATCCATTTCTTTTGAATGAACTCTCAGTTTGTGTGTGTTTATCCCTGCCCTTAATAAGCCCACCTTGTAATGGAAAGGGGATGGACCGATTCCACTCAGGCTCCATTGCTGGAATAGTGTGCTTACCTGGTCCATTTAAATAGGAACCCCTGGATCTTGAAGAAAATATGTTCATGGCTTCCTACACTGCAAGTATATATCCTCCTTGTGAAGGTTTATCTAACTATTATAACTATGAATAGATTATCTATATGCTATTGTCTCCTAAATTCAAATCTCCAAGTTAAAACCTCTATCTCTGGAGCTCAACTCATAAGTCAATACCAACTGCCCATTTCTATTTGATGTCTTAAAAACACCTCAAACTATTTGCATTACATACTGAACACAACATCTTTGCATACAAACCTGCTATTCTTCAAAATCTCTATTCCCAGCCTCCCAAGCCAAGGTCATCCTTGGTTTTTCCTTCTCCTTCACCTATGTCAATTATGTATGTTAAATGCATCCATTTCTCAGCATACCTTGTCATGGGACACCATGCTTTGTTTCATTCAATTTTTGTAGGTGAATCTTCTTGCGCTACTAAACAGTCAACTTTTCACAGCTGCCTTGCTACCCATTGTGTTTCCAGCATCTAGCTCAGAGTTTGGAGTACAGAAGATATAAACATTTTTAAATTACTGAAACTTTCAAATGAAAAAAACCTGGAACATAAATAAAAATGCATAGAAGGTAAAGTTCTACTAAAAAGTAAAATGTTTTCAGAAACTGGAAATAGAGATGAACATAAAGAAAATCCATATATTTTGTTTTACCTTTTAAATAAAATATTTAGCTCCTTTTTGCTGGAAACTGCATTTGTACATGCCTGTAAAATTACCTGCTTTATCTTGTCAAGCTCTTTACACATAAAGTACTAAAGATTGGAAAAGATTAAGTAACTCATAAATAACAGTTTTCCAATATCATCATACTAGTTTTTCACCAAGCCCTTGGGAAATAAGCAGAGATTTTTAGAATATCATCATTTTACAAATCAGAAGTGAAGACTTAGAGGAGATGAAAGTGAAATCCAGGTCTTCTTGGTTTTCATTCAAACATATCTACACTATGTTATGAAATGTTTAAAAAAGATTGCTGGGGGTGCGGATATGGTTCAAATGGTTGGGCGTCCATCTCCGAAGGGACCTGGGTTCAATACCCAGGACCTCCTGGTAAAAAAAAAAATTGCCAAAGGACTGAGTAATTCTAGCCAAAGCAAAATAGAAGATGATGGAGAGAGAAGACCACTTCTTGTTTCATTTTAAAGAAGCTGAGTCTTCACCAAAACTGAATGTTCCAAGCAAACTATACCTCTAGAAACTTTACCTGAAGACACTCAATATAATAATATATTCATTGAATTTGCCTTATTGTATTAAAAATTGTGACTAGAATTGACTTAGTTTTTTGAGTGATAGCAGGTTAAATTATCTGTTTAAAAGCCATATCTAAATTTTGATGATCACTCCACTGTCTTCGTGTCCCAGGCCTGCTAGGCCATACCATAAACTGTTTGGCTTAAACAGCAGAAATGTGTTGTCTCACAGTTTTGGAGACATCCAAATTCAAGGTGCATTCAGGCTATGCTTTCTCTGAGGTCTGCAGCATTCTGGGGGAGGCTCACTAGAAATCTGTCACTCAATCTCCACTTCCATGGCTGTCTGTCTCCTTCCATCTTCTCCTCCTGACTGTCCCCAAACATCCTTTGCTTATGAGGACCCCAGTCAAATGGGATTGAAGCCCACCCTGATGCCAGCCTCACCTTAACTAATAACATCTCCAATAACGAGACCATAGGACATGTCTTTGTGAGGGACATGACTCAATGCATAATACTCTCTCTAGCAAAAAGACTTGAGGAAAAAGTTACATGAGGTATTTTGTCTCCATAATACAGGGATGTTTGTTTTGAGTTTGCACCTGGTCTTCATTGGAACCCTTCCTAGCAGCCTTTCTCTTGGAAATTTGGTTAAAGGTCATCAAGCAAGAACCATAATACATTGTTCCTGACCATGAGCTCTGAGTAAGAAATGTCACCAGCGTGGACAGCCATCCTGCCGGGTTTGAAGTGATTAAGCACACAGTTTTGGAGACCAGCCTTCATGGTCCTAGTCATAGCTTCCTAAGGAGCTCCTTTAGTGTTTCTGAAGACTTTGCACAAGTAGCTACTTTTATAGAGTTGCTATGATTATGTGAAATACTAGATGTCATGCAGCTGACAAAGTTACATATTTCTTAATTTTTCTATAATTTATTTATTAATAAATACAGGCAGTTTGTAAGAGCAGAATTACAGCCTGTCAAAGGAGGGAGTAGCCTTCATAATAATGTGATCTACCCTGCAGGTTATAGGTGAGGAAACTGATTACCAGAGAGGATGAGATAATTCGCCCAAAAATTACCAAGGCAAGTTTCCAGAACAGCGGTGGGTCTCAGCCTTGAGAGTGCATCATAATGACCTAGAAAGCTTATTAAATCACTTATTACCAGGTCCCACCCCCAGAGCTTTTATTTAGTAGTTCTCATTGAGGTCCAGGGATTTTTTAATTTACAGAGCATTCCCAGATGATGCCAATGCTGAAAGTGCAGGGACCATGCCAAGAACTCTGCAGGACAGTGTTACTTCCACTGTCCACTCTGTCCTACTTCCGATCCCTGTGGCAATAGGAATGGATTGTAGATGTTCATGCAAAGCTCTGGTCTTCACCTCCAATCCCTGTGCCAATCAGAATGGACTGTAGATGTCCAGACAAAGCTCTTGTCTTCAGCTCCCGATTCCCATGGCAATCGGAATGGACTGTAGATGTCCAGGCAAAGCTCTTGTCTTCAGCTCCCTATCCCCATGGCAATCAGAATGGATTGTAAATGTCCAGGCAAAGCTCTTGTCTTCACTTGCAATCCCTGTGGCAATTGGAATGGATTGTAAATGTCCAGGCAAAGCTCTGGTCTTCACCTCCAATCCCTGTGCCAATCAGAATGGACTGTAGATGTCCAGACAAAGCTCTTGTCTTCAGCTCTCAATCTCCATGGCAATCGGAATGGACTGTAGATGTCCATGCAAAGCTCCTGTCTTTACACTGACCAGCATAGGGACTCTTGGACTCTGGGCACCATATTGTTCGCATCATTTGAGCCCATGCATTTGAATCCCATCCCTCCCAAATTTCCATTGAAATAACCTTAAAAATGAAAATCAGGAACACCAAGTTATCACCTCTGAGAAGCCCAACAAGACACTATCAATAAGACAGAAACAATCAAAATTTTCCAGAAGATATACTTTAGATTATAGCCACCTTAACAGTGGCAGAGTACATGAATGAAAAAATAATAGAAAGATAGTTTCATTCATGAAAGGATGCACCATTCCTGTAAAAGCTATTTTACCAAGTATCCAGCCTTTCTGAGATATTAAACATAAAATAGATATGTGAAATAATTAAGGCAGTTAAAATAGAGAATCAGCACCCATATAAATGTGCTTAATATGGCTTAAAATATTACAAATATCAAAGAAATCATTTCAAGATTTAAAAAATAGTATAAAAGGAAAGTAACAATTTTATATTTATTAGGAAAATATTTAATAACATTACAGATGGGGAAAAGAAAATAGAAATGAACACTAATTACCCCTCTAAAATGGAAATTATCAATAGATATGACTACATTCTTGATATTGATAGAACTGTAGGAAACAAGTTTTAATGTTAAAGAAAACCACTTATAAAGAAAAAGTAATGATAAATATCTTTTTGTCCTCTTAATAATAAAAACTTGAAATACACAGCATAAGATGGACATGAGAACATAAAAGAAAAACAAGAAGGCACAAAATTAAAATGATAATTAAAATTCTAGAATTGAAAATATATCATATATCAAAATAAATATGAATTGGTAAAACTTCCCTTTTAAAACTCAAAGATTCAGATTGAACTAAATATTAAAATCCAACTAAATGCCATCTAGAGAAGAGTTTCCTAAAACTAAGTGACCAAAAATTGTTCAAAATAAAAAGCCATGGTTTATAGTTCAAAGTAGGCTTTAGTTATATCTGTAATCTTTGCTTCTAAATTTTAAGAGATCTGAATTAAATATGATAAAATGTCAAGATTTATTATTAAGGGCCACCACAATATTTTATATTTTTCTCTATGTGGAAAAGATTTTCTAATTTTTAAATAAAGGAAAGGCAGAAATAAAACAAGAGTATACAAGCTGAAAATAAACAGATAAGCAATATCAGTATCAGAAAATTTGAATTAAAGGGAAATGCATTAAAAAGGCAAAGAAGGGAGTGGATGTAGCTCAAGCCCTTGAGCGCCTGCTTCACATATGCAAGGTCGTGAGTTCAATCCCAAGTACCTCCTAAAAAAAAAAAAAAAAATTTAAAAGAGGCCAAAGAGGGTAATTTTTGTATAACAAAAATTATATAAAAGTGGTCCTCAAGCAAAAGCAAAGTTAGGACATTCACTAACGTTATGCACAGCATCTGCCTCGAACACTCACTTACCTGGCAGCCTACTCCTGCAATACCGAAAAGTCCCATCTTTTAGCCAGCTGCAGCGCTCATGCGATGATGTGAGAACACGTTTCTTCTCTGGATAATAAGCAAAGAAACTTTCTACATACAGCTACATATGACGGACACATACGAAATTTGTGCAGTGCTACATAGATTAACATGTGCGGTTACATTAAGTATTCTTCATATTGAGTGATACCACTACAGTTCTCCCTGGTCTTAAAATATTATTTTAACACAGCTGTTTCTATACCAGTAATAAGGTTAAAATAGCAGAAGCATTTTATTCTTTAAAAGGTGCCTTGTTTAATACATCAGAATTAACATGACAAAACCTCAATCTTCACTTCTGTATTTAAAATTTATATACACAACTTACCCTGCAGAAATATGTTGATATACTAAGGAATACCCTGAATTTTCTTAGTTATTGATTAACTTTCTTTGTTCACTTTGAGAAGGAATTATTTCAGTGAAAGATTCCTAAATGTGATCTTTGTTTTCACACAAGAAAAGTTTCTTTATCATTGTTTTAGAAATAAAGGTAAAAGCATAACTACTCTCTGAGCCTGTTTTTGTTGAATCTCAGGAGTTGTGAATTACGTAGGAATTGACATTTAAAAAAAGACCTACTTTGGTTTGGTTTGGTGTGTGGGAGTTTCTTTAGGATTGCTTTCTGGTTTGCATTTATAAAGTAAAGCTTTTAAAGTCTAGCACTAATTCCAGAATATGCACTTATTTCTTCGTACAAAGTAAGGAATTTCTTAGACAGCTTGAATTGTAAAGAAAAAAGAAAGAATACTAAATTCAGATGAAGAGTTTTCATTGTGTTAAAAAACCTCTATGCAATATTTAATGTGCTTTGTCTTCTTGATTTTATAAGCTCAAAAATCATGAGGGAAATCAAGCCTTATCTTTTAATGGGCAAATGCCAAAGGAAATTTTATCCGTTTTTTCTAAGGCTTTGGATGTTTTTTTTTTTTTTTTTTTTTTTTTTTTGGAAATAAGTAGAAAGCTGATTTAGCTAGTACTCATGAAGGGATTTTAGGTTTTAGTTTCCAATGAGCTGGGGTTTTTGTGCTTTCTCTACCATTGAATCCTTCTTTAATCACAGCCAGTAACCTGGAGTCTCACTGCAAATTGTCACATGGGTCAGTAACAAATCTTTGCTTATTCTGAAATGGGCATTATTCACTAATTTTCTCACGTTCATTCATTTTACTCCTGTTTCGGAATAAAATCTGTCTTGCACCCAAAGTATCTTCCTGTGGTGGTTCTGCTCGTGATTTGTGTCTCCTTTCAAACGACGGAGCCCCAGAATTAGAGGTTTTCTGTAGCAGTGACCTGCAGTGATGGAGCTTCTGCAAGGCCAGGCGAGCTAAGCAAGGGGAGCCCTCCACTGAAATGCGTGAAAGGGAGCTTGCGACAGGCTGAAGGAAACCTCTAGAAGCAAGTCCTCAGTGTCTCATCATCCACTCATTCATTCCATCACTTATTTATTCAGCAACTACCAATTAGCTTTTATCTTTTAAAAATTCAGGCTATCTGCCTTGATTCATTTTCTCCAAACTCAAATACCTAGATTTAAATACCTAAAGAAAAGTTACAACTCTAAAAGAAAATTCTCAGAGAAAAATAATTTCCAAATCATGGAACAATGTCTAGGAAGCATGGAAATAATAATCAGAACTTACAAATCAGTTCAAATTATAAAAGAGGCTAAGGATATGAATGCACAATTAGCAAAAGAAGTAGTACAGATGCCACACAAATGAATATAAAGAGTTAAATTTAAATAGTAAGTTTTTTGAATAGAGAAAATCACACAGAAATGCAAACCTCCAAATCGTTGGTCACCGGAGCGGCCGCCAGCCTTGCCGCCACCCTGAGGACGGCAGTTTGTGCTGGTGGCAGGTCACTTGTTTGCAGCTTTCCAGCCTCACGGCCTCCCCACCCCGGCCCCCCAGCATCCGCCGGGGCCCTCCTCTGAGGCCTCAGCTTCAGCTCTGGCGGCTCCTCCTCTACGTGCCAAAGTTTAAAAGTTCCAGTCTCTTCCCAAGGAGTGGGAGCTACTTTCTGCAGTCGCTACAGCCCTAATACCCTAAAGTTTACACTTTACCCTTTCAGTTTCCTAGTGAACATCTTTTTATCTAGTTAATAATACTTTATACTAAATTTGTCTCCTGATTAGACTCAGATTGATACAAGATTGAATACACAAATGAATTTGATCCATTCTAAAGGAAACTATGTATGAGCTATAAGAATTTTGCTTTTCCAATATTAAAATAATATAAAGACAACTAAGCTTATAAAAAATTTATGCATTTCTAGAGTCTTGAGAAGTTGGAAATATTAGCATTGTGAGGTAGCCATGGAACAATTTTGAAAATTCCTCATTTCACATTTATTCATAACTTCAAACTGCATGACAGTTCTGAGTTGAGCAAAGGTTAACCGTCCTGGCGCTTCAGAAACTGCAGTGGGGAAAGTAACTGGAGGAATGTCTTAGAGCAAAAGGGGAAAAAAGAAGGAAGACTGGACTAAATAATATTATACTTATATAATCCAAATGTCATTGTTTTTCAAATTCTAAAACCAATTTATATTCACTATAGAAAACTGGAAAAGAAAACCAAAATTAAACTGAAACTCTCCAAAGCCTACTACTGTGCAATTGAAGTTAACATCTTAGATTCAGATTTTCAATATTTCTATATGATTATGGTTTACCTACTGTTCTGAAATAAGATATCATGATTGTTTTACTCTGTCAGTAAGTAATTTTAATGTTTTGGTATTTTGAAAGTTATTAATGTGTTTTTCTCTCTAACCTTATCCATCTCCCTGCAGGGAGATAAACATATGTTTCAGAAGAAATGAAAAGGGAAAGAACAAAGTAATAATCAGCTTCTGATAAGAAAACTTGGGTTTTGCCACAATATAATTAGCTTGAGAGCCTAGCACTGTTGAGAGGGGATTTTCAAAATGCCTTTATCTCCCCATTTAAAACGGCAACATCTGAGCCCGCAGGAGGCCTGTACGGCCTCACGTAGCTTGGCAGAGATACACCCTCTACACACGGCAATGAGCTCATAATGTTTGCTTCTTGATAACAGGGGCATAAGATGAAGAAGACATAAAAGTGAAGAGACGGGAGAGGGAAAAACGCGGGGCGAGACAAGCAGATACGTGCTCCGTTTCCATGCAGGTTTGGCCATGGCCTACACCAAGGCGATCTGGCTTTTCCCGAGAGCCTTTCTTAGTTTCCTTGTGATACAGATAGGACCCAAAATGCTGCGAGTCCTGCTATGGAGTTGCTGAAGGGCTGATAGGAGGGAGCGAGGGGCCTCTAGCAGGGCCACAATGCAGAGACACGGCCTCCCTGAGCCTTCTCTTGCCCAGAAGCCTGAGGGAAAACTGCCAGCCCAGCTGGCTCAGAAAAATAAGAATATGAGTCACACCGGCCAAAAAGCTCAGTCCCAAATATCAGCAGAGCCATAGAATCTAGGCAGAAGGAGCCTAAAAACCAGCAGATCAAACACAAAGTGAACTTCACTTTAAAGATTAGGCCCTTCTTCCCTCCAATGCCACGTGTTCTTCTACGCCATACATCCTGATAGATTTTCAAACATAGAGCCTCTTAGAGAGAGGCAGAAGGAGGGGAAGAAACGAAGAGAAACTTTCATACGAAAGAGTAACTAAATATTAGCCCCGAGTTTCATTTTAAGTTATCAGATTGGACTAGGGTTAAAACTAGACTAAACAAAGCCATTCTTACCACTAACCTGTGGACAGGGACTTGGAGAGAAGTCTGTAGACAAAAATGAAGGAAAGTACATTTTCTCTGCAAGAGCTCAGTTTTGCGATTCTGCTATATGATTATTTTAAACGTAAGCTTGAGAGCTACCTGGTATTTTGTATAATGTAATCGTTCTCTATCACTGCCGTAACAAATTACCACACACTTTGAATATGAAAACAACACCTGTGTTTTATCTCACAATTTTTGTGGGTCCCACAATGCAGAAATCAAGGTATCTGCAGGGGCTGCAGTTCTCATCTGGGGCCCCAGTGCCCCTTCAAGTTCACTGGTTGTTGAATTGGTTTCCTGCAGTTGTAGGACTGCGCTCCCCTTTCCTTGACCTTAGGACCCCCATCGTCTTCAAGGCCACAGGGCTGCTTCACATCCCTCTGACGTCCCCTCCACAACCTCCCCCTGCCACCTCTTCCACCTCTAAGGCCTCACACCATTACAAGGGGCCCAATGTCAAGGATCATCCCCCTCTAGTAAGGGGAACTGGTTAGTGACTTTATTTCTATCTTTTGCAATGGAGCAAAACAAACATAACCATCAGGGGGACAGAGAATAGGGAACTAATATTCCTCCTACTACATACAGTAAAAACTAGAATGATTTGTTTTGCTGATTTCCTATCATCTATTCAGGCTGTTTTGTTCTTTGTTTGTAATAAAAATTAAGCAATGAGCATCCTTTTACAAAGCTTTGAGCACATCCACAATAATGTCCTTAGGAAAACTTATGAAGTGTGGACTTTACAAGTAAAAGGATTACTAATATTTTAAATTTGTTTGCAGTCCATTGCAAAATTGCCTTTAATAAAGTAAAGCAGGCCCATACTCTTTTATCCAAAACTTTTGGGGCCAACAGTATTTTGTAATTAAGAAGTTTACAGATTTTGAAAATGTAATCTGGTGCATGTTATATTAGGTAATAGCCTTGCAGGGACTTGAGGCAGCATTCTGTAATTAAAGACAGTGATATTTCAATGACAAAATTTATGAATAATCATGTTAAGCAGGATAACTTCAATTTTCAGAGATATTTGGATTTCCTAATTGTGAGTGAATAATTATGGGTCTGTATCTATTTGTTTTCTTGCATTTTATAAGAATATCTTGAATCTCTACTAACTCTGGATTTTTATATTTTTCATAAAATGCCACCCACTGTTCCGGAACAAGATGGTATCTTAAAAACTAAGGTCTGTCTCTTTCTATCATAATTCCCATACCAAAAATCACCAAATAATTGTAATGGCAAGAGAAACGTGTATCTAGGGGAGCATTAAGAAAATCTACTTCATTAGTAAGCTTTGGTTAGGTTATGCTGCGATAACAAACTCTCCCAAAAGTGCACTGTTTTAAAGCAAAAAAAAAAAAGAAAGAAAAGAAAATTTATTTCTTACTTACATCAGATCTCCACTTCAGGTCAGTGATTAGCCCTGTGTGTATCCTTTTCTTTCCAGGATATAGGCTGCAGGAAGGACCACTCTGCAATGTTGCCTTTCACAACAAGAGCAAGAGAGAAAGGGATGAATCCCATGCCAGGCCTTAAAGCTTCCACCCAGAAGTGACCCTTGTCATTCCCACTCACCTTTTACTGGCCAAAGCAAGTCACACGGCCACATCCAATTTCAAAGGGCAAAGGAAGTGCAATTATTCCATATTTCCAAGAAAATAACTGGGAATATTGGTAAACAGCACTGGTGAGTGCCACGACTACTCTTTAACATGCAGAAGCATCAAGAAATGTCTGTTATAAATAGGGCTGATAACACTAAATTCCCTGGCCTAATGGCACCACTTTTAATAGAAAGTAGCATGAAGCCAAGAAATGCCATTAAGGGTGTTGGGGACCCCATGGACACCCCATCTTTGGAGTGGTGGAGGATATAGAGATGGTGCCGGTGGGAGGCATCCACTGGAATCCTGGAATAGCACCTGACTCCCATTTCAGTGGCAGCACTTCACTTCCACATGAGCCCCACCCATCTAAATCAGTCCCTTTGCCCTTCCCTTTCTCCCACACGGATTGTACAGAAACCTCTTGTCTAGAAAGGGCATAATTTGTTTTTACACAATTTATCCAAAGCTCTCCTCATATTCTTTCTGGTTTTCCCAGGGTTCAAGCAAGAGAAGAAGAGCTTAGTATAAAGAGGGAAAAGACCTACATTTCTCTGGTCCTACTATTGTAGTTCTCTGTTGACATAGGTCATCAAAGCCCTTTGCGTGGATGTGCCATGAGCTCATTCCTCAGCCATTTCAGGGGTTCTTTGGAGAAAACGTAATTCACAGCTCCCTACAGAAGGAGAACTGGGAGGGTGGAAGGAGGGAGATGAGGAGGCTGCATCACTGAGCGGTCAGAATCAACAGTATTCTTGAAAGTCCTGAGAAGTGTTTTCCCTGGTCAATGCATTTCTCACAAACAGTAGAGAGGGGTACAGGTCAGTTAAAATGTCCCTCCTTTCCTTGTATAATAATTTTCCTTACTTTTACTATTGCAACTATTTGGGTGCCCTTACTTTCAAAATAAATTATATTCACCTGTCATTACTTTGTATAACCTTTTGCCTTTCTGAGATTATTAGTTATAGTGATGATGGAATACAGTTAGATTCTGCTTTTTGAACCCAATTTCACAATCTAGGTCTTTCACTAGGAAGCCTTTAACATTAAAATCCATTGCCATATTTGTTCTTATTTTAGGAAAGCTGATTATGTGTTTTGTGCCTCCATTTTTGTCCTCTATATCTATCATCTTGATCATTAATTGATCACACCTGTTATTTTATTTGCTTTTGATACCAAATGAATGCCACAAATAAGTAAATCTGTGCATTTTACCATTAAAGAGGCAAAGGTCAGCCAACTGAGAAGTGAGAGAGCAGAACTTCGTCTGAGCTATTAAGCCCTGCTCTACTCTACACACCAGACATGTGTCTCCATATTCTCACCCCTCATTCCCAGCAGTGCTGCTCTTCACAGTCTTTGAAAACCTCAACTCTGTTAAATTTCTCTATTTTGCAGGGTCGTGACATTTCAAAGATTCACGGTTTTCCCTGTCCAGTGCAAACCTTACAATCCGACACACCAAAACGACTTGCACTAACAGCTACAATGATTTTTGCCCTTTGTTTTTCTAAAGTTCCTGCCCTTACAAGGATGTCCTTGGATATCCTTGTTTTCCTGGGTGTCAGGAGGCCCCTAGAGAAAACCACACACTGTGTGCATCTCCACTTCTAAAGCCTTGTGGAGAAACTCTGCCCTGCCGCTCAGCAATCCATTTGCACACTTACGCCTTACTCACTTCCTAAAGCCCAATTCTTCAAAACCTGTCCCACTTTCTAGTCTCTTTTCAACCCCCCATCCTCATGCTGCCCTGAAGCTGCTCCTGCAATAAGCCTCGAATTTCAAAATCCTGTGAATTAATTTTAGCACTCACCTTATTTGTCTCTGCAGAATTTGATGCTAGACCATTCTCTTCTTGAACTTGCCTCTTTCCTTGATACCACTCTCAACTGGTTATCTTATTTCTTTCTTGGTAATTTTTTCAAACTTCTTGTTTTCTGTTAAACATTACATGTCTCCTGCAGGAATCCCTCAGGGTTTTTGTCCTCAACTCTCTTCTTATTGTAGTTCTCTTGCTCCTGTGATCTCAAACGTCCTGTAGATGCCAACTAAGCTGGTGTGTCCATCACTGTAGCTCAGGTTTCTGGAGGAACCCCAGAACCTCAAAAATCAAACTCAGCAGCACTGCCTTCTTCTCTCGTCTCTCACTGAGAGGCAGGCTACTCTGAGTCTCTGAAGCTAAAATGCCTTCCTTCCTTTCACGCACACCATCTGGTCCATGGCCATTTCATTAGGTTCGCTCCCTGCAGTCCCTGCACACGACTGCCAGGGCCAATGCCTTAGATGACGCCTGTCTGTCCTCGTCCACGTCACTTTCAAAGTCCCTTAACTAATCCTCTTCTCTCCAGCCCTGCCATTGCCCAGTGCATGCTTTGCAAGACCCTCAAGATAATTTTTCTAAAACTCCTTATTATAAGTTGTAGGTTTACAGAAAAATCATGCAGAAAATACAAAGTTATCTACACCACCCTTTTATGAATACTCTGCACTAGTCTGATGCATTCATTACAATTGAGGAAAGAATAGTATAATTGCACTATTAACTACAATCTATATCTTACACCAGGGTTGCCTGTTTGCACTGTACAGTCCTATGTTTGTTTTTTAATTTCTATTCTAGTAGCTTAAATTGTACAGAGCTTCTATTTAGGGTGATGGAAAACTTTTAATGGATGGTGATAGCATAAAATTTATGAATAACTAACAGTGCTGAATCATATATTTGAATATGGTTAAAATGGGAGATTTGAGATTGTGAAGCTCTTTCTGACTCTATGGTATAGAACAGGGGTTGGCAAACTATAAGCTTCAGGCCAAGCTCATCCCTCTGTGTAAGAGTTTCCTGACAAACAGCCACCCCCGTTCTTTAACGCATTGTCCACGGCTGCCTTCACCCTGCACAGCACAGCTGGGTGGTCGCACACAAGACCACATGACCACAAAGCCAAAAAACTTACTATCTGGCCATTTATAGCAAAGAAGCTTGCCTAGCCCTGGTCTAAAAGTTGAAGTTCAGAGCCTGGCAAAACATACAAGGCCCTTCCCTGTGTGAGCACTATACATCTCACCATTATCCTATACCAGACCCCACATCACTACTCTAAATTACAGCCATAGCAATCTGCTGGTAGTTTCCAGAACATTCTGAGATGTTCTGCTCCTTCTTCCCAGCATAAATTTCCCCCACTTATCCATTTCTCTCACTCATGTACCCGTCTTTAAGACTTAAACTCTACCTATTCGGCTAAATATTTCTTAAATCTCTCTCCCAAGATAGAACTCTCTCCTCCATTCTGCCTCACTTTATACTCTATGGACTCTGGTCATAACACCAATAACCATTTTTTATATAATTATCATTGTTAACATTTTAAATTATGAGACCAACACTTACAAGCACTTACCAGGCACCAGATACTCTGCAAAAAGTTTTACAAGCATTCTTTCACGTAGTCCTCATAACACTGGGATTTTATTAACCATGAATAGTGGTTCAGTAACTTACCTAAGATTGCACAGCAAGCATGCGATAGCACCAGAATTGCAGCCCTTGAGTCTCGAGACCAGAGCCTTAGCCACTACACAACACTCCCTCCCCTAGTGGTGAGAGACAGGCTTGCTTCTTCTGCTTAATTGGGAACATCCAAAAGGTAGGGAGAGCAGCGTGCTCCATGCAAGAAGAGGTGCACCAAAGGATCAATAGATCAATATATACACGATTGGAGACGAGAAACACATACCTCTAAAGAGAAAACAAAGACTGGTTAGCAGCTTTTAATCTTTCTCCTTAAAGCAGAATGGTCATTTTTTTCCATTTTAGAGAAATTACATTCCCTCCTACAATCAAATAGACAGCAGGTTACGGTGTAGGGCTTTTTATCCCCCACTTCGCTAATGGGATCGTTTACAATTTCTACTCCCTTTAACCTGAATCATACTAATCCAAAGAAGGGGATCATCACCATCCATTTAGCACACTGAGGGCTGCTTCCCTTACAGGCACGCATAACTCTCTGGACAGTAATAGAAAGAAAAAACGTTATGTACATATTATGCAAAAGATGAGAACAAGGCATCTTGTTAACTTTGCAGAGTTTTTTGCTTATACTAATGTGTGGTGATCAGAAGTCCATTCACTGGGATTGAAACTTTAACCCCAAGCTGACGCTGACACTCTTTGGGCACCTTCCTTGCTGGGTCGCTTCTCACCTCTACACCTTCTTCTGTGCATTCTACTTGTGCTTTTACACAATTGAGTTTTAAAATGTCAACCCTGGAATGGGGACCAAATCTACCGCTCCCCCAGTGATTCAAGAGCAGACAACTCTCTAGTGGAGCCGGGCCTCGTGGAGAACTTTCCAGCCCTGACTTCCCTTCCTGCCGTCTTGGGCATCCCAGGAGGCCCATGTCTGAGAACTGGGGCCACTTCTTGGTCCCACTCCACTCACCCCCTTCCCTGAGCCTCAGACCTGTGGACCATCTTTTCCTTCTTTCTCAGTGTTACCTTCGTTCTAAGTCTTAACTCTGCTCCCATTTAGTTCCCCTGTCCACCAACCCATTGTCCTTCCTTGTTCTGAACTATAAACCCCTGGAATTTTATTATTCAAAACATTCAGGGAAGCGGCTGTGGCTCAATCAGTAGGGCTCCCATTTACCATATGGGAGGCCCCGGGTTCGGTTCCCGGGGCCTCCTGGTGAAGGCAAGCCCGCCCGCATGGTGTGGTTAGCTGACCCAGCGAGCACAAGCAGCAAGGGGGGGATAAATGAACAAATAAATAAAATCTTTAAAAAAAAAAAAAAAAAACTCACTGATATTCTCTCTGGGAGAAGAGATGGAGAATAATAATAAGAGGAACTGATGAAACCAATGGGGGCAAATGGCAAAGTCCTGGAAAGCCAGGTGGTCTTTGGAGTTGTAGGCTACAATCCTTTTGTTCTATTCTTTCCTCTGGAGAACTGGTCTCCTCAAGTCCCCTTACCCAGAATCAGCCCTAATAATAAATACATGCTGCCATTTGCCTTGAACACCCAGTAGAAGTAAAGCAATGAGATGCCACTTTTTGTTCATCCTATTTCATCCTCTCTGAATTATCTCCATTTTATGGATGAGAAATGCTTGTACAATACAGAACAAGGATTTGAAGCCTTATTTCTGATTCCTGAATCCCTCCTTACTTTACTACATTGCCCATCTCTCTAGAAATCATGCTGGAATATTAGATAAAATTGAATTCACGTCTTCTCTAATCCCCAGTGGGCCCTTCTTCTGTGGTGGGATGATAAGGCAGCACTCCCCACCACACCTGCCCCCCAGGGGACACACATGTTTGTTGGCTTCCTTTCCACAAGGGAGGAGAAGCCATTCCCTTGCCCCTAACAAAGAAGAGAAAAATCTCTAGGGTCCGATCTCTCCTAGACCACGAGCCCCTCTAGGACAGAAACCACACCTAATTCATCGCTTTCTACCTGGGAAGCTGATGTAGGGCATTTGAAGAATGCTGGGTGCCTAGCAGGTACTCACGCATTTTTATTAAAATGCTTAACCGAGCTATTCACATCTGTAATTCAATGACATTATATTGCATCATTTTCACAGTCAATAGAAATAAAGAAAAAAATAACCAGAAAATATATCCCACATTTAAGTGGCATCTAATTTAATGCAGATATCACAGAACACTTGAGATGAAATTTCTCATTAATTTCTCTCCCAGACTGTCATTAGCAGATAAGGAGATCCTGGGGTCTTACTGAATTGTCCAGAATTATGAAGTTCTATAACATAGATTCAAATCCATGGCTCTTGATTCCTTTTAATTTTTCAGTTTAGCAAACAGGCCTTCATACTCTACCTCTGCATAACATTGATGAAGAGAAAATGGGAGCAACCATGCAGGTTGGCCCATCTTGCTACCTTTAGCACTGGCAAATTCGATAATAGCAGGATGAGCACACACATTTTTCTCAAAACTCAAAATAATTAAATACACAAGCATGTCCGTGCAGCAAATATGTTCTTAATCTAAAACGTCCTTTACAACTGAAAAATTGAAGTCACCAATTAAGGGGTAATTAGCACCTTCCTGATTAAACTTTTCTGTTCCATAGCCAACTAATTTGTGATTTAGAAGCAATCACACAGAAGACAGACAAGAAATCCCTACTGGGGTTTTGTAACTTCCAGCACTTGCTCACTTCACATTTATCTTTTTCTGCCATTCACATTCATCTTTTATGGGTCAAGAAAGTCCTGGTTGTAGAAGCGAAGATACCACATTAGAACTGGTATGTATATTCCCAATAATTCACGCAGAATGATGTCAATATTGATATCTTAGTGCAAAAGGTATATATTTTAAATTTCCTTTGTTTTAAATAAAGAAACATGGTGGTTGACACTTATATTTCTCACTGAATTTAGAGGTCGACAAATCCACTGTCATTTTCAAGACTGTTCATTTAATGAAGCTTGAACAAATGATGCCGGCCCATACTTCACTCAGCTTCAAGAAAACACTTTCTGGCCCTTATCTGAGCTGGGATGAAAGGACAGCATAATTACCTGTCTCAGAAACAGTTGTTTGCCCAGCACGGCAGCTCTGGGTCTCCCTCGCCCAAGGCAGGCTGCCAGGCTGTGACTTCCTGGGTCAATTAGCCGGGGGCCGGCGCGGCCTCTCCATCATCAGGCCTGCAGGGACCCGGCTCCCATGTGCTCCTCCCCAAAGGTACAGGCTACCGGCTGCGGCCCACCCTGGGGCTAGGATACGGGCGCATCCACTTTAGAATCTGCAGGCAAGAAAACCCCAGTGAAACCAAATTTTAAAAACTGAAATTGAGAGGTGTATTAGTCCGGCAAATGGGTGTTGATTCAAAATACCAGAAATATGATGGCTTTTATAAAGGGTATATATTTGGAGTAGAAGCTTACAGTTACCAGGCAATAAAGCTTGTTATTTCCCTCACCAAAAAAAAAAACTGATGGGACCATCCTCACATAAAAGTGGCTTTCGGTGAACTCAGCCCCAGACATCTGGCAGGAGAGGAATTAATAGGGTGTTATTTTATAATATATGCATACTCATGTAAAGGGCATTTCTATACATAACTATATCTAACTCTTTGTTCGTATATATTTGCATATACACACACACATATATACCTATATATTTCAGAGACAGCATCTTTTTATCATCAATTTTCTTTGCTTAGACAATCTACAAGAGCTAATATCTACATGGTATTCCATTATGTGGATGTATGTCTTTATTTAATGAAACACTCAAATATTTGATACTTTGTGCCTTTCCAGTTTGGGGTTATTTTTAAATGCTGCAAGAAATAGAAATGGAAAAAAATGTTTGTACATATTCCAAATAATTTCCTTAGACAAAATTTGCAGAAGTAGAATTACTGGCAAAAAGGAAAAGGTTATATGCATTTTTAGACAATTTTTAATGCCTTGCTATGATGCTGTCTAGAAAAATTCATGCTCAGTAGTGACAACACTGAACTAAAGAAAAATTTGTCTCTTTGGCTTATTGGAATCTAGAATACCTAGGAATTAATGGAATTTTATTTGATTTTTTGATTGGACAAGAATTCATAAATTATTGAGTACTTACATCTCATATTTTGTTAATTTCCTGATTGTGCCTGTTTACTAATTTCCATTGGGTTTTTGTCTTTTATTGATTTAAAAACACTTTCCATAAAATTTAAAAATAGCCCTTTGTCAAATATGTTATGATAATATTTTGCATTTGTAGTTTTTCTCAAATTTTAATGGTGTTTTAGGATATATAGATTTTTAATTTGGTCAAATGGATTAATAATTCCTATATAGTGTATTTTCTTCTTCTGATTTTAGGCTTAGAAATCCCCATGCCACCATGGAATCACATAAATAAACATCTCGTCTTATTTATGTGGTTCCAGGTCTTATTTTACATGGAATTCTTTGGTCAATAGAGAATTCCTTTTTTTTTTTTTTTTTTGTGGGAGCTGATGTAAAATGTGACTCTAGCCAACTGGTCCAGCATTTTCAAAATTCAGGAACATGAAATCTTTCTAGGTGTTTTTATGAAGAAATCAATGTTCTGCTTTGCATCATATAGTTATGTATTATTTCTTGTTAAGTTTGTGCCTGAGGGGAAAGATCAGAGACAGAGAGATCAGGTAAAACAATTTTAAATACTTCCTGTTCCCTTATCAATAAATGGGTTTCTCACTCCCTAGTCCCCATCTATCATTAATTATAGTTTTGAGTCTGGATTTAGAAAGAAGGAAGAAATGATTAGGTGTCTAAGTTTTCCAGGGCTGCTATATCAAATACTACAGACTGGTTGGCTTAAACAGAAGTAACTTATTGTCTCAAGTTTTCTCTGAAGTCTGCAGCATTGTGCTAGGGCTACTGTACAAGTCAAGCCCTCTCTCTGTCAGTGGCTGTCAGTCTCCTTCCCCCCTCCGCCTCCTCCTGTGTCCAAATCCCTCTGCTTTTCAACAGCAGCCAGGTTGGATTGAGGCCCACCATGACTCCACTGGGCCTCACCTGAACTGATACCTTCTTCAAAGGTCCTACTTACAAAGGGGTTCCCACCCACTGGACCAGGGTTAGGACTCGACCATGTGTTTGTGGAGACACGACTCAAGGGAAGGACAAGAAGAGAAGCTAAGATAAAGGATATCCCTGTTGACCCCAGTTGAATTGTACAAAGATGAGACAGACAGGGAGAAGAAGATTGAAGAAGCCAGGGTTCTCATGGCTTCTGTTACCACCCAAAGGCAGGGTGGTATTGGGGATTGGGAGGCCAGTCATATAAACACATCCCAATAACTATGGGGGTGTTTCCGGGAGATACTAGATCCCCAGGACCCAGCACAAACACAGTGTAAAACCATGGTATGGCAGGTGGATGGGACTGAGGCAGCGCTCGGTTCTCTACAGCCTGAAGGTGTCCATGGTATAGCAGGTGGATGGGACTGAGGCAGTGCTTGGTTCCCTACAGCCTGAAGGTGCCCATGGTACAGTAGGTGGATGGGACCGAGGCAGTGCTCAGTTCCCTATGGTCTGAACGTGCACAAAAGGGACCCATTTGTGCCTGGGAATCCCAGTAAGGGGACTTGGAGACCCTGAAGGGGTTTGTAGACCAGAAGAAGCCTGGGTTCAAGCAAAGACCCCCAAGATGTGAAGAATTTGAAACCAGAGTCAAATAACGATGGCCAATGCCTTCAGTAGACACAACAATCACAACTTCTCAAAGAATGGAAGAGTCACACCACAAAAGTCACCAGCGGATGAACCAGTCCCGGCTGCTCACTCCATGGTGGTCACACAAAGTGATCCAAAGCGTGTTATGCAGGTTCAAGGAACCCACTTCTGTCATCGCAAAGTAATGCCATCTAAACTCGCCCCTCCTGCACTACAAGAGGTGATCCTGGTAAGGGCAAGGGGGAGAATAATCACTAACCTGAGTCACCCAGGCAGAGACTAACGTTCTTTAAAAGGTAGTTTAAATTATTGGGAAGAACAGAGACTACCAATTTGTGCTAAATATATTTATTCCCTTTCTGTGCTCCTCCCACCCACCCAGTGCAGTAAGGGGTGAAGGGGGCTTGTGAAAAATATCTGGGCATTTATAAAGGAATAAATAAATTGCTTTGCAAATCCAGTTAATGTGATGAATTTGTTATCTGAGTACACTCACATACACACAATTTTTTTCTTTTTATTCTTCCAGTTGTTTTATAATGATAACATATTGTGTTTTCTTGAAAGAGATGAAATATTCATTTTTTAAAAGCCTAACTACTCTTCTTGAAAATTCCCAAGCAACTATATATTTCAATATACTTCAAAAGCAGTTGGAGCATCTTTCTTAAAAATTGCACCTACGTTTTTACTTCACAACCAACTTGGCAAATCAGAATTTAACAAACACAAGTGCTCTTGTGTTTTGGGGCTGCCACCACTTAAAATTCAGAGCTAAGAAAATTTTCCCAAAATTTGCCATCCTGGAATTGTTTTTCAGAAATGAATTGGATAAGAGAAGAGAGGTATAAACATTTTCCCTTACACCAGGATATGATCTAATTCCATTTAAAAATGAACAATAAACAAGCTTGTTGCTGTTGAAAGAGACAACTAAAACTCGGTAAATTACTGTAAGGGGTTTGAAAATAGAAATCAACCTTTCCCAGGCCCTTTTTGAGTCATCCCATAGTGAATTTATTTCAGCCTGAAATAAACTAAAGTTGTATTCAAATATAAATAAGAATGAAAATGAAAATAAGGTGATGGCAAGGTTAAAGAGCTCACATTTATTATGAACTTATGTGTGTGAAGCCCTTGACATGTCTTCCAACAGCCCTTGGAGGAGGCGCAATACTTAAGCGTGTATTAATAGAGTGGCTTACTGGGACTCAGGTAGGCGAATCAGCCTGCCCACATCTTCAGGTGGGGAGCAGCAGCCCTGACATGCAAGCCGGGGTCTCCCAAAGGCAGGGCTCCCAATACGTGTTGTTCTGCTTCTGGCCTTGGAATGTGTTTGCTCAGTGGAAGCGGTGCACATGGAGCCTGGAAGCCCAAGCTCACCTGCTCCCTTTGCCAGGTATCTGTTGCATTATCCTAAGCAAATGATCTGTTAAATGCTTTCAAAAACCAGGGTTTTGTTCTGAATTTTAACTATTAAGTATACTTCTCTATAAAAATGAGCTAACACTAGCTAACTCATGGAGTCATTTTGAGAGCCTCATCAGATGACATCAGATACAGTACTTTCCATATGCAGCTAGGCCCTTATAAAGTGTGGCAATCATTATCAGTTTTATGTACATAAAAACACTTCCATTTTAAAGCACTATGTAGGTACGATGGTGCGGAATGCTAGCCTTCCAGAAGGAGGGCACAGAACAATGAATGTGTCTTCCTGGGGACATTTATGTGCAGCTAAACAAATGCACAAGGCTTCCACCCTCACTTCCTGTGACTTCCCAAAAGCCCCCACTCCACGTGTTGTTTGGACACTTGGGCGACCTCCTGGACCACGCCCTTTCTTTCCCACTTCTTACACATCTAGAGCGGCTCCTCTTCTCAAAACAAAACCTTCTCACAGGGCAAGTGGTGGAGCTTTGGGAACAGCCGTGGGCTGGGGCTGGGGCAGGGGCACGGGCACCTGGTTGAGGGTCTGCTGTGCCTGGACCAGCTGGAAGCCCACCCAAATGGAGGGAAGGACCCCGGGTCCCTGACGGCTCTAGTGTCAGCATTTAATAATTCAGCTCGCTCCTCCATCGAAACTTCTGGAACTACTCTCCTCTCGCTTACCGCGCATGCCCCTCTCCCTCTTCCTAATCTTTAGAATCTGACCTAGATACCTGAAGATCCTTCTCTAAGTGTTCCCTGCAGGCTCCTTTCACCTGTGGATGTATCCTTGAAGGAGAAGGAGACTTCAGTGGATTTTCACCCACTCACCAAGTCACAACAGCGCAAAGAACTTAAAGGTTTACACGAAGAGGAATGTGTCAAATGCTGTTGTCTAAGAATCTACTCAACCAGTGAACTAGACAGCTTCAGCCTGCTTGATGGTTTATGTGGCAGCTTGGCCGGATCATGGTGTCCAGCTGTTTGGTCAAGCAAGCACTGGCCTGATTGCCACTGTGAGGCTGTGTCATGGGTTTAAAGCGTCAGTGAGCTGATTGCATAGATGGAGGAGACTGCCTTCTGTGGGGGTGAGGGTGGGAGGGTCAACTGATTAGCCATTGTAAGTTTATTAATCTTGATTTCTATGCTATGGAATTTTGAGAAGATAAGCATGACTTGGGAGGCCTTGAGTGTTCTCAATGGCTGGATCATATGACTTGAGCATTTGTCCATTTGTCATTGTCTGTTCACCTGACTCATGGCGAGCCCCTAACTGGGTATTGCATTTCACAGAATTACTGGTTCTTTAGATTAGAGGCTCCACTGTCGAGTACTGAGGGAGGGTGTCAGTCCTGTCATCAATTCTGTCCAGCTCATCACTGGTGCCCAGCATGATAATCGCCTGAGGGATGAGTGAGTGAATGGCGCCCTCACCCTTTGCCTTGCCCAGTAATGGCCTTCACTGCCCATCACGAGCCAGCGCTGAGCAATGCGACTGCGCGTAATGGGGCGTGGGCTGCCACATACAAAAATTTGACTTTAACAAGCTATTGAAGAGGGTTGCTTCTCTTTTCTGAAATGAGGTGCTATCTTGCCTGACTTGTAAGAGTCTACGCCCCACTGGGCTTGTTTTATCATGTTCTGCTGGCCCACCACTGGGGAGCTGCTGGGGTCACATGGCGACTACACCCTTATGTCTTGATTCCTTAACTCCTTCCGGGCCAGAGGTCAAGGAGATTTAGGGGTAGTTCAATTACCCAGATCCAAGACAACCAACATTCATTCACACACGCTCTTTTTAAAGCATGTTATTTGTTACTGGCTGTGGGAGATGCAGAGATGAGCCTGAGGCAACCCAGGTCCTGAAGATGCGAGGAAGCCAGACGTGTAGAGAAGTGTACACACGTCAGACCGGTGTGAGAGCTGGGGAGGCAGAGGAGGCCAGGCTGGGACCAGAACAATGACAGGAGGCTTGAGAAAGGGAAGGCCTTCCTGTGGCACTTGAGCAAGACTAGGTGGGGTTTATGGGGCCCAGCGGTGGGAACAGTGCATCTGTCAGAGGTGGCAGTGAGCGCATGGCTGTCTCCCAGGCTGGGGAGAGCGTGAAGGAAGCAGGAACCCACATTGCATGGAGGGAAGGGTGGGCGCAGACCCCGAAGCCCACTGGAGCCCAATGTCAAGCTTTTAGATTTACGCTGAAAACACCAAGTTCGAGATGAGATCAGAGCTGCCTTTGAGCATCATGACCCTGGTGAGAAGGTTGGGTGGGAAAGGAGAAAGGAGTAGCTTTGAGGGAGAATATGGTAAAGGTGCCAAGTGAAGGATGATGAGACACAAAATTAGAGCAGTAACAATGAGAATGGAGATGGGGGGTTGAACACACTGGGGGTGAGGGGGGAGACGGCCAGTGCACATATAGAGATTTGATGTGGAGGAGGAAAAAAAAGGAAGACTCAAACACACTTGAGAGTCATGGCTGCAGGTTTCAGTGGTGGACAACAAGCTGAACTTACCAAGCTAGATAACACAAGGTCATAACTAGAGGGAGAACAGTGCTCGCTCAGAATGGAAACGAGGAGAGAGGAGGGGAGGAGAGGAGAGAGAAAACTATGTCGACTGTGTAATGCCAGCCAAACAGGGCTGCAGCAAGTGCTGGATTTAGTTGTCATTGTGGATGCTAGAGGGTTTAGAGCAGTGCCACACACAAAGTAAAGTCATTATTACCCGTGCTGAGGAGCTAGTACTTGGGAGGCTCTGCTGAGGGCTTGACATGTGTGGTGTCTTCTAAGCCTCCACAATACCTCGAGGCAGAGGCTGCCACATCCCCAGTTTGCAGAAGCACAAGGAACTTAATTCACCAAAGGTCACAGGGTTCGTAAGCAATGCAGCTGGAGTCAGACCCTAGCTGTCCAACCTCAGAGCCCATACTTTCAATTCCTAAGCTATAGTGACTGCTTAATAAAGGTGTATAATTTGGTTTTAACTCCATTGGAATAGTACCGGGAGAAACTGGTGGTATTGAATTCCCTGAAGGCATTTATGGACTGGAGGTGTATGGCTTTCCAAACCTAGGCATTCCAAGAGGTCTTCTTTCAGCACTAAAAAAAAATCCATGTATCCTCTAAAAATAGCCTCTCCAAGCACCTTGCTGGCAGGGTGACTACTCCAACAGTATGGGGGACTCTGTGGTGATGATGTTCTCCACATGTCACTTGCACTGTGCTGGGCTGAATACCTTTGCCAGTCCCAAGGATTGGGAAAAGTTTCCCACTTTTCTTAGCCTACTTTCTTTCCCTAGGTGATCCTACTCAGTATCACCTGCCTACCGTGAGCCCTCACTGCACCTCCAACCCTGGCTTCTGCCACTTGACTTCTAATAGGAATCTCAAATTTAGTTTGTCCAAAACATACATCTTGATTTCCACACTCCCAAAACCTATTCCTCTCTCAGTGCCCCCATCCCATCCCCCCAGTTGCTCAAGACAAAAATGTGTAAGTTGGTCTTAATTCAACACTTTCATCTTTACCAACTTACAAACTGTCAGCAGGTTTCATTGGCACTTTCTCCAAAATAAATCCTCCTTCGATTCACTTCTCTGCACCTCACTTGCCCCAGGCCAAGCTCTCGTGTCTTGGTGGTCTATCACATCAGGCTTCTAACTGGTATCCTTTCTTTCACACTTGCCTCTTGACATTTATTTTCCAAGCAGAGGGCAAAGTAATCTTATAAAAAGGAAATCTCATCATGTCTCTTCTTTGGTTAAAACCATCCGCAGGCTTCCCATCACCCTGAGAATAGAATCCGCGTGCCTTTATGTTGCCCATCTCCTTCCACTCCTCCAGATCATAGCAGGGAAAGCTCTTCTACTGCGAAGACAGCTAAGGTGGTACCTTCTTAATCTCAAAGCCACAAAAGGATCTCAAGTCTAAGTCAAAACGGAGAGGACAATATTCAGCCCCCAAGTGGTCGGGGTGCTGTGAATCAAATAAAAAGGGCTTTTCCTCCCATATCCTGCTGCCCTAGCCCCTTGCCATCCCTTTCCTGGCCAGCGTATGGGTTTCCTGTCACTACTGGAACAACGTACCACAGACGCGTGGCTCAGACGACGCAGGCGTATGCTCACAGCTCTGGAGGTCAGAAGCTCCACAGTCTCCTGGGACCAAAGCCAAGGTATCCCGGCTCGGGCTCCTTCTGATGCTGAGGAGAGAGTGCTTTCCGCGCTTTTCCAGTTCCTGGTGGCTCCCGCCTTGCTCGCTCGTGCCCCTCCCTCCACCGCTCCAGCCTCTGCCTCTCCATCAGTCGCCTTCCCCAAGGCTCCGACTCCTTCTGACTCCTTCTGCAGCCTTCTCGTAAGGAGCACCGATCGCCATGGGCAGGTGCAGGTAATCACCAGGTGCAGAAGATGAGACTGCTGACTTAGCCACACCTGCTGAGTCCCTCCTGCCATCTTACCGCTCACAGGTTTCAGATTAGGTGTGGACCTAGGTGAGGCTGTCGTTCACCCCACCACGCCGCGTTTCCATCGTGATCGAGCACAGGAAAACATATAGCTGGCCATGCACCAGCCTTCCTGCTTAATGCACTCAGCCCCTGAGGACACTGGAGTCACTCCCTAATTCTCCATCTGGGCAAACCAAGAAGGAGCAGACGCCTGGGAGCCTGGCAGCCCTGTTTCCCTCCTCTCCCTCTCACTACAGTGTACCTTTAAAGGACTGGACCACTCTTACCGAACACTAAGACCATTTCCTCCACCAGGTTATAGAGTTTGAAGGAAACATGGACGCCATCCAGCACACATTTTGGGAAACTTTTCAGGAAGGATGAATTTATGCACCAGGAAAATACAGTGTTGTTTTGAGTAGAGCAGGTGATTTAGTCTGAGCAGACCTAGAAAAGGAAGAAGAGGGGGATTAATAGCTGGAAACTACACCAGGCTAGAACGCTTAGATGCTTAAATATCTGTTAAGGGGTTTCTGATTTATTTGCAAATCTGCATTTGAGTAAGGTACGTCTGGCAAAAAAATATGGAAAAAGGAAAAGATATGAATGGCAGTGAGGCCCGTTAGGCTGTTCAAAAGTCCAGGACAGAAAAACTGTGAAATTGCACATTTAACTCAATCCTGGGTTTACTTTATTTTAATAATAATAAAATCCTATCTCTAACCTGAGGTTTTGTAGAAAGAATAAATAGAAGTAAATAGAAGTAAAAATATTTGATACATCAAGCATCAATTTTATGGTTGACTAACAAAACTATAATATAGATTTATATAGAAAACATATACTTATCCACCAAAGCTACCCAAATTAAAAATATGTGGCTCCATTCACTGAATTCATACATCCATATGCTTTGGGGAAGATATAGCAACAAAAAGGTTTTGCAAATATTTTTAATAAGGGAAAACATATAGCTGGCCATGCACCAGTGCTGGAACCACTCTGGAAAGCTTTTGGAAAAGTTGGTTTGCACAGTCTCAAAGCACATTTTTAGCATGGAGATATGACCCTACAAATACTGGCACATCCCATCAATGCACTCATTTCTAACAGCATGTGAAATTATGCCTCCATTCTAATTATATACAAGACAATCAGGAAAGAAAAAGTAATTTAAAGTATATGAGAAGGTCATCATGACATTCATGTCTTCATTCCCTTTAATATTGAGCAGAAAACTTTGGCAAATTCACATGTGCAGTGAACTTCTACTTGGGTTGATAAGTCATGCATCAATGTCCAGACATTTTACTTGCTATTTCACTTTTAGAGTCAGTTTTTAAAACTACACTCTGTGGTTAAAACTACAACGTTGGGAATGTTCTTTTGGCAAATATGGCAGGGGAGGGTGCTGGTGTAGGGTGTTGGATGCGGGGGGGAGCATAGAGACAAGGCACACATGGCACAGGCTTCTAGGGAGTGTGTGAGTGTTCATCTTGTCATAGTGTGTTATCTCAGTGGGTGCAGACCCACACAATAAACAAGAAAATATTAAACTCCCATCCTGGGGAGTCGTGCTATATTCTCAATTAGAGGGGCAAGAGTCTCTGGAGAACATAGGCAGTGCCTAATAAAAGAAAACAGACCAATATGTCAAGCCCTCAATATTATTGCAAGTAACTATGAATCTTATTCTTCAAAAAGTGAAACTTAGTGGTTACCATAGGTCCCGAGGGGAGGGGGAGAGGAGAATAGAAAGATGGCATATAGGGCATTTTTAGGGCATTAGACTTGTTCTGCATGATCTTGTAATAATGGATGCAGGCCATTTTAAATTTCATCAAAATTTATAAAAGTGTACAGTCCAAAATGTAAACCATAATGTAAATCATTGACCATGGTTAGTAGCAATGCTTCAATATTCGTACATCAATTGTAACAAATGTACCTTCCACACATAAAATGTTATTAATAGGGAAGAGGGGGAAAGGGGGAGGGTAATGAGTATATGGGAATCCCCTATATTCTGTACATAACTTTTCTGTAGCTTAAAGCTTCTTTGAAGATAAAATGAAAAAAATAAGACTCTGGAGGAATATACAGAAGAAAATGTCACTGTACATACAAGACCAACAGATCTTACAGTGATGACAGACATAATGTCAGAATATTTTTTTAATTTATTTTTTCTTATTTCAAATTTTTTCATTTTTATGTATTTTATTTGTGTTTTTTTTTAAACTATCATTATTATATCATTTTCTTACTAATTTTATTTGGTTATTTTGTTGGTTTCATTTTTGAAGAAGTTTTGGATCACAGAAGGGTCACACCTGTGGCATGAGAGGATCATTGGTGTGTGCGGGGTGTCAGAGATGGGGGATGCATGGGAGGAGGTTCACCTGGGGCATACCTATAAGGCATAAGAATGAGTTCAAGTATTCATTGTCACAGTGGGTGGAGATTCACACAATAACCAAAGAATATCTAATGCCCATTCTGGGGAGCTTAATGCCCATCCTGGGGAGCTCTGCCACATTCTCTAATGGGACAGCAAGAATCCCCCAAGTACAGGGGCAGTGCCTAGTGAAGGAGAATGGACCAATGTGATGGACCCTTGATATTGATGACTATACTTATGAACCTTTTATTTTGAAATTGAAACTTAGCCTAGTATTATATGTTGCCTAAGAGTTACCACATGAAAGCCTCCTTGTTGCTCAAATGTGGCCTCTCCCTAAGCCAAATTCAGCATATAAATGCATTACCTTCCCCCCAGAGAGGGACATGACTCACAGGGATGAGCCTCCCTAGCACCAAGGGATTATTACCTAGTGCCAACTAGCAATACATCTGGTAAAAGACCTTGACCAAAAGAGGGAAATATTAAATACAAATGAGTTTTTATGGCTAAGAGATTTCAAAGTGAGTCAAGAGGTCATTCCAGAGATTATGCTTATGCAAGTCTCTGCAGGATCTCATTGACTTCCACAGTAAATATTACCTCAAATAGCAGGGCTCCTGAGTGCCTAAAGACATCCAGACACTATAGGCAGGGCAGACACCTCAGGAGTTTGGTGGCCTGTGAGTGGGCCCTATTTTGGAATTTACACTCCCCAGTGTGACAAAGTGGACTCATTTGTGGTTTCCCTACACATGACTCTTCTGCCCCCTCTATTTGAACCTACAGTTAGTACTAGACTTGATAGGTGTATGCCCAAGAAACTTAAATCTTTGGTCCATCCATGTGCCAGTTGGGCCTTGAATCTCAACAGAGTTGCAACACTTACTCTCCAACTCATTGGACTCACACAGGACAACTAACAAGGAAACGATGATGGACAATGCCCATCCCAAGTAACAGAGAGTCTACAACTGCAAGCAAGATAATCCCATCCATCTGCCCCATGAGATCTAAGCCCCCTCTCAATTAGAGGTAGAGTGGGCATCACCATCCCAGAATCCTCAGGATTGGGGAATGAACAATGGACTAGAGCAGACTTACTGTTATTCTACTACAGACTTACTGTTCTTCTAGGAGTGGAAGAACTTTTATCATTGATGTGGAGGCAGTGGCCACTGGAGGTTCTGAGGACAGAGGGAAGGAAAAACATGGGGACATTTTCAGAACATTGGAATTGTCCTGAATAACATTGCAATGATGGATACAGGCCATTATATATTTTGTCATAACTTATAAAATTGTGCGGGCAGAGTATAAACTATAAGTAAACTATAATCCATGCTTAGTGGCAATGCTCTAATATGTGTTCATCAATTGTAACAAATGTACCACACTAATGAAGGACATTGTTAATGTGGGAAAGTGTGGGAGGGGTAGGGAGTGGGGCATATGGGAATCCCCTATATTTTTTATGTAACATATGTAAAGTGTTAAAAAAAATTTAATAAAAAAGAATTTAAAAAATAAATAAAAATTAAAAAAAATTTTAAATTAAATAATAAAAGTACAATCTCCAAAATAAGAAAATAATTTTATGGCTGAGTATATTATAATTATTCAATCTTGTACTTTCTGTATGCCTTTGACTGCTGTATCATGAACAATACTATCATTAAAAGATTACCCTTTCTGTTTGAGCTCTCTTTAAAAAAGAAATACACTGCCCATAAAAAATTCCAACAACAGTATCATGCTTTATAAGCACTATAAACATTTATAGGCAATTCAAATGGTTATTTTTGTTCATTCAAATGTTCAAACCACACTAACATGAAATAACTCTTCCACCTTTCTAATTCCAATCTATTCAGAGCATCAGAAATTAATCTGGTGGAAAGACTGATGTTTTGCTACCAGCACAGAGGTTCTATCATCAGATACATGCACCAAGTTTACAAGACCATCTAATACTTCACTAAATTTAAAGTTTTCAGATTTTGTTGTCATCTAATTTGCACAGTAATTCTTTTGCATCTCACTGTGAATACTCTATGGCCAAAATAATTTTATATTATTAATTCACTGGAAAAATCACTGTTTATGCATTCATTTACTCATTCAGTCATTTAACAAGTATTTATCGAGTGCTTACTAGATGCCAAATCTGTCACTAAGCAAGTTGTTAGAGATAAAGCAAGGAACAAAATTAGTAATCTTAGTTCTCATTCTCCATAACAATTTACATGTTCCTTTACTCCCCATTTGAATGTTTCAAATCCAATCTGTAATAGCAGACATAAAAACACAGTCCCCAAACATCTAGAATTAAATTACAGTGCATGTTTTCACTATTTTTAACTTAATGAATTCAATATTGAATCATGTAAATTAAGACTCTTGATTATCAGTTCAAATGTGCTTACTGATTTCTTTGGTACATTTATGAAATTGCTTCTTTGAGACATTTGTGATTACAGGGGAAACAGGGTGACAACAGTTCAAAATCTCCCAAGGAAAACAAAAAGTTATTTCCACAGGTTTTATCCTTTCCCGGTGAGTATTAAACATCATGACACCTAGGCTGGGGAAATAACAGCCAAAAGCTGACTGTATCTCCTCTCTGTACAGATAAACGGGAAGTTAGGAGAGCTGGGATTCAGTCCTAAAGAAGTATGTGACTTATTGCCCAAATCTGGGTACTTATGAGAGTAAAAGTGGACACTATTAATAATAATGCCACGATAAGTCATAAACCCTATGGATGAACCCCTTCACCCCTGGGCATCATTTTCCCTGACGGTCAAATGGTGCAATGCTATGCAAGTCTCTGAAAATACGAAATTTGAGAATAAGCATGAAAGCGCTTTGGAGAGTACATGGTGCTGCACAAATGTTGCTGCTGCTGTTGTGATTTTGGTATTAACATAAAAAAATTAAAAATAATTAATTTTCAAATCTTCCTGTAAATAGACGGAAATATTTTTTAAAATGTAGACACTATAACATCAAAGGGGTACAGAAAACATCCTTTAAGAATTGCCAGGGCCTCCAACCACCTTTCCTAGTTAAGCAGTTAGAGTCACCACCATTTCATGACCACGACCACCCATCAGTGGGAAACAGGGAGAACCAGCATCCTGGACAGTGATAGAAGCATCTAGACATGACGCAGGCTGAAACAAACACCCAGAACAAACGGCCAGACCACACTGCAGTTTTGGACTACTAAATCTTTATTAAACTTGGGGAGAAATTTTTTAATCTGCAGCTGTGACTCTGATCTAGATTGTATTATATCTGAAGAGCATAGTATAATAGCTATTCAGAAAACAGAATATTTTACTCACCATTAACCATCCACTTTTACACTGGGATGGAGGGGGTGCCCAAAATATTTTTTAAAAACTAATGGCTTAAAGCAGACTTGAAATATGTCATTCATTATTAGGAAGGGGGAAATGAGGACACTGATATTGACATAATATGAAAAATTTAAGTAAAGCATTGCATAAATTAATTCCATATTATGGTAAGTTATAAAACAGAAATAAACTCTAGTAGAGGAAGATCAGAGAGGAGCAAATGGGGGAAATGGATAGAAAGAAAAAGGAAATGAAATAAATGAAATCAAATTAAATAACTAAAATAAAACAAAAGAAAAATCAGAGAAAGGAAAAAATACATCATATGGCAAGTGTTAAGAGCTATTTCCTGTACACACATAACAGTCTTAGAGAAAAACTGTTAGTTTTTGTTCCAGTATCAGTTATCATCACCTGCCTTAGAAAAAGAACTTGGTGATTAGCTGTGTACATTCTAGAGAAAAATAAAAACTACTTGCCAACCTTGGAGATAAGTGTGTTAGCTATATATGCAAGTGCTGGACATCGAAATCTAAGCAGAATTGTCATCAATTCTAAATAACCTAGATAAAATGGATGAAATCCTATAAAACTGAAAATTACCAAAACTGACTCAAGAAGAAATAGGATATCTGAACAGATCTATAAAAATTATGAATTCAGTAATTTTTTAAAAAGCATACCAACAAAGAAAGATCTAGAACCAGATGGCTTTCACCGACAAAGAAAGATCTAGAATCAGATGGTTTAATTGGTGAATTCTACTGAAGACTTAAAGAAGAAATAATACCAATCCTTCTCAAACTCTTCCAGAAAATAAAACAGGAGGGAACTCTTTCTAATTCATTCTATGAGGCCAGCATTACCCTCATAGCAAAGCCAGAAAACAAGACATCACAAGAAAAAAATTACAGACCAAAATCCTTCATCCATGTAGATGCAAAAATCCTCAATAAAATGCTAGCAGATCCAACAGCATGTTAAAGGATTGCACACCATGTCCAAGTGGGATTCATCTCAGGAAGGCAAGGGTAGTTTAATATAGGAAAACAAATCAATGTAATATACCACAATGTAATAGAATAAAGGATTAAGGATGTAGTAGAATAAAGGGGAAAAAAACATGATCATGTAATAGAATTGAAAGTCCAGAATATATACACACACTCATAGCAGCACTATTCACAATAGTCAAAAGATGTAAACAGCCCAAATGTCCATCAACTGATGAATGGATAAACAAATTGTGATATATATATATGAATATTATTCAGCCATAAAAAGGAATGAAGTACTGGTACATGCTACAATGTGGTTGAGTTTCCAAAACAGTATGCTAAGTGAAAGAAGCCAGACACAAATGGTCACATACTGTATGATTCCATTTCAATGAAATAGCAAGAACAGATCAATCCATATAGACAGAATGCAGATTGGTGATTGCTAGTGCCTGGGAGTGGGGGAGGGGAATGGGAAGAAACTGTTTAATGGGGAGGGGCTTTACTTTGGAATGATGGAGATGTTTTGAAACGAGATAGATGTGGTGGTTGCACAACACTGTGCCTGTATTAAATATAACCAAATTGTTCACTTTAAAATGGTTAATTCATGCTATGTAAATTTCATTTCAAACTATTTTTTAGCCAGAAACCACAAAAAAGTGTAAAAAGTAAGATAATTAAAGCTTGAAAATTAACAATAATTTCTGTCATGTTTTATATTTTAAACACTTTTAACATTTTTTAATATAATAAACTTTATTTTTTTTTTAAGTTTTAGATTACAGAAAAGTTACATTGAAAGTATAGGGATTCCCATATACCCCACCCTCTGCTCTTCTCACATTTTCCCTATTAATAACATCTTAAAATTGTGTGGTACATAGTTACAATTGATGAATAAATACTGAAGCATTAATACTAACCAAGGTCTACAGTTCACATTGTGATTTACACTTCATTCCAAAGCCCTAAAAATGCCCTATGTTCCACATATTATTTCCTCCACCTCCCCTCAGAACCTCTGGTGACCACTGTCTTTACATCAATGTTACATGTTCTTCCATTACTACAATATTAATAAGTTTACTTTGTCCATGGTTGCATTCCCCCTTATGCTTGTTCATTCCTCAACCTGGAGGATTTGGGGATGGTGATGCCCATTCTGCCTCACGTTGAGAGGGGGCTTAGACTTTATTGTGCAGATGGAAGAAATTATTTTGCTTGCAGTTGTAGTTACTCTCTGGGTTTTTTTTTAATGGAGATTTTCTATTATCATTATTTTGTTGTTTTCCTGGGCAAGTCCAATGAACTGGAGAGTAGATGTTGGCTGCAACTCTGCTGAGATTCAGGGGTCAACTGGTATATGAACAGACTGAAGATTTAAGTCTCTGGGACACATATTTAACAGGTGCAGTGCTAATTATAGGCTCAAATAAAAGGGTAGAAGAATCATGTATAGGGAAATTATAAATGAGTCTAACTCTGTTACATTGGGGAAATAAGTTGTCATATATTCCAAGGTAAGGCCCACTGACAGGGTAATGATATTCTGGGGTTGTGTGCCTTGCCTACAGCATCCAGCTGTCGAAAGCCCTCAGGAGCACCCCAGTTTGAGGCTTTGTTCACAGCGAGTGAGACCTGCCTGAGATGTGCATAAGTGTGACCTCTGGAATGACCTCCTGACTCACTTTGAAATCTCTTAGCCATAAAAACTTTTTTGTATTTGATATTTCCCCCTTTTTGGTCAAGATCTTTTTCCAAATGCACTGGTTGGTGCATGGTATTAATCCCTTGGTACCAGGGAGGCTCATCCCCAGGATTCATGTCCCACACTGGGGGTAAGGTAATGTGTTTATTTGCTGAGTTTGGCTTAAAGAGAGGTCACATTTGAGTAGCAAGGAGGTTTTCAGGAGGTAACTCTTAGGCAAAAATTATTATTAGGCTAAGTTTCAATTTTATAAGAATAATGTTCATAAGCACAAGCATTAATATTGAGGGTTTTTATTAGACAATGCCTACGTACTTGAGAGATTCTTGCCCCTCTATTTGAGACTGTAGCAGTACTCCCCAGGATGGGAATTTAATATTTTGTTATTTATTATGTGGGTCTCCACACACTCTATGACAAGATGAACACATTCATATTCCACAGAAGCATGCCCCAAGTGCACCCTTTCCCACACATTCCCTCATCACTGACACCCTGCACCAGGGACTCTCCCCTGCCATATTTGCCAAAAGAGCATTTCCGCAATTGTATTTTCAGCCACAGACCTCCACCTACCCAGAGTTCACCTGTTCCTTCCTCCAGCCCTCCCACCAGTTCCATGGATAGCCCAGCCCCTCCCCCAGCCCGCTCACCCTCACACTTTTTAACAGTTTTTAAAAAGTGACCTTAGAAGTGTCCTAAATTACTAAACCTAGATTTCATTTATATCTTATGCTTTTTTCAAATCACTGTTAGTTGAGGATGTTGTTAATAGCCAAATATTACCCTACTGATAAAGAATCATTGAATTAATATTAAAAGCTTATTCTGTAAGTGTAATTTTGTACCAGTGGCATTTTCAAAATGGTTTGCCATTAGATACATACTAATTTGGATTCTTCATGGAACTTCGTAAACATATATCATCTCTGTACTTGTGCTCTTTCACTCACTTGCTCTCACTCCCACTAATACATTGTGACATTTTATCCCTCTATACTTCAGCCTACATCTCTTGGACATAAAAATATTCTCCTACTTAACCGCAATACCATTATTATGCTTAAATTCAATAAATCATCCATAATTCCATTAATCATCTAATATACAGCCCATATTCAAATTTCCCTAATTATGCCAATAATCTTCTTTTTAAAAAAGCTAATAAAATAGATATCTGGCAAGCTTGGTGACTAAAAAAAGAGCAGTAAGCTGCTGTGGGAAAAAATTGGCAGATCTGTAAAAAGTTAAACATAGAACTACCATATGACCTGGCAATCCCACTTCTAGGTATATTCCCAAAAGAACTGAAAGCAGGGATTTGTATACCGATGTTCATAGCTGCACAAGAGCCCAAATTTGGAAGCAACCCAAATGTCCATCAGCAGATGAATGGACAACAAAATGAAGTTAGCCTTAAAGAGGAAAGAAGCCCTGATACATGCCAGTATATGGATGAGCTTGACATCATACTGAGTGAAATAAGTCAGACACAAAAGGACAACTATTATATGATTCCACTTATTTTAAATAACTAGAATATGCAAATGCATAGAGACAGAAAGAAAATGCAGGTTACCAGGGACAGACAGGGGTGGGGGAGGGAGAGGGAGTAGGGAGCTAGTGCATAAAGGTGCATGGCTTCTGTTTGGGGTGGTGGGAAAGTCCTGGTGAGGGTAGCGCCACAGGGAATGTGATCAATCCCACTGAATGGCATGTTCGGGTGTGGTCCCCAGGAGGCCTGAAAGCCCCCAGGGCAGCTGGCCGTGTCCCTGGTACCCAGCGTGCTGATTCCTGAATCCCTCATCTTGAAAGAAAAACACCGTCAGCTAAGCCCAAACATGTACGGGGGGGGGGGGGGGGGCCGCCCCCGTTTAATGGGTAAAAACACCCAGCTCCTTACATCAGTGGGGAACCCTTGAAGGAAAGTGCTTCCTGTGGGATTGGATGATGCCTCTGTTGCCTAAATTAGCTGAACCAAGAAATAGATGTTTACCTATAAATTTGTCCAAAAGAGAAAAAAGAAATAATTTATCAAAAATGTAAGATAGTAAAAGGTAAGTTGACATGCATGATAACTAGCACATTTATGAAGTTGAGTTTATAAGTTAAATGTAGTTACAAGAATATTCCTTACTATTTATGAGTAACCACTTCAGGAATTAAAAATATAAATGATTTTATATATACTTTCCTCTGAATATAGCATATGTTTTTGCACTCTGCACATTTTTACACATACATTTTTTTGTTTTTGTTGCATAACCTTCTCTTCTTTCTGTGGATGCTATATAGTCAATTACACATTTGAGTATCTTACATTGTCTTAAGAATGATTTTCAGGCTTGTGCTGAGTGTATTGGGTAATTTTCCTATATGCTTTGGAGGGCAGCTTCTCCCTCTGTTCACCCCTGCCTCCTTCGTGGAATTTCAGATGCCTGAACACAGGCCAGAGCTGGCCGGAGACCTAAGTGCTCAGAGCCTCTTTGGCCAAGAGAATGGGAAAGCTCAGAGCATGCGGCCAGCACCTGAATGTGTGACCGGCCCCGCCTGGAGAGCTCTCTCTAGCAACTCCAGGGCAGAAAGTGTGTATTGAGCTTTCAGCCTTGATCACTCCTGGCAGCACACCTCCCCCACAGCCACCCACCCCTCGGGCAGCCGCCTCCAGCTTCTGCTGGGGGCCACCTGTCAGTCCTGCTTCCCACAAGGTGACTCTCTTGCCACGACTCTGTTCCATTCCCTACACGGAGCTCCCACTTCAGAGCTGTTCCCTGCCCAGGCTTCTTTCCGTCTCTAGCCCATGCCGATGTTAGTCTAGTTGTTAATCATTTTTTAAATGCTCTATCTTAATTGCTGGGTGTTTGTACAGGGACAGGGAGGGCTATGGGAACTCACTCTGTCACCCACAACACACACACAAATGCAACTTTCCCAAAATATATCTCTGCCTTTCTCATGCATTCGGCAGCATGTAAGAGAAAAATCCACCTCAAAGCCACTGCAGGCATTTGGGTCCCGGCTCACATCCAACCAATTCAGCGGCGGGGCAGCTTCCAGGCCGACCCAGCGGGCAGCTAGGGGCTACCGTGGCCACCCTCAGCTCAGAGCCCCAGTCCACGGCCACATGGCACTGCCAGAAGCAATGCCATGTGGACTTAGTGGTTCACACCTGGCGGGGAACAGAGATGGGCTTTTTATTAAGGAAGTTGTGGGTTTACAGAGATCCTAATAATATGCACCATTCCCGTACAACACCCCACCAGCAGCACCTCGCACTGGTGTGGAGCACTTGTTAGAGTTGAGGAGAGCACATTTTTACAATCATACAATTAATTAAAGTCCATGGTTTAACTTGGGGTTCAATTTATTTTTATTTTTATTCTGTTACCATATTTTCAACCTAACATTTCCCCTTTAATCACATCCAGATGTATATTTCAGGGCTGCTATTGCATTCACAATGTCGTGCTTCCATCATCACTCTCCATCACCAAATATCTCCAGACCCAGAGTGGGCATCCTGCATATGCCCAGCGTGTGGCTCTTAAGTCTGAGGAGGTCCACTGAGTGTGATGGGAGCAGCACTGTCCAGCTTCCCAGCATCCCAGACCTTTTAGGAAGGGGTCTTCTGGAAGGCTGGCTTGTCACAGAGTAATGCGTTTAGAGACCAAGTGAAATAATTTTAATCAAGAGCTTTAAATCTGAGTCTTAGAGGCCCACATCTCCCCTGTCATGCAGGCACAGCAAATATAAAACAAAATTAGAATTGGTGTAGATCATTGCAGACAGAATAATTACACCAAAGCAGATCAATACACTGTCCCTGGGATGTAGGCTGCCGGGCAGTTTATGAAGGGAATCGATAGGATTCAGAATTAGAAGTAAAGAACAGAAATTGTCAGGCACTCATGAAAGATGTGGAGAGGCCCATGATGACCAATTGAACAGGATGCTTCGGGGGATTGACAGGGCCCAACCCCCTTGCAGAGGGAAGGAAGGAAGGAAGGAAGGAAGGAAGGAAGGAAGGAAGGAAGGA
>JAKSZT010054383.1:514380-543349 GCA_026826555.1 Tolypeutes matacus | reverse complement strand
GAAGGAAGGAAGGAAGGAAGGAAGGAAAGAAGGGAGGGAGGGAGGAAATGGGGAGAGGGATGGAAGGAAGGGACCGAGGGACCGAGGGACTGAGGGAGGGGAAGAAATAAAACCGATTTTATATTGAAATTTATAGTTCAAAAGTAATTTTCCTGAAATGAAAGATTTGACTCTATTGTGAGAGAGTACACAGTAATTGGAAAAACTGGTCCAGACCAGGAAACTTCAAGACATATTGTAGTAAAATTACTAAACTTTCAAAACACAGGAGGTATTACAGACATGTATGCCGCAGATGCACGCCCAAAGGCAGGGCTTTCACTGCCTTGACTGAGAGGCACGTTCTAGGCCTCTCTCCCAGTGGGCACAGCTCCAGCTACGGGAGCTGTGTGGCCTGCACCTCTTGACCCATTCCAGGCCAGCTTGCGCTAGACCTGCGGGGGCATCGAGAAACTCATGGGGCTCACCTGCACCCCTCCTGAGCTTTCTAGCCCGTTCCGCAGCCTTCTCACATCACATGCTCACACCGTCTGTTGGGCTTGAAAGCAGCCAAGGTGACTTGGTGTAGAAGGGACTCATCGCCTTGTCTTGTCAGCTTATCCAACAGCAGACTTTGGGCTCCATTCACAAACGGTAGCTCTCAGTGACTTCAGTTACCATAAACGCAGGGAACACATTACGGAAGTACCTTTCCAAGTGAGAACCGTCTATACTCTCTCATGTACATGCTGATCGATGACTGCAGAAAAAGGGGATGCTCACAGGATCACAGCATTGCTGATACTCTCCCGACAGCCCAGCTTTATGTCACCAAGACCATTCCTAGAAAACAAGAAAGGACAATATTTTTCTCAGTAACATTTCAAAATTTTTGCCCTTTTAAATATGTGACTGAAAGAAAATAAATCTCTCATATGCCATTATTCAAGATCGAATGAGTATATAAACCAGCTTTACGGTATCTCTAAAGTTTATATTTTCAACAATAAAAATAATGATTTTTGAGATACACACTTTTCATGATTGGACTCAATTTAATTAACCAATCAGGTGAACAACAGTAACACTTTTCTCAGACACGAACACATAATTCACACTGTGCACACACAACACACACTTCCATAACACACACACATAATTGATCTGGGGCAACTGAAGGTTATAGATATTCCAAAATGTCTTCTCATTGCTAAGACTTTACACCCATAAGGTAAAAATTCATAGGTTATTGGTTTTAAGGCATGCTACATTCAAAGCAACTGCTATTTAACAAAAAGCAGATCAGCTCATGACAGATAACTCAAAATCCATTTTTCTCCAGGTGCCGTACATTATAAACTAACAAATCCTATTGTATTTCACACTGAGAGATTCTTTGTTACACACCATTAACTAAGCTATTTGTTCTCCTTTGAGATCTGACAAAAACATTGGTATAGCTATTATTGCAACTATAAGATACGTACTGATTTATCTGCTTTTTATCTTTCCGAAAAAACATCATTCTCTTGGCTAACATGATACGTGCATGTGTTTTGAATTTTAACTATGTCTATCTGGGGAACAGCCATGTTTAAAATCTGTGTTGCACAAACCAGATCACTGGGTGTAGAGCCAGAAACCCTAAATTCTGGCACACAGTTGTCCCCCAGCCGTAGGACTTCTCAGAGAAGCAAGAGCAGCGCCCGGCCATTGGACACTTGGCACCACCTGTGAAGGAACAGGCCGACCTTGCTCCTCTGCCAGAAAGAGAAATTCCCAAAGGCAGGATAACAGACCAACAAGGACAGACAGCACTGAAATGGGGAGATGGTTGGGAAATCATGCAGAGCCCAGCCACTTACCAGCATCCATTCGCCCTTATCAGTAGGTATCCGAGTCTAATGGGGAGCATAACGTCAGCAATGTAAGTAAATTACGAAGAGTAAAAACTAAGAGTTCTGGAAGAAAACACAGTATTGGTCAGAGATTGATGTGCAGAGCCGAAGTCTACAATGCCTGCTTGGTTCTCTGCCCAGGTTGTCATCCGCCACCCCGAGGTAGCCACTAAAATTCCTCGGGGTGAAAAGGAAGCTGACTCAATGGGAGAAAATATTTGGCAATCACATAGCTGATAAGGATTTAATGTTTATGATATATAACAAGATCATACAACTCAACAATAAAAAGACAATCTGATTAAAAAATGGGCAAAAAACTTGGAAAGACAGCTATCCAAAGAAGAAATACAAATGGCAAAGAAACCCATTAAAAAATGTTCAACATCACTAGCGATTAGGGAAATGCAAATCAAAACTAAAATGAGATATCATTTCATACCTATTAGATTGGCCGCTATTAAAAAGTTGGAAATCTATAAGTGTTGGAGAGGATGTGGAGAGATAGGAACACTTCTTCACTGTTGGTGGGAATGCAGAATGGTACAGCCACTGTGGAGGACTGTTTGGCAGTTCCTAAGGAAGTTTAATATAGACTTGCCACGTGACCCTGCAATACCACTACTGGTTATATTCCCAGAAGAACTGAGAGCTGTGTCACGAACAGACATCTGCACACCGATGTTCATAGCTGTATTATTCACAGTTGCCAAAAGGTGGAAACAACCCAGGTGTCCATCAACCAATGAATGGATAAACAAACTGTGGAGTATACACAGGATGGAATATTATGCAGCTTTAAGAAGAAATAGTCATGACATATATGACAACGTGGATGAACCTGTAGGACATTATGTTGAGTGAAGCAAGCCAGACACAAAAGGACAAATAATGTACAATTGCCCTATTATGAACTAAATCTATTATGTGAAATATAAATATATTATGTGAAATATATATGGGTAAAATTGCATCTATAAGACCATTTTTCTTTGAAGCTGAACAAATGTAGGTTGATACTACAAAATGTTATTATAAGACAAAAAAAAAATTATGCTAGGTGAAGGAGACCTAGTACTACAGAGTACTACATATTGTATGATTCCATTTATATAAAAAGTAATAATAAAAAAAATAAAAAAAATAAAAAAAAAGTAATAATAAATCAATTTATAAAGATGAAATTAGATTAGTGGTTATGTAGGGCTGAGGAAGGGATGCTAAGGGGTGTGGAGTCTTTCTTTTTGGAGTAATGAAATTGTTCTAAAATTTTTGAGATGATGAATGGACAACATTGTGATTATACTAAAAGCCATTGATTATACACTTTGGATAGAGCATATGGTATGTGAATATATCTCAATAATACTGCTTAATAAACAAATCAATAGATGTGCAAGAATAGCAGAAATAGCAGCTATGCACAGCAGGGGAAACAGATTGAGAGGTGAGGAATTTTCTTGTTTGTGTTTTTTGTTTATTATTATTGAAGTAATGAAAGCGCTTTAATAATGATTGAAGTGATGAACACACAACTATGTGATTATACCACATACCACTGATTGCACACTTTGGATGAATTGTATGCTTTATGAATACATGTCCATAGAGTGCCGTGTTTAAAAGCCCCCCCTACCCCCGGGTCTCCTCCCCACCCCCGCGCCCGCGCCCGCGCCGGTGCCCCTCCCCTCAGCAGGCACTGAAAGCGCGGGCCCATCTGGGGCTGCCCGGACGGGCGGTACAGCTGGAGGACGCAAGGCCCCTGCGCCGAGCCTGCGGGAGGCTCCGCTCCTGTTCGGTCCACGCAGGCTGGCCGAGGCCTCGCTCTGCCGCCACGTGCAGGCGTCGCGCTGATGATCCTGCACAGCCTCGCCTGGGCCCGGCGTCCTCCCACCAGGGTTCCTGGGGCTGGTGGACGGCCACCGCGGTCACTTCCTCCACTCTGGGTCTGTGCCAGCCCTGCAAAATCCCTTTCACAGCGCGGTGGATGTGCCTAACCTTTACGCACAGCTCCAACTCAGCTCCTTACCTGTGAAAGCCAAAGAAGATAGACGGGTCTCAGCTAACCTTCACAGCAGCTCAGGGGTGTCTATTCCTGCCCAGTTTCAGATGTGAGAGCCCGCGCTCATCGCCACCAAACCCCTCGCGCAAGTCATCCTGCAGTAGCTGGGGCCAGCAGTCAAACCCAGGTCTGCCCAGATCGCCGCGAGATGACAGGCTCTCGTCCTCTCCAGGTAAAACCATATTCTCCAGAGAACAAGCGTCAGCTCTGATTTCCCTTTGTCTTCTCAGTCAACGTGGCGTTTTGCGACAGGGAACAGGTGAATTCCCCTCCTGCTTCCACGTTATAAATCCTGCTTGAAATAGCTATAATAAAATGCGAGAAGAAAGGTGAGCAGCGTGCTGACAGCTGGAAAGTGCCAGGAGTGTGCTTTTTTATAAAGCCCTGGTGCTTCGCTCCGGGGCTCCAGTTCTGAACTGGCAGGTGTTACATCTTCATATGGAAATATCAGCCATAAACAGGAGACCAGTATCTCTACAGGAGCCGGTTGTAATCTGGTATTCAGATCAGATCTTTTCCTTGGCCAAATACAGACTTATTGTTTTCAGCAAGTAATCATTGACCCAGGGAAAAATGACACGTCTCTAAGATAAAAATTGGGCAGCCTCATAGTTTAGTCAGAGATAACACATTGGGGGATTTTTTTCTTCCCTGACTCTCTTTAATATAAAATAATTTTATATTAGTTTCATCACTCACAAAATGACTGATTTCTTGTCTCCTGCCAAGCATTTAGGGCAGAAATGGCTGTAGATTCTGGAACAAATGGTCTAATAAAAATTACTATATAAAAGACTGTAAGCACCACCTTTAGAGATTTTTTGTGAACAATAAAAATCAAGAGGAGAGAAATGTAAGTAGAGTGAAGTTGGAGAAAAGCTGGCGTTCCTGCATCATGGCTTTGGTCCCGGCAGACATTAGGGGTGGAGCTAGCTCTCCTGGAGCAGCCCAGTGCTGCTGGCTCCGCACTGTTCTGAAAGGACCTCGAGCTCCCCTGTCGTTTCAGGAACGTGCGATTCCCCTAATGTGCTAGGAGCACCATCCACTGGCAGATCATCCAGCCCCCTTCAACCTGTTAGCTCCAAGGAATCAGGAGACAATGCCAAGCTAGGCTTAGTCTTCAAGAATGACTAAAATTTGCATAATCTCCCCAAATTTTTAGATCCCAAGCCAACCTTGAGGGAGACCCCCTCATTCTCTTCTCTTTACTCTTGCTACCCGTTGTTTCAGTTTGGCTCGTTTCTGTCAATCTGTCTTCAGATTCACAATGTCCTTGTTCAGCTGTGTCCTCTCCAGGAATGAAGGGACTGAGTGAATCTGGTCGGGAGTTGAGCAGAGTTTCGAACTCTGCGCTAGGCAGTGTCCAGTGCTCCAGACTCAAATTCCTCTGGCAGTGGCAACCTAGGTGGGGTCTCGGGGCTGTGTGTTCTCAGTGCTCCTGCCCCTTTGGCCTTCAGGGCCTGCCCCCACCACAGATCGGGCCTCTGTCCTCCCGCTGGGCCCGGCCTGGCAGCAGCCAGTTGGAGCTGATTACTATGTGCTCCAGATCTGTGCTCCAGGTGTGAGCAGGGATGTTGGAGCTGATTACTCAGGGCTCCAGGTGTGAGCAGGGATGTTGGAGCTGATTTTATGGTGCTCCAGTTGTGAGCAGGATGTTGGCGCTGATTACTCTGTGCTCCTGGTGTGAGCAGGGATGTTCGAGCTGATTACACAGTGCTCCAGGTGTGAGTGGGGATGTTGGAGCTGATTTCACAGTGCTCCAGGTATGAGCAGGATGTTGGAGCCGATTATTCTATGCGCCAGGTCTGTGTTCCAGGTGTGAGCAGGATATTGGAGCTGATTACCTGGTGCTCCAGGTATGAGCAGGATGTTGAAGCTGATTTCCCAGGGCTCCAGGTGTGAGTGGGGCTATTTCTCCTTGTCCAGTCTCAGTCCCAGGTAGGCTAAGTGACCCTGGGCCTGGGTGGGGCTTTGCCAGAGTCCCTGCCCGTAGTGTACCCCCACAGCAGCCAGGAGAGATGCCCTCAAGGCCCCAGTGTAGGCTGCCTGCGCTTCCACCGCTGTAACTACAGGGTCTCCACCCGTCCACCAGCAGTTTAAAGCTCTTGCCTCGAGGAAAAAAAGGGTGAGGCACTCTCAGGGTTTTGTGCCCCGGTCTTCGAGCGGACCCCTGCCCATCTTTCTCTTGAGCTCAGCCGGGGGCCTGTGGACGAGTCGTGAGTGAGGCTCCTACCGTGGGAGCGGACGCCCAACTGCCATGCTAGCCCCATGCTGTGAGGACGGTCAATTCGGGTGATGGTCTCGGCCTGGCATAGCTGTCTGCTGGCGCCAGTGAGGCGGCCACAGTTCCCACGTTATCTTTGGGCCTGTGTCCAAAAGCACCTGCAAGAACCAGCTTGCAGCAAATGTTCCCCAAACAATCCTGGGGCCAGGACGTCTGAGGAATAATAACATAGTGTGTTATGTAACCTGATCAACATGTTATTCTCACCATTGTATCAATCTCTTATCCTCACTGTTGCACACCAAAAGACGAGATCATCTGTGCTAATAAAGCCAGCGGGTCAGCCAGAAGGCTACGGACTGTCTGCCACGCAGCTGTTGCCGGGTATGGACCCTTATACTTCTCCTCCTGTGTTTTGTCACCTGCCCCCTTCGCGAGCCCCTGTTGTGGATGCGGTTAACAAGTGCTGAGTCGGGAGAATTTAGCCCTTTTCTTCTTATCCAGCTCATGGTGGCCACCGCCTTATCCCATGTGCTGCCAGCAGCTGGACCCCGCGTCCGTCTGTCCGGGAAGGCATGTCGCTGTGGCATCCAGTCCACCGATGGCCGCGGCCTCGGGCCCCTGGCAGTCCCCTGAGGGCTGGCGTTGCCCCTGTGCAGGGTGGAGGGCAGGGGGCTTGTGGGTTTTACAGCCCAAGCCGAAGCAGAATTCCTGACCTTTTCAGAGTAAATGTTAAAGTAACCCATTTTCCATGAAAAAAGGGCCCCCTCCTTCCGTGAGTAGAAATTTTCCTGAAACCTGCGTGTTTCAAGGCCGAGTCCCACCATCTCTGAGGAGGATCCTGCCTATGATTCTCAAATTCACGTTTTGCAGTAATGGTTGAAGGATTTCTTAAAGAGCAGGATCTTCTACAGCGTGTTTTAGAGAATTTTACCTCTTATGAATTGCAATGGGTACTACTCTGAAAGCAGGATTTGGTGGGTAAAGTTCAGTAAATGCTGGTTTTAAGTTTAAAACATTTCTTGATTGAAAACTTTTCAGAGCCTTAAAGATTCTATGCCCGGTTTTTGTCATTACACAAAAAGTACAAAATGCTTACACATACATCAGTGTGCATGTGTGCAAGCCTACCAGTAAAGTCTTAATATTGGAATTCTTTGTACAAATGGCAGCTCATTTTTTTATTTTAATGGATTTTCACATGTTGCACTCCAGCAAAATTATACCAACTTACCACCACAAAAAAATATATTAATATTACCATTTCACTGCACACTCATGAACCCTATGTGTTAACATCCTTCTAATATTTGCCAATTTTATAGGAAAAGTATCTCATATAGGATAGTATTTCGTTCTCATTTGCAAATTGGCAATGTGTGAGGATTTTTAAGAAACACTTAGTCTTTGTTCACTTTTCTATTCAGTTAATCTCATTTATTTGGAAAAGTTATATTTTAAAGAAATTAGGTCTTTTTCTATGATTGCAATCTTCTCCCTAGTTTGCCATTTTCCTTCCAACATTGGTCTTGAGGTTTTTTTTTCTTGTTCATAAATGTTCATTTTTATGTAGCCAAATTTATTGTTTCTTTATGCTTTTTGAGTTTCGTGTCATATGGATAAAGACCTATTACACTCTAAATTATATTTTTAAAAACTAAAGAAACTCTTATGTCATAATTAAGTTCTATGCAACTGTTAAAAATAGTAAGATAAATCTATGTACTATCACAGAATTAGGTCCATAATAAGTTTGAAGAAATCTGTATGTTGACTATTTCATTTAAGCCTCACAACAATCTATAAAGCTGACATTATTTTCCCAGTGTTATTAATGAGGAAATTGAGTTACAGAGAGACTAAGTATCTTCAAGCTTTCCTGAAGGTCAACAGGATGTGGAGGGGCAAGGACTTGTGCCGGGCAGACTGGTCCCCCAGCCTGTCCTGTGAGACAAACTCTCTGGGCTCATGTGTGGAGTGTAAATAACATGGTGGGAGCTCTCCAGGTGTTTTCTATTCTTACACAGAATTCGACAATTGGAAAGAAATTAAAGTCTTCTAAAGATGTCTCTAGAAGGGTCTTTTCTGTGAGTTTGTTGGATACCCCGCTCCAGAATGAGCTTGTATGGCTTGCGTGTGTGCTGCTTTTATAGTGATTATTTTTACCTAAAAGAATCCATCTGACATCAGAGAAAAATGCATTGTTTCTCTCTTAAAGGACGTTTTATATTAAATATTTTTCCAAGCTTCTATGAACCTGGAAGACAGTTTATGGAGAGTGTTTTGAAGAACTAGTCTTCCTTTAAAAATGGTATATTTGGAGGAAGGAACCAACACAGCAGAATTCTTTTCCAGTTCCTGTCAGTTTGCTAAGGCCCCTTTCCTTAGTAAATAATGCTGAAAACGATGCCACTGTGTTATTCACTAAGGATAGAGCATATTATTAGTATTTTAGCCTTGGCACCCTTCAGTTACAAGTGCAAGGAAATGTTCTGATGTTGATGGGATCTACCTTTTTTAATTACCTGGCATCTTTTACACTCTGTTTAAGCAGTTAAGATGGTCACGTTTCCTTACCAAGCCCTGAGCCACGCAGGCTGCAGAAAGGTAACCTGAATCTGATTCTCCATTTCCTTTAGCAAAATACATCGCTGAAAGCCAGGGCGGGCTCACTCTTTAACTTTCTTTTTAGTGGGGAAGTTGTATACTTACAGAAATATGCACAAAATACAGTGTTCCCATATACCAGCCCCATTTTTAACATTTAACGTTAATGTGGTACCTTTGTTACAATTGATGAGATAATATTATAGTCCATAGTTTACATTAGGGTTCAGATGCTGTACAGTCCCATGGCAGGTTTTTTGTTTGTTTTTTAAACTTGTATCTGGCAACATGTATCCCACCTAAATTCCCCCCTTTTAGCCACATTCAGCTGTGTAACTCAGTGCTGTTAATGACTTTCACGTGTCGTGCTACCATCACCACCATCCATGACCAAAACTTCTCCATCACCCCAAACAGAAACCTTAGCTCTCCATTGCCTGCAGCCACTCTGGTAACCTGAACTCCAGTGTCTGACTATGAATTTGCTTATTCTAGTTATCTCACAGCAGTGAGATCAAGCAGTATTTGCCCTTCTGTGCCTGGCTTACTTTACACAAAGTGATGCCTTCAAGGGCTTCTCTTTTGCGCCCTGTCTATCCCTACTCAGCCCAAAGGATCTCAAATGCTTTAGCTGATGCAGTAATGATCATGCCGATGGATTCCACAGTGCAGGCTAATGACTGGGGAAGTCCTGCTCCCTGAGCAATCCACACAGCTGTTAAAAAGTCTTCATGGCACGCAGACACAAGGCTCCCAAGCCTTTTCATGAAGGGCTTTTCATCTGCACTGATTAAACCCACATCATTAAACTCGGTTCAAGGTCGCGAAGTACAACAATGTGTTTCTACAGAAACATTAGCATCTTTTCACATACCATCCCTTTCATTTCTTTTTTTAAAAAGTTAATCACTGTCTGCCCCTTGCACTGGAGAAAATTCATAGCAGTATCTGTGGCCCCAAGAATGAGACCCAAAAAATCTGTGGAATTCATTCCCTCCTCAAATAGTTACTAAGAACCTGCCATGTGTCAAGGCTTGAGAATTTTTAAAAACGTATCACTAAATAAGAATCTTCCCAAAGACAGCTTCAGGGTCCTGTGGGAACTGTAGGTCCCTGAGGTAATGGGGCAACTCAGGACTGCCGTGCACAAAAGGAGCGGTTAACACACGCCACAGAACCACAGCCGGCCACAGGGAGCCCAGGAACCTTTCTTCACCTAAACTTTGTACATTCCACGAGAAGGAAGCCATCAAAAACATCTCTCCTGCAACAGGCAAGTACATGTTCAAGGCTCTTCCCTCAGCAACTTCAATTTTCTCTGTTCTTTCAGATTCACATTCAGCATTTGCTGTTACCATGCTAGGCCATGCACTGAGCCACAGTCACATCTGTCATATTATGTAAACCTAAGGGATCTTGCAAGATAATCACTTCACCTTTTCATATAAGAAAGCTCATACCCAGAGAGTCACTTTCCTCAAGCCACACAGTTGGTAAGAAATTGGATTAGAATTTGAATCTAATTTTCCAATATCTAAGACCACTGACAGCCCTGGGCTTCCATTAAGTGTGCCCTGAAATCACTCCTGCAGGGTCTTTTGTGTGTGGTAGACTGGGAGAACATGACCTCATAGCTGGACAGCACCCCAAGAACCAGCTTCCTCTAGTCTCCCAAGGAGATGGTGGCATTTTATTTGTGGGCAAAATGTTTTGCCTATCCACTCAATATTGCAACCCAGTAATATTTCAGAGCTAAGTGAATTTTTCAAAATAGCATAAGTTTGATTACTAGCTGTAATATAAATCAATAGGATGCTTCATTATCTTAGTTTATTTCAGTTTCTTATATATGAGTTTCATAATCATGATCCATTTCGGGAACTAGATATATCCCGATATATATTTCGGGAACATATAATTAGGGACAAAAGGCTCAGCTACACTTTGGGTTAAATATTCTACTCCTACTTTCTTTTACACTCATCCTAAAATTTTTTTGATCCTGACCTGTTTGCTGATCCAATTTGTCTGAAATAAATGGTGCAGCCAGTATTCAAAGAACTAGATTAAGATATCACGAGATAAGTGAAACTAATAAAAATCACTACACATACTGGTAAGACAAATGCCCCAAGCTGAGATGGCGTAAGAGGTGTCCCTGATTATCTTAGCCCTTCTCCCACATCAAAACAAACCAGAAACTAAAATCTAACGTAACTGTTAAACTGCAATGACAGCAATTTCTAAGATTTACTGAACACCTCTGACTACATTAGTTACCCACTGCTGCGTAAGAAATTGCTCCAAAACTGTGCAGCTTAAAACAACATAAAATCATCATCTCTCAGTTTCTGTGGGTCAGGAATCTGGGAGCAGCTTAGCTTCATGGCTCTGACTCAACCTCTCAGGAGGCTGAAGCCAGGATGTCCACCTGGGCTGCAGGCAGGACTGGGGCTAGGGGTCCATTTCCAAGGAGGCTCACCAGCATGACTCTTGGAAGATGTCAGTTCACCACAAATGGGCGTCACCACACCGACTGCCTGAGTGTCCTTGACCGTCCTCCAAAAGGGCAAGATGGAAGACACACGGATTTTATGACCTAGCCTCGCAAGTCATGACCTGCCATTCTGCAATATCCTAGTGTTTCCGTGGATCAGCCCTATTTCCTGTGAGAGGAGCCTAGCATGGCCATTCAGGGTCACCTGGGGCAAGGGGGCTGCCTACCACACATACCTAGCACATCACATGAGCTTCTTTTGATCTCCATACAGCCCATGAGATAAGGTAATTGCTAGTATGATACCCACAGACAGATGTGGAAACTAGGCTGAGAAAGGCTAAGGTAACACAAGCCCCCAGGTCCACCAGGTCTGTTTGTCTGAGCCCTTAACTATGGAGTGTGGTGTTGCTGATGCAAAGCTGAAAACTGTAATTGTGGTGCCTTTGAAGAAGTGCAGGTTAAGGGGAGGAGTGGAGGTGAATGCAGTGGAAGATTCCTGTGACCAGAGTCCACCTGGAATCCAGTGCACCGCTCCAACACTGACTCCTTCGGAAAACAGTGCTCAGGGTATGGACGTAATGTGGACTTAAATATTCTAGAATCCATAAAAGAGCATTCCCCGCTGTAACTTAACACATCAAAAGCTGGTTTCAAATCTGTCTTTGGTACAAAGCTAAGAACTAGACCTGATTGATTTGACCCAAGTTCTCCCCTAAAGCAGTCAGACAGACCATCACATTTCAAAACTACATCTTTCATTTTAATAAACACAGATAGCACTGGGAGCACCTGCTCAACTTTAATCACTGCATAAGCACCTAAAGCATGGCTTCTGGCTGAGTGGATGCCAGCACCCAACAGCTGGGCAGTGAGGACCACAGTCAGACGTTATGCAGGAAGAATGGCTCCTAAGATCCATTTCCCTTTATTTGGGCTTTTTTCTTTTTTATTTAATTTTGAAAAGTAGTTATGAACTCCAGCATGGAATCCAACTTTAAATCTGAAACCTAATCTTTGCCATTTATAAATAACAAGAAAGTGAGTAATTCAAATGCAAATTAAACTTCTGGGGAGGACTGGTGGCTGGAGGGGATGAAATCCTTTGAGAATTGGTTTATCTCCAAGGTAATGAAGGTGACAGACTGGTGTGCAGATTAGTTTGTTCTCTAAGCCCTGGGGAATGAAATGATGAGGACTTAAAGCACAGCTGAGTGCATCTAGAGCCCACAGACTTGGGCTCCCAAGGTTGTCCCTAAGCTTTTGCACAGTGATGTTTGATTGCTATAGTAGCTGATAACTGTTTATTTGTGTTTCCCACGATGCTGCTACATGATGCAACCTCAGCTGGGACTGCTGAAAATCTTTAATGTGTAACTGCTATTTTCCATAAGAATGAGACTAACCTCACAGGGATCAGGTTTTCAGAAGCAATCCAATATTTTCACTGCACCATTCTTTTCCAAGCTCAGGGAGTGCCTCTGAGATAAACGTATGGAGTTAGCGTGAGAGGCAGCGTGTCACCAGGACCCTGCAGCAGCCAGATTGCCGCTCAGTCCCCCATGTGCACGCCCCACGGTGGCTGGGACACTGTCCCCTGGACGTGTGAGTCCCAGCAGTAGCCAAGCGAGGCTTCCCCAGATACCCAGAAGTTTAAGAGTTCTAATCCAAAGTCCTGCACTTACCAAAAAAAAAAACAAATTATCTAAGTAGAGAATAAGCAATAGGCCATTTAAAATTTATCTTAGAAAGAATAAGTTTGACATAGGTTTGGGTCAGCAGCACAGCATGAAAACACTGAGCCAGGCCCACACCCGGAGGGAGGCCTAGGCCCCACGCCCCTCGGCACCTCCGCCCACCTGCCCCCCACGCATAGCTGAGGTCAAGTTTCACACTCACGTCAGTTTAGCTAGGACAGGCTCCCAACCCCAAACCGAGGCTTTCAAGGAGGACCTTAGCAGGCTACACTCTGAGGCCTTGAGGGTCTAAACAGACCTTTCAACAGCCGCCCGGTAGTGTAACAGGATATAGGACACTATTCCAAATGCCTTCTCTCAGCCCTGAAAAATATTTCTTCCTGGTCCTCATGCTCAGCGCTACCTTCTGACGCCACGCCACGCGGGGTTCAGGAAAGAGTGACACACCTGCCTCCAGGGAAACCGGGACAACAGCTTTTGCAAGGGCGAAAATAGCATAAGCAGGTAAAAGGAAATGAGAAACTGGGGAAAGTATTTGCAATGTAACTCAAGAAATAGCTCCAACATTCCTAATATAGAAAGCAGGGACTCGGAAACACTTGGGTCTCTGAACCGCTTTGCACTCAAAAATTGTTGAGGAGCACCATGGAGCATCTGTTTATGTGGATTGTAGTTAGCACTCTTTCCCATAATGAGAACATTTTGAAATATTTATTAACTCATTTAAGAATGACGGTAAACGCATTACATCTTAACTGAATAACATATTTTATGAAAAATAACTATTTTCAAAAACAAATTAGATTTTCATTGCCTCACATTTTTGCAGTTTTTTTTTTTTTTTTTTTTGCAAATACCTGGCTTAATAAAAGGCAGTTGTTTCAACATTCAGTCTGTTGCAATGTCACACATCATGTAGCTCTGGAAAATTCCACTGTATCCTCATAAGATGACAGTGAAAAGACAAATAACATCTTAGTATTATCATAAAAATAGTTTTGACTCTGTATTCTCTCTGAATCTAGAGAATCCCGAGGCTCCTTGGATTACACTTTGAGAAATACTAGTATTAAAAAGCTTCTAAAGACAGGGAAGATATAGACCAACAATGTTATTTTTCAAGGGGTTAGTGGAGTAAATGGACTATACATAGAAAAAGTAAATGACCCTTAGACATATGAAATGAGACTCAAGCTTGCTCATATTAAAAGAAACAAAAATTACACTGAGATCCCATTTCTAAAATTTTTTAAATGTTTTTTCAAAAGTTTGACAGTGAACTTTGTTGGCAAGGTTGTAGAGAAAGATGGACTGGTCCAGTAGCAATAAGAACCCTAGCTCTCAGATTAAGGGTTCTCAATGCCATTTCCCTCAAAAGGAACAAGGAATCCTTGAGAAATAGCTGATTTCAGTCTGGAGCAGAAAAGTGCAATATCACCCTCGAACATCTAGTCAAGACTGATAATGAAAGAACAGGGAGACCAAGATGACTGTCCTGATAAGGGAAGTGCTGGGACCCTAACCCCCCTCAGCACAAACCCACAGCTTTAGGAAAATAAACTCCCCTTGGTCCCTTTCTCCCCTCCTCCCCCCTCCTTTTCTCTTGGAATCCACATCAGGAAGACAAGCACTCCCCACCTGCCCTTTGAATTGAAATTTACAACTCTAAACATATAATGACTCTTTTCCTCCCTGATGGCCCTCTGTTTTTAGGAAGATAAGCTAACCTCTGCTCCTCTGCTTTTGTAACCCTGCCTGCACCCTTGCTCAGGAATTTGCCTGCCTGCCCCCTGCCCCCTTGTTCAGGAATTTGCCCGCTTAGTATTCCTATATAAACTTATGAAAATCGAGAAACAGGACTCAGAATTTGGAGACTGAATTCTCCTCTGGGCGCATGTGTAATAAAACTTCATTCATCTGTACCCTCAAGAGTGCCACTTGGGTTTCTTTCCGCCGGCCGCAACATTTGGTTCCCTGACCAGGAAAAACCCAATTGAGCAGGCCCATTGTGCCTCCAGCCTGGGGCTGACGGGCACGGCCGATGGCAATCTCCAAGCGAACAGGTGGGCGCCACCTGTCCTCTTGATGGGACCTCCTTCTGAGGCAGTCCCCGCAGGCCGCGTCCCTACACCCCGGCCTGACTCAGTGGGGAGGTGGACTGAACAGTGCCAGAAGACTCCGGAAAGGTAAGGCCCTGGGTGCCAAGTCCTCAGTCAGGCCCGTCTCCGGACAGAAGAGGAGACTGATCATCTCCTGAAATCTCAAGTACCAAGATTCCAGAATAGGTCAATCCATGTGGGAGGGACTGCATAACCTCTGAGTGACTGTGTGAGTGAGTGAGGATGGCAGAGGCTTGCGTATGCCGTACCAGTCTGTGATTCCTCGCCTTATGCTACGGAGCCAGTGTGGGCCCTAGCCTGTTTTCCACGGCTACGTCATATGGCATAACAGCCACCCCGAAATTTACCCAGGCACCTTAGCTAAGACGAGCCTAAATTCTTGCTAGAGATGCGGACAGGCGGGCATCAGAGTGGCCTCGAAAGAGGCATCCCTTCCCTCATCTGTCTTATGCCACCGACACAGGGTATGGGTTCATCACAGTCAAAACCTACTGCCTTAAACTGCATGCTCAAAAATTCCAAGGATTTTTCCAGAGATTATGGCATCTGGAAGAACCCCGGCACCCTCCGAGCCTTATGTGAAATAGAGTGGCCCATTTTTAACATTGACTGGCCCTTGGAAGGGACCCTGGATATAGCCAGGGTCCATGCAGTGTGGCTGGTGGTCACAGGAACTCCTGGCCACCCCGATCAGTTTCCCTACATCGATTCTTGGTTGGAGATAGCCCAGACTCTGCCCCCTTGGGTCGACTGTGTATTGGAAAAAAGGGACAGAGCAGGGTCTTGGTTGCACAGGGAATGGGACTCCGGAAGCCAGTCATTCATCAAGGGTCCTCGGAGGAGGACCCACCACCACCCCCCACCGCCATACGTTCCAGCCGCTCTAGCTTCTCCTCCTAGCCTGGGAGTGCAGGCAGATCTCCCAGAAACACCTTCACCTTCAGTCCCTCCGGGAACATCGACCCCCTCTGAGGAAAGCCCTACAACCCCACTAGCAAGGAGGCTCCGGTCGGCACAGATGCCCCTCCATGAAACACAGGGTCCAGACCAGATTGGCCAGGATGGGACCGTCCAACCCGGGAAGCCTGTATTATACTACCAGCCCTTCACAACTACAGACCTCTTAAACTGGAAGCACCACCCCCCTTCTACTCGGAAAAGCCCCAGGCCCTTATTGATCTCATGGAATCCATTTTCCAAACTCATCATCCTACTTGGGATGATTGCCCCCACTCCTCCTGACTTTGTTTAATACGGAGGAGAGACAATGGATTCTGATGAAAACCCGAAAGTGGCTGCAGGAGCAGGCCCCAACGGGCGTCTTAAACCCAGAAGATTGGGCACAAGAGGTGGCACCAGAAACCCAACCTAACTGGGACTTCAACACTGATCAGGGATGGGTTGCACTCCAGGAATACCGGGAAGCGCTCCTCCGAGGGGTCCAAGAGGGTCAAAACGACCCACAAACATGACAAAGACGACTTTAGTTACTCAAAAGCCCGATGAGTCTACGGGAGATTTCCATGAGTGGCTTTGCCAGGCCTTCAGAATCTACACCCCTTTTGACCCTGAAGTTCCAGAAAACCACAGGGTGGTAAATGCCACTTTTGTTGCACGGACAGCAACAGACATTAAAAGAAAGCTCCAAAAATTAGAAGGGTTCATGGGGATGAACATCTCTCAACTCCTGGAAGTCACCAACAAAGTATTCATCAATCGAGACAAAGCTGCCAAATGAGAAGCCAAAAAGCAAATAAAACATCAAGCCTCCCTACTGGCAGTAGTCTTGGGAAATCCTGACCCCACCAGATGAGAAAGGCCACCTCAAAAAGGGGGCACAAGCACCAGAAGGGTTCTCCTGGCCAGAGACCAATGTGCTTACTGCAAAGAGAGTGGACACTGGAAAAATGAGTGCCCCCAAAAGACTCAAGCACATAGAGGGAACATACCTAAAGGGAAATACCGACCTGAGCCCCAAGACCATCTGATCGGGCTGGCAGGACTCAACACTGAATAGGGGCAACCGGGCTCACTGGAACTTGGTCCCCATGAGCCCATGGTCAAACTACAAGTCGGGGGCCAGTCAATGACTTTCAAGGTAGACACTGGCGCTGAATATTCTGTGGTCACAACTCCCGTCGTCTCCTTTAGTGGAAAAACTGCTAATATCATAGGAGCGACTTGGGAACAGTTAAGCCAATGGCCTTTTTGCCAGTCAAGAACTTGCCAGCTCGGTGGCCACGAAGTGACTCATGAATTTCTGTACCTGCCTGAATGTCCAGTTCCCCTGCTTGGTAGGGACCTCTTAACCAAACTGGAAGCCCAGATTACCTTCAAACCTGAAGGGCCAGCAAGCTTAAGCCTCGGGACTGGCCTCACTCTCCTCATCACCGTACCCCGAAGCGAAGAATGGAGACTTCACGTGGAAGAAAGTTCATGTTAGAATCCAGAAAAACTGCTGGAACTTCCCCCCCAGGTTTGGGTAGAAAAAAACCACCGGGAATGGCATGGAACCATGCACCCATCATCATCGAGCTGAAGCCCAGAGTGGTCCTGGTCCGCCAGAGGCAGTATCCGATCCCCCGTAAAGCGCAATTGGGCATGGTCGAACACATAGATCGCCTGAGGAAAGAGGGAATCCTGATCGAGTGCCAGTCACCGTGGAACACCCCATTATTGCCAGTAAAAAAGCCAGATGGTACCAGATATCGATCAGTGCAGGATTTATGAGCCATTAATAACGCCACTCTCACCTTACATCAGGTTGTTCCCAATCCGTACACCCTGTTAGTGCAGCTGCCACCTGAAGCTGCCTGTTTCACTTGCCTGGACCTGAAAGACACCAGCCTCTGTTTGCCTTTGAATTAGAAGATCCCAAAACCCGGCAGAAAACTCAGCTAACCTGGACCTGGCTCCCGCAGGGCTTCAAAAACTCCCCTACCCTTTTTGGGGAAGCCTTGGCAGCAGATCTGGCCACCTACCCCAAGGAAGACTGCAGGTGTGCCCTCATAATATGTAGATGACCTTCTACTTGCCAGTGAAATGGAAGAGGGCTGCTGGAGAAGGACCCAGACCTCTCCTACAACTTCCAACACAGACTGGGTACAAAGTGTCTTGGAGAAAGGCCCAGATCTGTAAACAGCAGGTCAAGTACCTAGGGTTCAGCATCACACAAGGGCACTGGATGCTCAGACCCAAATGAAAGAAAGTGATCTGCACCATTCCTACCCCCACTACAAAAAGAAAGCTTCGTGAGTTCCTCGGAGCTGCAGGGTTCTGCCGCATCTGGATTCCCAGGTTTGCAGCCATGGCCAAGCCCCTTTACGAAGTTCTGACGGGTCCAGAAAAACAGCCTCTTGCCAGGGGAGAAGCTCAACGTGGGCCTTTCAAAGCATCAAAAGACAACTCCGCCAAGCCTCTGCCTTGGGGCTCCCAGATGTAACTCAAAACTTTAAGCTGTTCGTGCATGAAAAGAACAGAGTAGCATTGGGGGTTCTCACACAAACAGTTGGCCCCTGGCAAAGACCCATTGCTTACCTGTCCAAGCAGCATGGCCCCGTGGCTGCTGGGTGGCCGCCCTGCCTGAAAGCCCTGGCAGCAACCGTGACCCTCATCAAAGAAGCCGACAAATTAACTCTCAGACAGGCCATTCATGTTATGGTGCCACACGCAGTCACTGCCCTAATGAACTCACACGGGCGTCGGTGGATATTGAATCCCCGGCTTGCACATTACCAAGGTTGACTCTGTGAAAACCCTAGAGTGACAATAGAAACGGTGCGCAGTCTAAACCCTGCCACCTTTTTTGCCAGATGAGGAAGGGGCTACAGAACACGACTGCGTTGAAGTGACAGAAGAGGTTTACGCCAGTTGCCATGACCTCCAAGACAACCTTTTCCCTTCCCCAGATCAGATACTATTTACCGATGGGAACAGTCTTGTTAAAAACAGGGAGAAGCTTGCTGGGTATGCAGTCACCACTACCGAATGGGTGGGGGAAGCAGCATCCCTACCGCGGGGATGGTCTGTGCAACAGTCAGAACTCTGGGCGCTGGTCTGAGACCTGCAGCTAGCCGCTGGGCAAGCGGTAAACATTTACACTGACTCTGAGTACGCATTTGCTACCGTTCATATCCATGGGGCAGTTTATAAAGAAAGAGGCCTCCTAACCGCAGGGGGAAAGGAAATCAAAAACAAAGAAAAAATTCTCCAACTGCTAGAAGCAGTCTGGAAACCAGAAAAAGTCGCCATCATCCACTGCCAGGGACATCAGAAAGGAATGGATATGGTCGATCAAGGAAACAGGTTAGCTGACAAAGCAGCTCAGCAAGTGGCTGAAGGAACCCACGGAATACGAGTCCCGGAATTAACACTGCAGCTGTCCCTCTTAGGACAAGAGACTGATCAACTAAGCTATACCCGGGAAGAACAGGAGTGGGCTGAAAGAGAAGGGGGAAGCTGAACCCCCGAAGGAACTTGGTTGCTCCCAGATAACCGGATTTTTGTACCAAAAGGAGCCGCACATGCCCTCATCCAGTGATACCACCAACTCACCCACCCAGGGAAAACTGCACTAGAAGTCTTGCTCAGGAGATACTACTACAGAGCCCAGCTAACTTCTCTCTGTGCCACCATCAGCAGCCAGTGCCAAGTTTGTGCCAACCCTTTGCAGGGCTCTCGTGCTCTGGCAGGTGTCCAGCACAAAGGGACGGCCCCCTTTGAAGATATCACAGTAGACTTCACAGAAGTGAAACCAAGTCGAGGGTACAAATATCTGTTGGTGATGATATGCACCTTTTCAGGTTGGGTCGAAGCTTTCCCCACTCGCACCGAAAAGGCAAGAGAAGTGACTAAGGCTTTACTTAGAGAAATCATTCCACAACACGGGCTGCCGCTGTCAATTGGAAGTGACAGTGGCTGGCCTTCGTGGCTGCCGTAGTCCAAGAGCTAGCAAAAATGTTAGGAATGAAGTGGAAACTCCATACCGCTTACAGGCCCCAGAGCTCAGGGAAAGTTGAACGCATGAATCAAACCCTCAAAGCCACCCTAGACAAATTCTGCCAGGAAACTGGTCTCCCCTGGGTAGACTTACTTCCCTTGACTCTTCTCTGAGTTAGGTGCACCCACAGGCTATTCACCCTTTGAAATTCTATTTGGATGGCCACCCCCAATTATCCGGGCCTTCAAAGGAAATCTCAAACTTCTGGGGGAGGCTAGCCAAGATTCCATTCTCCAGCAGCTGGGGAAAATTCTAGCTGAAATACATAAAACTGTCTTGTCCTGGAATCTCATCCCCCTGGGACACCCAGTGCACCCCCAACAGCCAGGGGACCTATTCTGGGTCAAAGACTGGAAAAAAAAAAAAACCTCCAGCCTTCCTGGACAGGTCCACATACTGTGATCCTTGTAACTCCCACTGCTCTTAAAGTTGCAGGCATCGTCCCTTGGATCCATCATTCCAGGACCAAGAAGGCACATCTCAAGAAAGAGCAGGACAGCTGGACAGCCCAACCCTTACCCGGCCACCCCTTGAGAGTGCGAGTCACCTGGGATCCCCGAGCACCGACCTCATCAAACGCCTGCTGAATGGACCCCTGCTCCTGGTGGATCCTGTGCTTATACGGCCTGCTCACCTTAGAATTTGGAGTTGGACTTGCTGCTGTGGCCCCTGCAGACTGGACTCTTGTGAATAGAGCCCTAATTGCAATTGCTTACTGGTGTATAATAGGATGCTTCTGTGCCTTAACTTGCTTGTCCTTTACTTCCTTGCCCCCTCCCTAAGAGCCAATACCCGCCCCCAAAATCTATGGCAGCTGCAAGTTAGTCAAAGCTGGGGCAAACAATCCATACTGAACACTTCAGTCCCATTCTCGGCAGGTGCATCTTCAGCCTCTGTAATATTTGACACTTGTAGGGCAATCCAAGATCATGCTCCTTACACCTTGCTGGTTGCCCCATACCCCCACGCCCTCATACCTGCCCCCAGGAGAGGGTGTAGGGGTCGCAGCTAGGGGAGTTATGACAAATACCTCTGCCAAGACCCCCAAAAGGGCGGAGGATTCTGCCGCTCTTGGAGCTTGTTGGTAGGTGCCACCACTCCTTGGAAGGAAGTCCCACCGACTTCTCCGTATCTCCTACAGAAAATCCCCAGCCCAGTATGGTGTGGTATAGAAACCTGTGACCCCATAAAACTCACCTTATTAAACATAACCACCGGAACAGAAAATACCTTTTTAAAGGCCCAAACAGGACTAAAACTAGGAATCAGAATATATGACCCATAAGGGCCGGACCCAGGAGACCTCATACTGGTCCAATTGATCCCAGTAATCCAACCCCCAGAGAAAACCCTGATGAAAAATATCAGTACAGCTGACCAGATGCTAAAAGCCAAAGTAAGAACAGCCCCCCGCAACGTTCTTTTGAACCAGGTTCGAAATTTCCACCAACTCCTGAATAAATCTCGGCTCGACATAGCTGCCTCCTGCTGGCTATGCACTTCCTCCAGTCTAACCATCTTCCCTGTACCTGTCCCATGGAACGTAATCCTCTTGACCCATGACAGCTCTGCAGTGGGAACCAGGCCCCTCTCAGTCCACATAACCGAGCCCAGGAAAACTGGCTAACTGTGAAAACATAACTACCAGGTCTCCTTCAACCATCCTCCCTCTTGGAAGGGCCAACTGTGACACCACCCGCCTACTCGATGAGTCTGACCGATGCGCCACAAACTCCACCATCTGGGTCTGTGGCACCAATGCCTACCAGTGCCTACCCCAGGATGACCAGGGCATCTGCTACCTGGCTTGACCAGTACCATCGTTCTCGGTGTATGGAAATGAATTGCCTGGAGAGCTCTCCCGAGCCAAATGAGCAATACAGGCAATTCCAATACTCTTAGGACTAGGAGTAGTCAGGAGCACAGCAGTAGTGGGGGCCTCACTCACAGTTGGTCAGGAGGGCTTACAAACTAGCAAGGGAAACATCAAATGACCTCGAAGAAATATAGGGGGCTCTCAACGGGTTGCAAGACCAGATAGATTCGTTGGCAGAAGTGGTTTTGAAAAACAGGTGAGGATTGGCTTGCTCACCACAGGTTCAGGGGGTATCTGCCAGGCCCTGGGGGAAGAATGCTATTTCTATGCAAACTCCTCAGGGATAGTTAGGGCCAAAGTGGCCCTACTGAAAGAACAAGCCAAAGACCACTTAAACCGTGCATACCAGGCATCTGCCAGTGGAAACTACTTCCAGTATCTCCTCTCCTGGATTTGCCATTTATACCACTAATAGCCTCAGTCTTTTTCCTCTTAACTTTCGGGCCATGCGTTCTATGGTACCTAACACAATACACCACTTCCTGCTTATATGCCTTAAAACACCAAATAATGCCTCATGTTAAATATCAGCCCTTGGGGACTATAGAAAAATCCCCATGTTAGCAGATGATGCCCCATAAAGAATTATAAGGGCATCAAAAGGGGGAAATGATAAGGTAAGTACTGGGACCCTAATCCCCCTCAGCAGAAACCCACAGCTTTAGGAAAATAAACTCCCCTTGGTTCCTTTCTCCCCTCCTCCTCCCCCTTTTCTCCATGGAATCCATGTCAGGAAGACAAGCTCTCCCTGCCTGCCCTTTGAATTTAAATTTACAACTCTAAACAGATAATGGCTCTTTTCCTCCCTGATGGCCCTCTGCTTTTTTTTTTTTTTTTGTGGGTAAAAACCAAAATTTTCACAATATATACCAACATTTGCAAAACGATACATAAATACATATGCATATATGTGCATCTGCCTACAAAAATGTTATTTATATATATATAAATATATTTTGAGAGGTGCTTAGATTACCCAAAATATCACACGGAACCCACCAGGATTCCCATGTTGCCCACCTCCCACATCTCCCACCACATCCCACACAAACATCTCCCACAAGTGTGGCCCACCACCCTCAATGGACTTACACATCCTGGGGCCTTGCCACCAACCATAGATCACAGTTCACATCGTAGACCACACTCTCTCCCACACAGTTCCGAGTGGTGTGTGCTGATTTAAAATGGCCTACATCCGTTGCCACAACGGTACTCAGGACAACCTCCAAATCCCAAAGAAGCCCCTGTATTTCAACTGCTCATCCCCTCCCTGCCCCAAAAGTGTCAAGTGGCCACTGGCTCCACCTCATTGTTATAATTTCTTCCATTGCTAGAATCACCATATGTGAACAACAGAATACCATCAAGTCCACTCTAGTCCATAGTTCTTCCCCTAATTCTGAGGAGACTGGGATGGTGATGTCCACTCCACCTCCAAGTGAGAGAGGGCTCACATCCCATGGATATGGTGGGTGGGATGATCCTGCATGCAAGATGCAAGCCCTCTCCATTCCCTGGGATGGCCATTGCCCATCGTTGTCTCCTCGCCAGGTGACCTGGATGAGTCCATTGAGCTGTAGGGTAGGAGCTGCAACTCCACCGAGATTCCATGCACACCTGGCACATAGGTAGGTCAGAGGCTCCAGTCTCTGGAAGTATACCTAAAAACTTCAGCATCACATATAGGTTTGAATAGAAGGGACTGATGAACCATGTGCAGGGAGGACTTATTTGAGTCCAACTCTCACTCTCAGGAGCACAGATACCAAAATAGAGCCCACTGATAAGGCATCAGTCTCTGGGTCTATCCACACTTATATAGGACCTGGGTGTCTCCAGAGCTCTCAGGAGCCCCTCTGTGTGGGGTGATAGGCACTTAGATGTTCTATGAGCTCCTACTGAGGTGTGCGTAAGAGTTACCTCTGGGATGACGTCCCGACTCTCTTTGAAGTCTCTTAGCCACTTGAATTCATTTGTCTTTACCTTTTCCCCCTTTAATTCAAGGTCTTTTTCCAGTTGTGTTGCCAGTTGGCACTTGGTATTAATCCCTCGTTGCCAGGGAGGCTCATCCCCGGGAGTCATGTCCCACGTTGGGGGGAAGGTAATGCAATCATATGCTGAGTTTGGCTTAGAGAGAGGCCACATTTGAGCAATAAGGAGGTGCTCAGGTGGCAACCCTTAGGCACCCCACAACTGCAGGCTAAGTCTCAGTTACAAGAGCAAAGGCTCACAAGGGTAGTCATCAAAAAAAGAACACATCAGTGGGTCATCCTCTTTTGCCAGACACTGCCTCTGCACTCAGAGGACTGTTGCTGCTCCCTTGGAGAATGTGGCAGAGCTGTCCAGGCTAGGAATTCAGATTCCCTCATTTATTGTGTGATTGTCCACACATCGTGACCATGTCCCATCTTTTGGTCTTTTGAATGATTTTGTATATCTTTCATGTATATTCGGATGAACTAATTCCTATGAAATCCCCTCCCAGACACCCCCCACCAATAATCCCCTGCAGTACCCATTGTAACCCTTCTGTGATCCAATCCTCCATGTACATGTAGTCCATAAAATAATCAAATACACTTACTAGGAAAAAGAAACAACTATGATAAGCTTACATGCAAGAGACAAACATAACAAAACTCAGGGGAAAAAAAAAGAGAGAGAAGGAGAAAAACAAATAATCAAACAAAAAACAAAACAAAATAAAATATAATTAGTGGATTGGGACATTCAAAAAATGGGCAAAAAAGCAAAGGAAATGCCTTTAAAATATATATATATTTATTCAATTTTTTTTCCTTTCTCTTTTCTTTTCTTTCCTTCCTTTTATCACTGTGTTATCGGACGTCCAGTGTGCCGTGACACCCTCCCACTCTCAATCCCAATTGTCTCCCAATTTTTCACTTAATTTTCAAAGAAGTTTTAGGTCACAGCAAAGTCACACATGGAGTGCCGGAGACTCCCAGATACCAAACCACCCCCCCTTCCCCACCCCATATTAACCACCCCCCCACCTTTTTCTTGGATATTAGCATTGTTATAACTGTTATACAGATAGCAAAACATAGCAACAAAACATTGTCAATGATTTACACTATAGTTTACATTTTAGATGATACAGTTTAATAATTTTGATGATATTTACCATGTCTTGTGTCCATTACTGTAAGGTAATGAAAAACCTTCCCCATGACCACCAAACACCCCATTAGATCTTGACTGTTCCCTTCCCCCCAGCCCCCCAGGGCCCATGATACCACCCTCTCCCAACCCATGGAATGTCAAGATTCACAGTTACATGTCCTGGGGATTTGAACCTGCCCTTCCTAATCCACCCACCCGCCAATGCTGCACCACCAAACCCAGGAACACCACCACTCATCTGCCCAATCCCCCAACATGCAACCACACTCTATCCCTTTACCATAGATTATGTCCATATGGGTGATGGCTCAAAGCCTGCTCTTCTCTTACTCTCCCTTGTTAACCTATCTTTCAGACAATGGTTCTCAGAGACTGCTCACTTTCCTCAGTTTAGATCAGTGAGGTCATATACTGTTCATCCTTCAGTGCCTGGCTTGCTCCACTCAACATAAGGTCTTCAAGATTCATCCACGTTATTCGATGTGTTAGCACTTTGTTCCTTCTTACAGCTGAGTAATATTCCATTGTATGTATGTACCACATTTTGCTTATCCATTCGCCTGTTGATGGGCACCGGAGCTGATTCCAACTTTTGTCAAAGGTGAACAATGCCGCTATGAACATTGGTGTGCATATATCTGTTTGTGTCTTTGCTTTCAGTTCTTCTGGGTATATACCCAGCAGTGGAATTGCTGGATCATACGGAAGATCTATTGTTAGTTTTCTGAGGAACCGCCAAACTGTCCTCCACAGAGGCTGGACCATACCGCAGACCCACCAGCAGTGGATGAGGGTTCCTATTCCTCCACATCCTCTCCAACATTTAGTGTCTCCTGTTTTTTCAATAGCTGCCATTCTGATGGGTGTAAGATGGTATCTCATTGTAGTTTTGATTTGCATTTCCCTGATAGCAAGCGATGTTGAGCATTTTTTCATGTGCTTTTTAGCCATTTGTATTTCTTCATTGGAGAAGTGTCTTTTCAGGTCACTTGCCCATTTTTTAAATGGGTTGTTTGTCCTTTTATTTTCAAGGTGTAGGATTTCTTTATATATGCAGGATATTAGGCTCCTATCAGATATATGGTTACCGAATATTTTTTCCCATTGGGTAGACTGCCTTTTTATTTTCTTAATAACATCCTTTGAGGTGCAGAAGTTTTTAATTTTGAGGAGATCCCATTTATCTACTTTTTCTCTTGCTGCTCGTGCTTTGGCTGTGAAGTTCATGAAACCATTTCCTATTACAAGGTCCTATAGATGCTTCCCTACATTATCTTCCAAGGTCTTTATGGTTTTGGCTCTTATATTTAGATCTTTGATCCATCTTGAGTTGATTTTTGTATAAGGTGTGAGATGGTATTCTTCTCTCATTCTTTTGGATATTGATATCCAGTTCTCCAAGCACCACTTGTTAAAGAGGCCATTCTCTCCCAACTGAGTGGGCTTCATGGCCTTGTCAAATATCAGATGGCTGTATATGCGAGGATCTATATCAGAACTCTCAATCCGGTTCCATTGGTCAGTAGGTCTATCCTTGTGCCAATACCACGCAGTTTTGATCACTGTAGCTTTGTAGTATGTTTTAAAGTCACGTAGTGTGATACCTCCAACTTCATTTTTCTTTTTCAATATATCTTTGGCAATTCGGGTTCTCTTGCCTCTCCAAATATATTTTGTGGTTAGTTTTTCCAGTTCATTAAAAAATACAGTGTTGACTTTTATTGGGATTGCATTAAATCTGTAGATTAGTTTGGGTAGGATAGACATCTTGATGATGTTTAGTCTTCCTATCCATGAACAGGGAATATTTTTCCATTAATTTAAGTCTTCTTTGATTTCCTTTAACAGTGTTGTGTAGTTTTCTGTATATAAGTCCTTTACATCTTTAGTTAAATTTATTCCTAGGTATTTGATTCTTTTATTTACTATTGTAAATGGTATTTTTTTTCCTGATTTCCTCCTCAGTTTGCTTGTTATTGGTGTACAGAAATGCTACTGATTTTTGAGCATTGATCTTATAGCCTGCAACATTACTGAACTCCTTTATAAGTTCTAGAAGCCTTGTTGTAGATTTCTCAGGGCTTTCTATGTATAGGATCATGTCATCTGCAAATAATGAAATTTTTACTTCTTCTTTTCCAATCTGGATGCCTTTTATGTCCTTTTCTTGTCTCAGTGCTCGTGCAAGTACTTCTAAGACAATGTTAAATAGGAGTGGTGATAGTGGCCATCCTTGTCTTGTTCCCGATCTCAGAGGGAAGGCTTTTAGGATTTCACCATTAAAAATGATGTTAGCTTTGGGTTTTTCATATATACCCTTTATCATTTTCAGAAAGTTTCCATCTATTCCTATCTTTTGTAGTGTTTTTATGAGGAAAGAGTGCTGTATTTTGTCGAATGCTTTTTCTGCATCTATAGAGATGATCATGTGATTTTTTCTTTCAATCTGTTTATGTGGTGTATTACATTGATTGATTTTCTTATATTGAACCATCCTTGCATACCCGAGATGAAACCCATTTGGTCATGGTGTATAATCCTTTTGATATGTTGTTGAATGCGATTAGCAAGTATTTTGTTAAGGATTTTAGCATCTAGGTTCATTAGAGAAATTGGTCTGTAATTTTCCTTTCTTGTGGTATCTTTATTTGGTTTTGGTATTAGGGTAATGTTGGCATCATAGAATGAGTTAGGTAATATTCCTTCTACTTCTATTTTTTGGAAGAGCTTAAGTGGAATTGGTGTTCGCTCTTTCCAGAATGTTTGGTAGAATTCAGCTGTGAAGCCATCTGGTCCTGGACTCTTCTTAGTTGGGAGGTTTTTAATGACAGAGTCTATCTCTTTACTTGTAATTGGACTGTTGAGTTCATCTATTTCTTCTTTCATCAATGTCGGCTGTTTGTGGCCTTCTAGAAACTTGTCCATTCCTCTAAATTGTCATTCTTGTTGGCATATAATTTTTCAAAGTATCCTCCTATGATACTCTTTATTTCTGTGGGGTCAGTAGTGATATCACCTTGCTCATTCCTTATTTTATGTATTTGCATCTGTTCTCTCTTTTTCTTTGTTAGTCTGGCTAAGGGTTTATCAATTTTGTTGATATTCTCGAAGAACCAACGTTTGGTTTTGTTTATTGTTTCCAGTGCTTTCTTATTCTCTATTTCATTTAGTTCTGCTCTAATCTTTGTTATTTCCTTCTTTCTACTTCCTTTAGGTTTAGTTTGTTGTTGGTTTTCCAATTCCTCCAAGTGTGCAGTTAGGTCTTCAATTTTAGCTCTTTCTTCTTTTTTAATATATGAATTTATGGCTATGAATTTCCCTCTCAGGACTGCTTTCGCTGCATCCCATAGGTTTTGATATGTTGTGTTGTCGTTTTCATTAGTTTCAAGGTAGTTACTGATTTCTTTTGAAATTTCCTCTTTGACCCACTGTTTGTCTAAGAGTGTGTTGTTTAACTTCCATATCCTTGTGCCTAACCTGTTTCTCTGGCCGTTAGTGATTTCCAACTTCATTCCATTGTGGTCAGAGAAATTACTTTGTATAATCTCAATCTTTCTGAATTCATTGAGTTTTATTCTGTGGCCTAGCATGTGGTCTCTTTTGGAGTATGTTCCATGTGCACTCAAGAAGAATGTAAATCCTGCTGTATTTGGGTGTAGCGTTCTGTATATGTCTATTAAGTCCAAGTCTTCTAATGTATTGTTGAGTGCCTTAGTTTCTTTATTGATTCTCTGTCCAGATGTTCTGTCTAATGATGATAGTGGTGTGTTGAAGTCCCCTGCTATAATTGTAGAGGCATTTATTTCTCGATTTAGTTTTTCCAGAGTTTGCCACACATATTTTGAGGCATCTCAATTAGGTGC
>JAKSZT010054383.1:380286-513980 GCA_026826555.1 Tolypeutes matacus | reverse complement strand
TTGGTCATGGTGTATAATCCTTTTGATATGTTGTTGAATGCGATTAGCAAGTATTTTGTTAAGGATTTTAGCATCTAGGTTCATTAGAGATATTGGTCTGTAATTTTCCTTTCTTGTGGTATCTTTATTTGGTTTTGGTATTAGGGTAATGTTGGCATCATAGAATGAGTTAGGTAATATTCCTTCTACTTCTATTTTTTGGAAGAGCTTAAGTAGAATTGGTGTTAGCTCTTTCCGGAATGTTTGGTAGAATTCAGCTGTGAAGCCATCTGGTCCTGGACTCTTCTTAGTTGGGAGGTTTTTAATGACAGAGTCTATCTCTTTACTTGTAATTGGACTGTTGAGTTCATCTATTTCTTCTTTCATCAATGTCGGCTGTTTGTGGCCTTCTAGAAACTTGTCCATTCCTCTAAATTGTCATTCTTGTTGGCATATAATTTTTCAAAGTATCCTCTTATGATACTCTTTATTTCTGTGGGGTCAGTAGTGATATCACCTTGCTCATTCCTTATTTTATGTATTTGCATCTGTTCTCTCTTTTTCTTTGTTAGTCTGGCTAAGGGTTTATCAATTTTGTTGATATTCTCGAAGAACCAACGTTTGGTTTTGTTTATTGTTTCCAGTGCTTTCTTATTCTCTATTTCATTTAGTTCTGCTCTAATCTTTGTTATTTCCTTCTTTCTACTTCCTTTAGGTTTAGTTTGTTGTTGTTTTTCCAATTCCTCCAAGTGTGCAGTTAGGTCTTCAATTTTAGCTCTTTCTTCTTTTTTAATATATGAATTTTTGGCTATGAATTTCCCTCTCAGGACTGCTTTCGCTGCATCCCATAGGTTTTGATATGTTGTGTTGTCGTTTTCATTAGTTTCAAGGTAGTTACTGATTTCTTTTGAAATTTCCTCTTTGACCCACTGTTTGTCTAAGAGTGTGTTGTTTAACTTCCATATCCTTGTGCCTAACCTGTTTCTCTGGCCGTTAGTGATTTCCAACTTCATTCCATTGTGGTCAGAGAAATTACTTTGTATAATCTCAATCTTTCTGAATTCATTGAGTTTTATTCTGTGGCCTAGCATGTGGTCTCTTTTGGAGTATGTTCCATGTGCACTCAAGAAGAATGTAAATCCTGCTGTATTTGGGTGTAGCGTTCTGTATATGTCTATTAAGTCCAAGTCTTCTAATGTATTGTTGAGTGCCTTAGTTTCTTTATTCATTCTCTGTCCAGATGTTCTGTCTAATGATGATAGTGGTGTGTTGAAGTCCCCTGCTATAATTGTAGAGGCATTTATTTCTCGATTTAGTTTTTCCAGAGTTTGCCACACATATTTTGAGGCATCTCAATTAGGTGCGTAAATGTTGATGATTCTTCTCTCTTCTTGAGAGATTACTCCTTTTACTAATATGTAGTGTCCGTCTTTGTCTCTTACAATAGTTTTGCATTTAAAGTCTATTTTGTCTGATATTAGAATAGCTACTCCTGCCCTTTTTTGGCTATTTTTAGCTTGTAAAATGGTTTTCCAGCCATTCACTTTCAGACTCCTTGAATCCCTGGGTCGAAGGTGGGTTTCTTGTAGACAGCATATAGATGGATCATATTTTCTTATCCATTTTGCCAATCTGTGTCTTTTGACTGGTGAATTTAATCCATTAACATTCAGTGTTATTAGTCGTAATGAATTTCTTACATCAGCCATTTTTTCTTTGGGTTAATGTATGTCATATGTTGTTTTGTTTCTGTTTTTGTCTTTTCAGTTGTTTTTAAACTCTCCTCCAACTCTCTCTCCCTTGTTTTTTCCTTTCAACTTGTAAAGATTCCTTTAGTATTTCTTGAAGTGCTGGTTTCTTCTTGACATACTCTCTTAATTTCTGTTTATTTGTGAATATTTTGAACTCTCCATCATTTTTGAATGCCAATTTTTCTGGATAGAGAATTCGTGGCTGGAAGTTTTTTTCTTTTAGTGTTTTGTTATGTCATACCACTGTCTTCTTGCCTCCATGGTTTCAGCTGAGAAATCAGCACTTAATCTTATTGTGCTTCCCTTGTATGTGATGGTTCTCTTTTCTCTTGCTGCCTTGAGTATTTTCTCTTTGTCTTGAGCATTGGACATTTTGACAAGTATATGTCTTGGAGTTGGCCTGTTGGGATTTATACTATTTGGGGTGCGCTGTGCTTCCTGGATCTGCACATCCATCTCTCTCAATAGAGTTGGGAAGTTTTCAGCCATTATTTCCTTCAACACTCCTTCTGTTCCCTTTCCCTTTTCTTCTCCTTCCGGGATGCCCATAATGCATATGTTTGTGCGTTTTGTATTATCGGTTAATTCCCTGAGTCCATGCTGGATTTTTTCTATCTTTTTGTCTATCTGTTCTACAATCTCTTTGATTTCAGCTGTATTGTCTTTCATATCACTAATTCTTTCCTCTGCCTGTTCAAATCTGTTGCCATATGATTCCAGCGTCTTTTTCATTTCTTGGCTTGTGCCATTGTTCACCATCATATCCATTACCTTTTTAGGCATGTTTGCTATTTCTTCAGTATGTTCTCCCAGTGTCTTCTTTATATCCTTAATCTCTTCCTTCAGTTCTTTAAGTTGGTCCATGATATTTGTTTGGATAGCTTTGATTAGTTCTTCAATGTTCTGCATTGCTTCCTGGTTTTTATTTTGTGCATTAGACTGGTCCATGTTTTCCAGTTTCTCAGAGTCATTTGTATTTTTTTGTTGCCCTCTGGTCATCATATTATCTTGATGGGTTTGTTCAGTTGATTAGCTTTTCTCTATGCTCTAGAATTTTATTTAGCTGTTGATTCTGCATGTGAGTTAAGTTTTCTCTTTGGCAGTTTTTCTTCTTATTTTATTTCCTTGCTTCTTTCTATGTTCCTGTTCCGTCCACACCGTTGATCCGCGCAGATAGATGTCCCAAGCTTCTCACTCCACGCATGCACAGCACAGACCCCCGGGCAGGACCCCGTCCACAATCCGCCTTGCTCTGGGAGCTTGCAGTGTGTGCCCTCCTACACTAACGCCATCTTGGCCCCTTCCTCTTAACCCCCTTTTAGAAACAAAGCGTGACCGCAAGGCAGTTCAAAGACTGGCCCTCTGCTTTTAGGAAGATAAGCTAACCTCTGCTCCTCTGCTTTTATAACCCTGCCTACCTGCTTACTTAGGAATTTGCCTGCTTTGTATTCCTATATAAACTTATGAAAATCAAGAAACAGGGCTCAGAATTTGGAGATGAATTCTCCTCTGGGCCCATGCATAATAAAACTTCATTCATCCGAACCCCCAAGAGTGCCGCTTGGGTTTCTTTTCACTGGCCACAACAGTCCTATTTAAGCTAACCTTGGAAGTGACATACTTACTCCCACTTCTGCCATAGGCCACTGGTCACACATACCAATCCTGGTGCATGTGGGAGGGGGCTCCACAAGGTGGTGAAAATGAAGCAGGGATGACTGGAAGTCATCTAAGAGTATGGCTACCAAACTGAGTCAATTTTCTGAACACTATTGCTAAGCAATCCATTCTTTCCCCATTGATATTAGACACTATCTCCAGCACATATAAAAATTCTTCTACAGAGAGGGGTTAACTTCTTGCTACTTCATTTTGTTCAAAAATTTTCTTTCTATTACTGTGACCTTTCAATATGTTTTACCATCTGGAAGGACATGTAGAAAGTAAGTGGTTAAGCAGCAGATCTCCAGTCCTTTTTCTCCCAGGGGCATTCTCCTGGGAAAGAACAAAGATGGGCAACTTAGTCAAATTCCCTTGTAGATATGCTAATGCTTAGCCTCCTGATAAACCGTTAATGGCATATGCTGGTGGGAGAGGTTGGCAAGATGTCTGGTTGTCTAGGATTGTTCATGGTAAGCAAGTCTGGGATTTATGGGTTTATGAACATAGCTCCCTGGAAAAGGCCTCATACATTGTATACAACTGTATCAGATGAACAGATTTCCCAACAACTTGGCAAATAGGTTATCAAATTTTGAGACTTTCTCTGATTCAATTTGTTTATCCCCCCTCCCCCCAAGAATACTTCATAGATGATGTTGTGATCTTTCACAGGAGATACATAGTATCTGTTTGTCTTTTTGTCATGTTAAGAGTTATTGACTTTTGGTCCATCCATGAGCCAGTTGAGCCCTGAATCTTAGCAGAGTTGCAACACCTACTCTCCAGTTCACTGGACTCACCCAGGACAAATAACAAGGAGATGATGATGGACAATGTCCATCCAAAGGAACAGAGAGTGCCTGCAACTGCAAGCAAGATAGTCCCATCAATCAGTCCCATGGGATCTAAGCACCCTCTCAATTAGAAGCAGAGTGGGCATCACCATCCCAAAATCCTCAAGATTGGGGAGTGAACAATGGACTAAATTAAACTTGTTATTCTCCTATAGACTTATTATTCTAGCAATGGAAGAACTTTTATCATTGATATGAGGGCAGTGGCCACCTGAGGTTCTGGGGGGAGGGAGAGGGAAGAATGGGTGTAGTGTGGGGGCATTTTGGGGACATTGGAATTGTCCTGCATGGCATTGTGGTGACAAATACAGGCCATTGTATATTTTGTCATAGCCTACAGAATTGTGCAGGACAGAGTGTAGACTAGTGTGTAAACTGTTGTTACCAGATTTGGTCTAGGTTCTTGGCTTATGCTGCAGAAATGAATTTCAGAGCACATTCAGTTAGTTAGGCCAGTATTTTATTAAGGTAGGGAGAGAAGAGAAATGGGAGACAATAACAGATCACGGGTCCTCAATAGAGAGTAAGGGGCTGAAGAGTGATAAAGAGGGCTGATTTATAGACTACAATTTCCCATTATAGATTAATAAATGCCCAGGTGTTACTTGCATGTTGATCCACACAGGAGGGACACAGCGACAGCAAGGCACCGAAGCCACAAGGGCTGAGGAGAGTGATTTGATCTTTGCACCTGCTTTTTAAACCATTAATTATTCCACCCATTTGCTAATGGCATGGGAGGAGTCCCAGGTGTTTGCTGTTTTGATTGATTACCCCACCCATCAATCCCTCAGGTGGGCCGGCCCAATTATAATGTCCCTGGAGAATATCTGGAGCTTCTCCTGGCTTCTGGAGAGAATCTCATTCTGAATTGCAGAAATCTCGCGAGGGTCTTCCAGCAGCCATCTTGGGGGTATTGATGTCCATGTGGACCTCTTGCCAGGTTCCAGATCCATCTATTGATTCCCTATATGAAGCCTGCTTCACCATGGTCCACAGTTGGTAGCAGTGCTTCAATATGTGTTCATCAATTGTAGCAAGTGTGCCACACTGGTCAAAGATGTTGTTAATGTGGAAAAGTGTGGGAGGAGGAGAGATTGGGGCAAGTGGGAGTCCCCTATATTTTTGTGTAATATTTATGTAATCCAAAGCTTCTTTAGAAATAAAAAAAATTAATTTAAAAAAGTCATTGACAATCAACACCTAGATGCATTAATTCCTTAAGTGTTGCAGAATTCCATCATTCTTTCTTATTGTCTGGAACCGTATTTGATCAGTGGGGACCTTATGACAATTCTGATATTTTTTGATAGCTTATTATTAGGTTTGACAAGATGTTCGAGGCTGATATAGCACATATCTGCTCCAGACTGGACATCAGCTATTTCTCAAGAATTCCTAGTTCCTTTTGAGGTAAATGGTATTTAGAATCCATAATCTAAATGCTAAGGTTTTAATTGCTGCTGGGTTGGTCCATCTTTCTCCACAGCCTGCCAACAAAGTTCATTGTCCATCTCACTCCTTGATCGGAAAACTTTACATAGAAATATAAGGAATCATGTACAAGGATGTTCTTCTTATATCTAATATTAAAGTATTTATAGTACAAAAATCAGAAGCAACCACCATGCCATAGATATAGTAATGAATAAATAAAATGCAGCACAAGTGTTTGATAAAAGATGGTGGTATGTAGCAGACAGAAGCAGCTAGAGATTTACAAACTGCAGCATTATTGGATCATTAAGAAATAAGTATGAGTAAATAAATGAAATGAGTTCTGTAACACAATACCATTTATACAACTAAAAAGTCATTTACCAAATAAAACCATGCTTTTCACTGATGCCTATGTAACTACATAGGTATTAACTTCTCTAGAGTGGGAGCTTTTGGAAGGAAGAGCAATGAGCATGTGGATGGGCAATGGAGGAGGAAAAAAGCAAAATAAAATAAAACAAGAAGTTGCATGGACCATAATGCTGGTGAACCGTGAACTGAGGAATATGATTAATTTAACTCTCAATAGCTGAGGTCAAAAAAAAAGAAAATGGGAATAGAGGAAGGAAAAAAATCTGAACTAACCAAGGAACAAAAGGCAGGCAGAGAAGGAAGATAGGAAGAAGAGAAAGAAGGGAATGAAGGCAATTAGCTAGAAGGTTTACGGTAGTTTTAGGTAAAAAGCTTGGGGGTCACCAGGTGCCATTAGCAGTCTAGGCTTTACCTAACCTCTTCCATAGTCTACTCTATCCACTGTCTCTTTCTCATGTACCATGAGAAAGCATCAGGAAATAGGAATACCTCAGGCTGAAAAAAGGGCCAGCTTAGTTGTTTGTTGTCTGGTTTTTTTTGGCACATGGATGGGAGGGAATGGTAATATAAGGAATAAGAGGTATTGTTCTACTGGAAGGAAAACACAGGAGAACTTTTATGCTCCATCAAAATTCAAGGAATAGGGTTATCTTGAGCCTCCTGGGCAATTGGCCTCACATTGTCTGCAGCCTGTTGAGCCCTTTTGGGTCTCTGGCTCCAGAATCCCTTTTCAGTGCATTGAATTCCTTCAAAAACAGGTCTGAGGGCATTTTAAAAGCTACTAATTAGATAAGATTCCTATCACCTTCAGAAATTGTGTTTCATTAATGTGATATGAAAATGCTACTATTAGCCACCTTTATGTCTTAACAGCATAAAAGTGTTAAGGTAACTTGCTTGGTCAGCCAGCAGAGCTGCCTCTCTCTCACCCACCTTAATTATCAATTATGAAGCCACCCTTGAAAGGACAGTGTGACAAAGCTGGCAGAAGAAGAATAGAAGCATGGTACCCTATTTTCCTATTTCAAACCTTGATGATACTTGGATGAACGATACTCAGAAGCCACCGTTTCTGAGACCTTTAATGAGCACATTAAATCAGGGAGGGGAAAAGTGTTGTGTGTTACAAAAACCAGGCCTGGGAAGATGCTCATGCCAGGGAAAATCACAAATGGGTGGCTTGCTTGGAAACCAGGTATGAGGGAGGAATCCAATATTCATCTGGAAATAATATGGAGGATTATCATAGAGTTGAAAATGATATGGAGGAAAGAATTCATAGAGTTGAAAATGAAGGAGAGAGCAGATAAGGAAACATCACTCGACTGAAAACTGTGAGATTAAGAACAGGTCATCAAGAGCCGCATTTTATACATGTTAATTGTCCCTGTTTGTATTCATGAAACTCTTCCATCAGTGCATTTCTGAAAATCTAAGATGTCATATATTGACCATGTTTGGGTTTACTTTTCTGCACCCAAAGGTGTAAGGCTGTTAACCAAATTCATGCATTTTAGAGGACTGCACATGAAACTGAGCAAGAATCAAAGCATGCATTTGCAGAGCAGATAATAAGGCACAGTCATCTAGGTTTTACGCTTCAAAGTAAAGTAAGCCATCATAAAAACCCAACCCCTTTTCTCAAGGCATCTATTCAACAAAAAATGCTGAGTTTCCAAGAAGGTAGAGTGAGTGACTGCAGAGAGCCATTTCTCACCTACACCTTCATAGACTAGAATTCAGACACCCGATGCCCTATTATGAGTAAATTCAAAGAAACCCAATACTACAGTAAGCAGAAATAATAAAATATTCCACTAGAAAGCCAGTTGTATCACGGCACCTCGTGGAAAACATGGCCTTTAGACCTTCCTGAGGAATTACAATGTTTAACCATCTGCGTAACTAGAGACCAAAACCACTGCAGTAAATTGGGAGGGTGAGGGAGGAGCACAGCACACAGTCCAGAAAGTTAAAAGCAAGAGGTCAGTGAAGGATACTCCATAACCACAGAGAGATGGCAAGCTTTCCTCATAGCCACTGAGAACCCTCTGCCCCAGAGGGTACCAGGAGGAATGGGGTGGGCAGATGTGAAAAAGCGCATTCCTCACAGGCAGCAGGGATGAATACTGGAGTCAGACTCACATCACCAGAGGTGATTAAGAAATGATAATGAGCAGACGGATGCCACAGTTACAGTAAAGGGAAAGGAAGCAGATTTCCCAGATATCAGGATGAAGGCTCTACAGTGCCCTGGTGCCCTGGTCCAATATGCTGTTTCCAAAACCAGACGTTCAGCCTCTAAAGGGCCATGGCAGCCCCAGGAGGCCACCTAGAGCAGAGGTCAAAGCATGGCCATTGGAAGCTCTAGACCAAATGCTTAGTTTTACTTAATTTATGAAAACCTCAGGCTTCTCCTCTGCAGAGTGAGGAGAAAAATGCGCAGTTGCGCATTTTTGTAAGGCGACATACACCATGTGTAAGAACTTCACCCAGGGCCCAGAACGTAGAGTGTTTTTATTACCATCAGTCGTTAGTACCAAGGTATCGGCATTGCTGTAACATGCTGGGCACAGCGTCCACGGCCACCACATGGGACCATGATTTGAATAATGCCTACCTTTTTATAGGGCAAACATCACATTATTTTGAAAGGAAAGTCTGTTTTGGGAGAATACCATTAGAATTTGAGACGACCTTAACAAGAGAAAGAAATTGCCAGAATCAGATGAACACCCAAAAGGAAAAGTCTGAGAAATATAACTAGAGAAGGAAAAATGAGCTGCAAAAATTACCATCATGACCAAAACCACCAAAATTCACCTGTGGGCCCAGTCAGCAGCTAGAGAAAATAAAGCCCCATAAAGTTCCTCCAGACAGCATTTCTCTGTGTGCCATGGATGACGCGCCTGGTGTGCTCAACACGGGGTCACAGAGTATAGATGCTGGGCACAGTTTTAGCCTCTGCCTGCTAGGAGCCAAGTGAGAAACTGAAAAAGGTCCAAAAGAGCAGTAGAGATGATCAAGGTTTGGAAAAAAAAAAAAAAAAAGATGGAAAAGCAGAAGGTAAAGGCCCCTGGGACACAATAATAAAAATGTTCACCTCCCTAAAATGAAGGGAAAGCTCCTCCTGGCAGAACATCGTTAGTGGAATCGCCCTGCATGGAGGAGCACCTTCGTTTTCTCACTTGTCTCACAACAGCCCTGGGGGCCGGCAAGCTGGACAAAGAAATGGAGGCCCAGACCAGCGGGTGGCTGCTCTCAAATGGAGACCAAAGCCGGAGCCTCGCGCTGACTGCCTACCCACCCATCCATATCCCACACTGCGCTAAGGCTCCACAGCCTCCTCCTGGGAACTCCAAGAGTAGATGGCATCCTTCAGGGGCAGCTCTCGCCAGAGGGATAATTAATGAACTCTTTCTCCACCAAGATGCTTTCCAGCTTTTATTCATGAAACTTTTGGAGCCTGGGATAGTCCCCGATGACCTACTTCAGAAGGAAAAGAAAAGGAACCTGTAAGAGAGGAAGGAGGCAGCCTTGGAATGTATCTTGTGGGTTTAATGAGGCAGATACAAAACCAAACTTCTGAATGTGATGGCAACATCACACACTGTTGCCGAGGGCCCTGAAACACGTAGACTGAGAGTATTGCCAAAAACAAACTTAAACGTAGAAAGTGTGTGCCTACATGCTACTCAGCTTTGAAACAGTCTCAAGCTTGGTGCAGTGGTGGCCTGTGAACTGGCTCGACCCTGATGAGTTCTTAATGCACATTTTTGGGAACTAAACAACTTGTCACAAAGCAACCCCTTCCTGGGACAGCCTTCCCTGTCCTTCTCACATGCCTGGGCCCAGATCAAAGCTCAGCCGTTTCTTAGCCTCGCCGTTCCCCAGTTTCCTCATCTATAAAATAAGGATAATAGAATCCACCTCAGATTGTTTTCACGATAAACCAAATCATGTAAATATAGTTCGCAGAATGATCTCCCACCAAGTGCTGGCTGTTCCCTGGCTGTTCCTGTGGGCCCCTTTCCAGGCTTGCCCAGGCCTGAGCCCCTGGGACGCTCCTCCCTGCACAGCCCCTGAGAGCCTTCTCCCGGCACAGCTTAATTGCTTCTTGCGTCCTGTGCCAGATCATTCCAATCCCAGGTTCTGAGCGCAAACCTGGGTCATCATCAACCCGACACCCTAGAAGGAAGTCAGAGCCCTTGTGCTGGTAGAAGTGTAACTTTGCTACCAGCTCCAATGGCTGGTTTCTGCCTTGTTAATCCATTCATGTAGTTAACTTTTTTCTTTATGTGCCATGGACTATACTGGTGAGCAAGACAGATAGTGGTCCTTACTCTCACGGGAATATCAGCACAGAAGAGGGACAGACACTAGAGAAATAATTGCACAATTTAGTTAGTAAATAACTACAACTGTCATGCATGCCAGAGGGTGCTCTGAGAACTTAGGACAAGGAGCCCATCTCAGGCCTAGGGGAAGGAAAATCCTCTCTGCAGATGTGAGAACTGGACAACGAACAGGATCAAGCCAGGTGAGGCGGCTGAGTGGAGGTGGGCAGCAGTGAGGGGCAGGCAGCATGCAGGGGCGGGCAGCAGGCAGGAGGAGGCAGGGGTGGGCTGCAGGCAGGGCGGGCAGCAGGCAGGAGGAGGCAGGGGTGGGCTGCAGGCAGGGGCAGGCAGCAGTTGTGTGCAGAGCTCCTGAATCAGAGAGAAGAGAAACACTTGGGAGGAATTCAAAGGCCAATGTGGCCAAGCAGAGAGGACAAGGGGCCAGGATGTCGAAAGTAGCCAAACCCACAAGACCTCAAAGTGGCTCAGAGAAACTTGATCCCCAGAGCAAGGGCAGCCATGGGAGAGAGAATTTTAGGCAGAGACGTACAGTTATCAGGTACATCAGTTACTGTTTCTGCTGAATAAAGCCATGACAGAGTCTCGTTTCATAACTGCCTTGTATGAGCAGAGCCTGGCTCTTTGCTAAAGCCCTTCCAGATTCTGGCTTGGTTTTCCTTTCTGATGTATTTCCACCAGCATCTTTGTTGTCTGCTCACTTTGCTTAGTCTGCCAAAGGGCTGCCAATACAAAGTACCAGACATGGGCTGGCTTCTGTAAAGGGGATTTATTTGGGGTAAAAGCTTGCAGTTTCAGGCCGTGAAAAGTCCAAATTGAGGCACCATCAGAAGTGCTCCTGCCAAAGTTGGCTGCCGCAGGATGGCCGCCCCTCTCTGTCTCGTCTCCGCCTTCTGCCACTGCAGGAGCCCTGGCACAGGGCTTGCCTCCTCTTGGGCGGTGCCGTGGCCCAACCTCCTGGGGGCTTCGTGCCTGAGCGACCCTCTAGCTCTTCATGGCAGGATCACACATGGCGGCTTCCTTTTCCTCTGTCTGTCCATGTGTCTCTCTCTGTGTCTCCGTTTTTATCAGATCCAGCAAGAGGGTGGAGACCCAACTTGAGTCATGCCTCACTGACATGGTCCAATCAAAAGCCCTGAACCAACCTTATCAAGCAATCTAATCAAAGGACCCTCAACCAAATTCAATGCAATCAAAGGGTATCACACCCAGGGAAATAGATTATTTTAAAACATGCTGTTTCTCTTTTTGGGATTCATAAAATGATCTCAAACTCCACACTATCTTTCATTTCTTCCCCATAGTACTCGCATCCATTTTAGCCAGATTTGAATCACCAAAGACATGATCTGCTTCTCAAGGAAGAAGGCTTGCAGCCCTTGACTCGAAGGCCTTCAGCTTTCCATATGTTGACTTCACTAAGGACAACTCAGATAAAACGCCAAACAAAATAAATCTAAATAACTTGGAGAAAAGTTAAAAGCATGTATGCAAACTAACTTGGAGTTAGCCATTCCTTTAACAGTATAAAAATGAAAAATATGAAGAGCTAGGCAGATTATGCTGAACCTCAAGATAAACTCTCTTCACCTGATGGGCAATACCATAAAATTCCTCCTATAAACTCTGCATAACTGATTCTTTTACCTTTTATAATCTGCTAACACTATGTATACACATTAATGTCTTAGTGCTTATTTTCCTTACCTGTCCATTTTTATTGCCTTGGAAAGTTAACGAAGTGAATTTGTTGCTTCATTTACAACTGTCAAGCTAATGAAAGAGAAATTACAGCAGTTTATCCAAACATTTGGTTTATTCTGAGATCTGTTAAATATTACAAATGCAATAAGATCATATTGAATTCTGGGCCCGACAAAACCATATTACTTTATTCCATTCACAGTCTAATGCTCTGTGTTTCTTCTTTAACCAGGAATCATAAATACCAGGAATTTAGTTTGAATCTGAGGCCACCCAATGCTTCCTGTATAAGCAGATGGCATTAAGCAGAAATATTAAATTAAGGAAAATGCCAACCTTGTAGCTTTACTAAATGTAATTTATATTTTAACCATCATATTAAATCCTTTAATTGAAGTCTGTAAAACCAGTGGCTATGCTGGTGATTCCTTTATCAGCTACCAGTTCTGTGCCTGTTAAACACCAGCTCTAACCCAGGGGAGATACAGTTCCCAGGCGCAACGCAGGCACTTTAGGAGAATGTCGTTGAATCTTCATTTTGCCTAAGCTTAATGTTCACTATTCTTGCAAGATAACACAATTTCATTTATCATACAAATGTGATCATTTCCTTTTTGTAGTGAGAACACATATTAACAAGGGCTTTCTAGCTTCATGTTATCTGGACTTCCGGCTTACACTGTAATTATACATTAAAAGGAACAATAGTTCAATCAGAACAAGGAACAGAAAAACGGAATCCAAATGGGAATTACAGTGGTGGAAAGACAAAAATTAAGTAAGAAATTATGGCAGAACTATGGAATAAGAGAGAAGTCAATGATGAAGGGGACCATTAGATAAAGCTAGAATTAGTAGACTGTTATCATCTTAGCCAATGCCTTGCTCTCTGCAGAGTAAGCCATTTGTTTTCTATAGTTGATGCTTTCCAAATACAAGTTTGCACTGGGCCTTTTCTGCTACCATGTGCTTATATTTAACAATTTCTGTACCTATCTAGAGCAGAGAAAAGTAAAGGGGAGGGAAAACCTGTCTAGACGTTAAATAATAAACATTTTCTCCTGTGCCCTTAAACCATGGGCCAGACATGTCAATTAATTCTCCTGGGTAGAGTGCAGGCGGAATTAGGAGGGGAGCTGGTCAGCCCACCCTGCGCGCAATGGAAGGAAGGACCCGCTTACACCCACCTCCTGGAAGGAGTGGGGCCTGCAGGAGAGAGCGGGGGCAGGCGGGCAGCGGGCGAGGAGACATTCATCAGGGTCCGCACCAAGCGCAGCCATCCACAGGGGGCCGCGTGGAGCTCGCTCGGTGCACGCTTAGCCAGGGCAGTGTGGCCGCAGCGCTCTCAGCAAGCGCCAAGCTCCAGGTGGACAAGGCCCGAGCGGAAGCTCCTGAGCTGGCATTCGAGCTTCCTCGCTCCTGCCTGCCCGGGCTGTTCATGCTAAAGCGGTTTCCTTCTGACCCTCAGGGCAGGAACCCCCAACCCCCTCCTCCCCTGGCGTAAGGCCTGCCCGGGAGTTCAGAGTCTGAAGACAGGAGGAATTGAAACTACAGAACACTTGCGAAAACTTGCCTGAAACCAGAGGGCCGCGCTGGGGGCCAGTGCCACACTGGGGGAGAGGGAGGGGGCGCTGAGTGGCCGTGGACAGGTCCGCTGTTATCACCCGAACCGGCGACTGCTCTGCCTCAGCTCATGTCAGGGCAGGAGGTAAGACTCCGTCCCAGTCAACTGCCCCTGCGTGAGGCCCCGTCCATCCCACACCGTGATCCCTGGACAGCGGCCAAGTCTATTCAAACGTCAGGCCAGCCTTCTGCAGAACCGACACGCAGTCAGTGCCCAGAGAGCCCCCATCCTGCTGCTGCCCACCGTTGAGCTGCACCTCCCAGACCCGATCCAGGCCCCTGGAATTTTCCAAGCTTCCCCTCAGGTCCTCCCACTAAAGGCAAGGGCTCTGGTGTAGGGCTGCTGCCATTACCACCACCTGGCACGCTGCGTCCCTCCCCCAGCAGCCATGGGCTGACCTGAGCTCAAGTCCTTTCTCCTTCCTTTTGGAATGTCTGAGTTCCCCTCTCCTTAATTCTCCCAAGAGCATGCTCCCTTCAGGAGAGACTCCACAGTAAGCACTAACATCTTAAATATATATATATATTAGAGAAATTGAGAATGTACAAAACAATCTTGCAAATGTGCAGAATTCCCATACAACACCCCCACACACACCAACACACTACATTGTTGTGGAACATTTGTTACAGAGTATAAAATAATGTCATCAGACTATTACCACTAACTATGATCTATAGTGTACATTAGATTCATTCTTTCCATATCCCCCCTATTAATAACAGAGTACTTCTTTGACATTGATGTAAGACTATTACAATATTCTTGTGAACTATAGACCATAGGTTACATTAATTGTCTTTTTCTCATGCATCTCCATAGTCTTACCACCTTGTAATAGTGATGTACATTTGTTCTAGTTCATAGAAGAACATTCTTGTATTTGTACTATTAACAACAATCCTTATCCACCTCTGGATTCACTATTTTAGAGTCTAGCTAATTAAAACTTCTATGCACATTAAGCATCAGTACCCTTCTCAGCCCTCATCTTCTCTCCTAGCAACCTATACTCTAAGTTTTAACTCCATGCACTTATTCTTCGTATTTAGCTCATATTAGTGAGAACATGCAATATTTGTCCCTTTATTTCACTTATTTCACAAGCACATTTCACAGGATGCTTATTTCAGTAGGCATAATGTCTTCACAGTTCATCCATGTTGTCATATGTGCCCCAATCTCATTTCTTCTCAAAGCAGCATAGTATTCCATCGTGTGTACACATCACACTTTGTTTATCCACTCATCACTTGATGGACACCTGGGTTGTTATCTTTTGGCAATGGTGAATAACACTGCTATGAACATTGGTGTACAAAAGTATGTTCCCATCACAGCTTTCAGTCCTTCTGGATATATTCCAAGTTGAGGGATTGCCAGATAATATGGAAGTTATATATTTAGCTTCCTGAGGCACCACCAAACTGTCTTCCACAGAGGCTGCACCATTTTACATTTCCACCAACAGTGAAGGAGTGTTCCTATTTCTCCACAACCTCTCCAATGCTCATTGTTTTCTGTTTTTTTATTAATGGCCATTCGGTGAGGTGTGAGATGATATCTTATTGTCATTTTGATTTGTATTTCCCTAATAGCTAGTAATATTGAACATTTTTTCCTGTGCTTTTTCACCATTTGTATTTCCTCTTTGAGAAATGTCTATTTATGTCTTTTGCCCATTCTTAATTGGATTTGCCTGCTCTTTTATTTTTGAGTTGTATGATCTCTTTATATAGCATGGAAATCAAAAACCCTTATCAGATAAGTGGTTTCCAAATATTTTCTCCCATGGAGTCGGATGCCTTTTCACCTTTTGACAAAATCCTTTGAATCACAAAAGTGTTTAAGTGTGAGGAAGAGTCCCATTTATCCATGTTTACTTGTGCTTTTCATGTAAGGCTTAAGAATCCACCACCTACCACCAGATCTTGAAGGTGTTTCCCTACATTTTCTTCTAGAAGCTTTATGGCTCTAGCTTTTATGTTTAGGTCTTTGATCCATTTTGAGGTAATTTTATATAAGGTGTGAGATAGGGGTCCTCTTTCTTTCTTTTTTCCAGTTTTCCCAGCACCATTTGTTGAATGGACTGTTCTGCCCTGGCTGGGTGGGCTTGACTGTCTTGTCAAAAATCACTTGACCATAGGTGTGAGGGTCTGTTTCTGAACCATCAATTCAGTTCCATATATAGCCTATATTTCTATCTTTATGCCACCACCATGCTGTTTTTACCACTGTAACAAGGTAATATGATTTAAAGTCCAGAGGTGAGAGTCCTCCAGCTTTGTTCTTTTTAGATGTTTCTAGCTTTTTGGGGCCCCTCACCCTCCCAAATAAATGTAATAATTGTGTTTTCCACTTCTTTTAAAGAAGCTGGTGGAAATTTTACCAAGATTGCTTTGAATCTCTATACCAATTTGGGTAGAATTGACATCTTAACAGTAGTTAGTCTTCCAATCCATAAACATGGAACGTTCATCCATTGATTTAGGTCTTCTTTGATTTCTTTTAGCAGTGCATTGTAGTTTTCTGAATACAATTTCTTTACGTCCTTGGTTAAGATTATTCCTGAATATTTGATTCTTCTAGTCGCTATTGTAAATGGAATTTTTTCCTGACTTCCTCCTCAGATTGTTCATTTTTAGTGTATAGAAGCACTGCTGATTTTTGCGTATTAACCTTGTATCCTGCCATTCTGCTGAACTCATTTATTAGCTCTAGCAGCTTTGTTGTAGTTTTTCAGGACTTTGTAAATATAGATCATATCATCTGTGAATAGCGGAACTTAAACTTCTTCCTTTCCAGTTTGGATGTGTTTTTTTTTTTCCTTGCCTGATTGCTATAGCTAGAACTTCTAGCTCTATATTGAACAGTGGTGACTGTGGGCATCCTTGTCTTATTCCCGATCTCAACAGGAAAGCTTTCAGTCTTTCACCGTTGAGTACAATGTTAGCTGTAGGTTTTTCAAAAATGCCCTTAATCATGTTGAGAGAGTTTCCTTCAATTCCTATCTTTTACAGTATTTTTATCAAGAAAGGATGCTGTATTTTGTCAAATGCCTTTTTTTCATCAATCAAAATGATCATGTGATTGTTCTTTGATTTATTAATGTGATGTATTATATTGATTGATTTTCTTGTGTTGAACCATCCTTGCATTCCTGGTATAAAACTTACTTGATCATGATGAATAATTCTTTTAGTGTTGTTAAATTCGATTAGTGAGTACTTTGTTGAGGATTTTTGTATCCATATTCATTAGGGAAATGGGACTGTAATTTTCTTTTCTTTTTTTTTTTTTTTTGGTAATATCTTTATCTGGTTTTAGTATTAGGGTGATATTGGCATCATAAAATGAGTTTGGTAGTGTTCCTTCTTGTTCAATTTTTTGGAAGAGTTTGAAAAGATTGGCATTAAATCTTCTTTGAATGCTCAGTAGAATTCACCTGTGAAACCATCTGGTCCTGGGATTTTCATTTTGGGGAGTTGTTTGGTGCTTCAATTTCTTGTGATTGGTTTGTTGAGGTCTTCTATTTCTTCTAGGGTCAATGTAGGTTGTTCATATGTTCCTATGAATATTTCCATTTCATCTACATTGTCTACTTTGGTGTACCATTTTTCATAGTATCCTCTTATGATCTCTTTTATTTCTATGGGCTTCAGTAGTAATGACACCATTTTCATTTCTGATTTTATTTATTTGCATCTTCTCTCTTTTGTGTCAGTCAACCTAAAGGTTTCTCAATTTTGTTAATCTTCTGGAAGAACCAACTATTGGTTTTATTAATTCTATTGTTTTTTGGTTCTCCATTTCATTTATTTCTGCTCTGTCCTTTGTTATTTCATTTCTTCTGCTTGCTTTGGGAATAGTTCGCTCTTCTTTTTCTAGTTCCTCTACTGTGTAGTTAGTTCATTGATTTGAGCTATTTCTTCTTTTATAATGTAAGCACTGAGGGCTATAAATTTCCCTTTCAGCACTGAGTTTGCTGCATCCCATAGTTTTTGATATGTTATGTTCTCATTTTCATTTGTCTCAAGATACTTATTGATTCCTCTCACAATTTCTTCTTTGGCTCACTGATTATTTGAGTGTGTTGTTAATCACCGTGTATTTGTGAATTTTCCATTTTTCTGCCTGTTGTTGATTTCCAACTTTATTTCATTATGATTAGAGAAAGTGCTTTGTATAATAATTTCAATCTTGTTAAATTTGAGATTCTTCATGACCCAACATATTGTCTATCTTGGAGAAAGATCCATGAGCACTTGAGAAAAATGTATATCCTGCTGTTTGGGGATACAATGTTTTGTATATGTGTATTAGATTTGGTCCATTTATCATATTATTTGAGCTCTCTGTTTCTTTATTGATCCCCTCCCAGATATTCTATCCAATGCAGAGAGTGGTGTATTGAAGTCTCCAACTATTATTGTAGGGATGTCTATTTCTCCCTTCAGTTTTGCCAGTGTTTGCCTCATATAATTTGGAGCATCCTGGTTAGGTGCATATATATTTATGACTGTTATTTCTTTCTGGTGAATCGCCCCCTTTATTAATATGTAGTGTCCTTCCTTGTCTCTAATAGCAGTTTTTACTTTTAAAGTCTATTTCATCTGATATAAGTATAGCTACTCTAGCTTTTTTTTGGTTATTGCATGCATGGAATATCTTTTACCAGCCTTGCACTTTCAATCTATTGGTATCCTTGGGTCTAAGGCGAGTCTCTTGTAGACAGCATATAGATTGCTCATATTTTCTTATCCATTCTACCAGTCTGTGTCTTTTGATTGAGGAGATTAATCCATTAACATTCAATGTTATTACTGTAAATGCAATTCTTACTTTACACATTTTGAGCTTGGGGTTTTACCTGTCATATTTTATTTTCACCACTCTTTTTACACTTTTAGTTACTTTTACTGATATCATCTTCTTTTCTCTACTCTCTTGCAAGGCCTTCTCTCCTGTCTTTTCTTTTCAGGCTGTAGCACTCTGTTTACTATTTCCTGCAAAGCCAGTCTCTTGGTTACAAACTCTTTCAATTTCTGTTTATCTGTGAATATTCTAAACTCTTTCTCATTTTCACAAGACAATCTAGTCAAATATAAGATTCATGGCTGGCAGTTTTTCTCTTGCAGTATCTGCCTTCTTGCCTCCATGGTTTCTGCTGAGAAACCAGCATTTAATCTTTTGGACATCCCCTGTATGTGATGCATCACTTTTCTTTTGCTGCTCTCAGGATTCTCTCTTTGTCTTTGGCATTTGACATTCTGATTAGTATGTGTCTCAGAGTTGGTCTGTTCAGATTTATTCAGTTGGTGGTATGTTGTGCTTCTTGGACATGGTTATCTATGTCTTTCAACAGGGTTGGATAATTTTCTACCATTATTTCTTCAAATATTCCTTCTGCCCCTTTTCCCTTCTCTTGTCCTTCTGGGACACCCATGACCCATATGTTTGCATGTTTCTTGCTGTTGTTTATTTCCCTGAGAACTTGTTCAATTTTTTCCATTCTTTTCTATTTCTGTTCTTTTGTATGTTCACTTTCAGAGGCCATTTCTTCAAGCTCACCAATCCTTTCTTCTGCCTCCTCAAATCTGCTGTTATATGCCTCCAGTGTATTTTTTATTTCATTTATTGTGCCTTTCATTCTCATAAGATCTGCTATTTTTCGATGTATGCTTTCAAATTCTTCTTTGTGCTCACCCAGTGTCTTCTTAATATCCTTAATTTCTTTAGCCATCTCATTGAATTTATTAAGGAGATTTGTTTGAACATCTGTGATTAGGTGTCTCAACTCCTTTATGTCATCTGGAAGCTATTCTTATCCCTTTAACTGGGCCATATCTTCCTGTTTCTTGGGTGTGAATTGTAATTTTTGTTGGTGTCTTGGCATCTGACTTACTAAAAGTATTTATTCTGGACTCAGCTTCTCTCTTTAGTCTAGGGCTTTCTGTTTGATTGGCTTTGGGCTACAGCTGCTCTTTGATACTCAGATCAACTTAATTTAGAACTTTATAGTGACTTGTGTTTAGCCAAACTGACATTTTTCAGCCCTTTTTCATCTATCTCTTGCCTTTTCTCCCTTGCTGGTTGCACAGTAGAAGCCGAGGATGCGGTTGGTATTGTCAGCCGTGGAGGCTGAAGCTTCTCCCACCTTTCTCCTTTGCCAGGGATAAGGATGGAATTGCAGCCATGTGCAATAAGGCAAGCCACACAGGCCAAGACCATCTGTAGTTGCCTGGAGAGACTGATGAAGCTTCTTGCCCCTTCCTCTCCTACCATGGGCAGGGATGGAGCCACAGGTATGGGCAGCAAACTAAGCCATGCAAGTCAAAACCAACTGCAGTTGCCCAAGTAGAGCGATGTAGCACCAACCCCTATCCTCCCCTGTCAGGGGTGGACATGGACCCTCCAGAGTGCCCAACAATCTAATCCATGTGAGCAGAAAGCACCTGCAATTCTCTGAGAGGCTGAGGGAGTACTGTTTTTTCTTCTCTTTCAGGGGTGGAAATGGATCCACAGGCACCCAAAAATCTATTCTGTACAGTCTGAAAGTGCTTGCAGTTGCCCAGACAGGTTGGTGAGGTGTCCCCAGCTTCCTCCCTGCCAGAGTTGGGGCTGGAGCCTAGGCTGTGGCTGCAACCTGATCTGGGTGGAAAGAAGCCGGTCCCCACTGTCACTGTGATTTTCAATCATCCCCACTTCTCCTCATGCCAGGGGAGGAGTTAAAATGGAGCTTCCAACTCCAGCAAGGGAATAGCTCCCAAGGCATTTTGCACCACTAGCAGGAGATGGGCACTGACCTCCACGGCATGGAGTGCTTTACTCACCAATCCTCACTGCAGATGGGCAGTCTCCTCCTTCTGTTCTTCCAAGGATTTTGCAGAATACTTTTCTGGTCTCCTAGGCCCCCCAAACAGGTGCTTTAGATAGCTCTGGGTGATTACTAACTGCCCTGTAGTTAGAGCTGACTCTTGGAGCTCCTTACTCTGCCACCACCTTCCAGACTTCAATCCACTCATATTTTTTAATCATCTGGTTTGATTTGCAGTGCCCCTAGTTCTGGCAGCTGATGAAAACTGTCTTAGTTTTCAGGCTGCTATGACAAATATCACACACTGTCAGCCTAAACAATGGGGATTTACTAACATATGGATTTGAGGCTAGGAGAAGTCCAAAACTGAGGCGTCAGCAAGGCTATGCCTTCTCCCCAAAGTCTGTAATGTTCTGGTGCTGGCTGCCAGCAATCCTTGGGTTCCTGGGCTTACATCTCTGCCTCGTGTCCCATAGCCAAGCCCTCTCCTTTCTCTTCCAGTTTCCTTGACTTCCGTCTCCTCCTTTGTGGCTTTCTCTCATGGTCTGAATTTCTTCTGCTTTAAAGGACTCTGGAAATTCAGATTTAGACCCACCCTCATTCTTTTGGGCCACAGTTTAATTAAAATATCATCTTCAGGAGACTCTGTTTGTCATGGGTTCACACCCTCAGGAATGCAGGCCAAGCCCAAGAACAAGTTTAAATTGGGTACATAACTCAATCCACCACAACATCCTTGTCTAACTTAGTCATTGGGTCAGTCAGTGGAGTAGTGATGGAGGCATATTTGCTACTTTGTTTCATATTTACTTACTATCTTGCTTTCTCACAGTCCTTTCTTTCAACAATTTGAGACTATTTTCCCCAGGAGTGAGACATCATGTCTTGTTTAGTCTTGGATCCCCAACAGCTAGTAGAGGGCATGCTTTAAAAAAATGCTTCTTGAACCTGTGTGGGCTGATGTTTTTCAGAATGCAGTTTGTTGATCCCACCAAGTATCAGAAAAAAACCTGTTCTGTCCTGCCCACAACCAGAGCACTCTTGGGTAAAACACCTTTCCTGCATTTTCACAGTGAGTTTTCTATGCACTGAGGACAGTTTCTGAGAAATCATAGGTGACCATTTTCTTCTTTCCGGTTGAGTGCCTGAATTTGAGTGATGTAGGGCAAACCTGGGTCATTATGTAAAATTAGACCCCTAGCAGCCTTTTCTGGCAAACTAAGGTTCCAAAGATCATTTTGCAAATTAGGAAAAATTATAGCTGGGACTGGTTACATTATTTGGTAGAATAAGGAAGGAAGGGAAAAGAAAGCAAATACACATGACCCAAGGTAAGATTTATTTCAAATACGTTTTTTTTGTTTTTTTGTTTGGCTTTATTCTGTGTAATTTTTCCTTTTGGTATCTTTTACAACAGAGAATAAGGGAACTATTACTTGTCAAGAAACTACAAGTTATGCCCTGTGTTGACACTTTATTAGGATTGTTTCATTTGGCTTTCCCAAGAACCCCAAGGGAAGCATTTTAGATAGTTAGACTAAGAAGTAAATGAATTTGACTGAAATCACATATAAAGTGGCAGAGTCAGAATTCTGTCATGTGTCAAACTCCACAACAAATGCCCTTTCCTCCAGCCCATTCGTTCCACACCTTTTCTCAAAAACTTCATCCTATTGGAATTAGTCAACGAATGCATGGATCAGCGCATCACCCAAATTAGGGAGCCGGCACCCTGCAGGGCCAACCCACTGCCCAGTCCAAATTCAGGAAGTGAAGGCATTTTCTTGACTCATCCACCAACCAGCCATGGAAACTTGGACTCACAAGACTTGCCTGCCCCTCTTCTTCCAGCTATAAAATTTATTTCAGTAACTAGATTATCTCTATTCTTATATTTAAGTAGAGGAAGCTATTTTAATAAATTAATGGAAATCAGGACACGATTCTTTTCCTCTTCCTACAACGACTCTCCCTTAGAGAACTCAATTTCCAGCACTAGTGTTCTCATCATCACAGATGCTAGTGCTCTGACAATGCCATTTCATTCACCTTTAGAATTTAAAAATCACCCACCATGAGTGCATTTCAAAAATCACTTGCAGGCAAAGGTTAAGAAGTGGCTGCTGCATATAATGAATTTCTGAAGAATATTGGGTCCCTGGTCCTTCCAGCACAGGCGGTGCATCTCAACAAAGGGGTGAGAATAATTGGAGGCAGGCTTCTCATTCCCCTTCATCTTTGCCTCAGTTCTATTATAGTTTTCCTGCTTAAAGGAAAGCCATTTAGCCGCTTCATTCAGATTTGCTTTGCTGCCAGCCCGAGCTCTCCCTGGTCTCCTTGTTAAGGTGTACAGATGCCCTGTGGCATCAGGCAGGAGCAGGGACATTGGGGCAGCTGTTTCTTCCTTTATCTGCTAAACAATTCCTGCTATAAAATAGGCCGTTTTCAATTTTCCTAGTCCTGAATTCCTGTGGCGTTAACATCTTCCATCTCCATGTTCATCATCCCTGACAAGCATTTCCAGATAAAAGAGCTTCACTACAGTTCTTGCAGCTTTTTCTCTGAAGATACATTTTGAGGAAACAGATGCTCCAAAAGGAGCAGAGGGAAAACATGTCTTGAATGTGACAGAATTTGTGTTAAGCTCACACACATAACTATGCTATATGCTTTCTATAACGATGTTTTTTTATACAAATTCACTGAAACATATCTGGAAGGAGAGCCAACAAACTGAGGTTTGGAGGGAGCCCGTGGAGAGAGGGGACAGGGATGGGGGATTTTAGCTTAGTCTAAATATCTTGATATTTTACAAAGAAAATTAATTAAAAAAATTTTTTAATTCTAAAATAAAATTAAGCTTCTATAAAACAAAAAGCACATACTAGTGTCCTTCACTCTCACAGGTTGCGATGATTCTCTGCTCCTGATGCCCATGGAGAAGTTTGCTCAGTTGTCTGCCATTTGCGTATTTTGGTGTATATGTACACGTGTGTGCAAGACAGCGTCATCTACCTCCCACCCTCTGCCAGGAGAGCCAGACTGGCAACCCCAAAGAAAGTCCAATTATTATTTTATTTCATGTTTGGTGTAATAGAACATAAACAGGATAGTTTTGGGAGTGGCCCTTTGTTCTGGCTACCATCCGTGTGCCCAGGTAGCTCTCCTCCCCCTGCCCGTACCTCTGGGTGCCACGAAGACCCTTCTGTGGCGGGTGCACATAGTACTCAACGGGGGAATATTGAACACGCTCCTCCCGAGCTCAAGAAGAAAACCAAGTTGCCATTACCACCAACTCTATTTAGTTTTGCCCTGGAAGTCATAGCCAGTATAGTAAAGCAAAAAAAAAAAATTAAACCATAAGGATTGGAAAGGAATAAAGTTATTATCATCTATGACATAGTGTATGTAGAAAATATAAACTAATCACATATAAATTACTAGAATTAGAATTTAGCAGTGATTCTAGATATGAAATCAGCAAAAATCAATTACACTTCTATAAAGCAGTAAAAAAGGGATTAGAAATTTTATAAGTTACAATTTATTTTAGCACCCAAAAATATAATGCACTTAGAGAAAAAAAAATTTACAATATTTTATAAGATCTCCAAAGAGAAAATGACAAAACAGAAAATAACATTTATTATTTTTAATAAATTATCTAAAGAGTAGTTGCAGTTATCAAATGTTTCCATGATAGAGGTTTCAGAGGTGAGTATGAAAACAGTATTCTTCAAATAACAGAAATGACAGTATCATCTACTTGCTGAATTTGATCATTTTTGCATGAGCACTTGCAAAATGTCAAATTAAAAAAAACCAATATGACTTATTTATCCAAAACAGTGTGTAAAGCATTAGTAAAAACAGTGTGAAAATATGTGTAAAATGAAGTGGTAAATCAAATAAAGCATACAGCAAATACTTCTATATTATAGATTTTCCACTATAAGAACAAACACTGATCAGCACAAATGACATAGCAAAAAACTCTAAATATGGTTTTTAACTTTTTCACCAACTGGAAAGCTTTACGTTTTTTTAATTTCCCAACTGAAAAGAAAGATTTAAATTTCTTTCCAATTTGACACAAAATACTGACATCAACTGATATAAAGCTAATAACACCTCACTACAATTTGGACAAAACCAACAAACTGGCTATGGAAATCATTACTTCAAAGAATATTTAGGATTTGTCACTGCACAAGAAAATTTGAAATGCCCTGAAATTTTAGAGTTATGTGAAAAAATGTTGAGATTTTCCAAAATTTGAAAACAATCTTAAAAATTTACATAACATTACCAATGATGAGTTCTAAAACTTAGAAAATTTTCTAAATCATTAATAATAAAATAAATGTCACCCACATTAGAAGAGAGACTAAATCATTTTTATGTTCTCTATATAGAAACTTACATTACAAATCACTGACATATAAAAAGAAATCAAAGAGCATGTAGCCAAAAAAAAAAAAAAAATTGTAGAGCTGTGAGACTGTTAACAAATAAAACCATTATGTCAGTTTTCTGGATTTTGTGTTGTTTGTGATATTTGTGATATTTGTCCCAAAAACCTAGACCCTCTCTGCACCTCGGCTAAGTGAATGTTGGAGCTTAAATCCCGGTAAAGGCAGACACCTGGTGAAAATTTCCTAAAGATTTGTTTTTTGCTGTTCTGTTTTGTTTTTAGGACAATTTTATTGAAACGTATCCACAAAACATGCAATCCATCTCAAGTGAACATTCAGTGGCTTTTTGTATAATCACAGCTGTGCATTGATACTAGCAATCGATAGAACATTTTCATTCCTCCAAAAAGAAAACCCCTGCCCCTTAACAGTCAACCACTCTCTCCTTCCCATGCCATACACAGCTGCTGATCTAATTCTATCTCTATAAAGTTATTTGTGTTTATATTTTGTGCAGATGGAATCAAACAATACGTAATACTTTGTGTCTGGTTTCTTTCATTTAGCATAATTCTTTTCTTTTTTTTTTTTTTTTACAATCAATGGGAAAATGAATATATTACTATTCCCTTTAGTCCATTGTTTGCTTTAGATGTAGTTTTGCCCAAATAGCACCCTATTAACACCTCGTAATGCTAACGTCCGTTTGTCTGCTTCATGGAAGAACACCCTTATATTTCTACTATTAGCCACACTCATTGTCCACAAGAGGGCTCACTGTGCTAGACAGTCCCACGCTTCCTATTTTAGCTTTTGTTCTAGTGACATACACAACCCTAAACTCTACCTTTCAACCACTATCATACCCATCTATTAGCACTGCTAATTAATTCACTCTAGTGTTCTTTCACCTCTATCCATTTCCAAACATTTACAATCAACCTTACTACAAATTCTGCACAGATTAAGCCTCAGCTTTCCATTCTCTATCCTCATTCTGTCTTCTGGTGACCTATATTCTAGCTATTAACTCCACTAGTTTACTCATTGTATTTAGTTCATAACAGTGAAATCATACAATATTCATCATTTTGTGTCTGGCTTGCTTCACTCAACATAATGCCCTCCAGGTTCATCCATGTTGTCATATGCTTCATGACTTCATTTCTTCTTACAGCTAAATAATGTTCCATCATGTGCATACACCACAATTTGTTTATCCATTCATCTGTTGATGGGCACCTGGGTTGTTTCCAACTTTTGGCAATTATAAATAATGCTGCTATGAACATTGGTGTGCAGATGTCTGTTCATGTCCCTGCTCTCAGTTCTGGATATTTACCTATTAGTGGGATTACCAGGTCATATGGTAGATCTATATCTAACTTCCTTAGGAACCAACAAACTGTCCTCTACATAGGCTGCACCATCCTGCATTCCCACAACAGTGAAGGAGTGTTCCTATTTCACTACATCTTCTCCAACTATTGTAGTTTTTAATAATGGCCAATCTAATAGTTGTGAAACGATATCTCAATGTAGTTTTTTTTTTTATTATTTATTTTTTATTGTGGGTAAAAATCAAAATTTTCACAATACATATCAATATTTGTAAAATGATATGTAAATATATATGCATATATGTGCATTTGCTTACAAAAATGTTATTTATATATATAGATATATATTTTTTTTAAGAGGTGCTTAGATTACCTAAAATATTACAATGTAGTTTTGATTTTCATTTCCCTAATAGCTAGTTGTGAAAACATCTATTTAAGTCTTTTGCCCACTCTTCAATTAGGCCATTGGTTTTTTTATTGTTGAGTTGTAGAATCTCTTCAAGAGATTAAGAATATTAAACCCTTATCAGATATGTGGTTTCCAAATATTTTCTCCCACTTAGTAGGCTATCTTTTTACCCTCTTGACAAAGTCCTTTGAAGTACAAAAGTGTTTAATTTTGAGGAGGTCCCGTTTATCTTTTTCTCTTTTGTTGTTTGTGCTTTGGGTGTAAGGTCTAAGAAACCATCTTCCACCACCAGATCTTGAAGATGTTTTCCTACCTTATCTTCTAGGCGTTGTATGGTCCTGGCTTCTATGGTTAGGTCTTTGATCCATTTTGAGGTGACTTTTGTATAGGGAGTGAGATAGGGGTCATTTTCATTCTTTCGGTTGTAGATACCCAGTTCTCCCAGCACCATTTGTTGAAGAGACCATTCTATCCCAGCTGAGTGGACTTGGTAGCTTTGTTTGCGGTATTTGTCAGCTTTCTAAATTTGGAATTTGTTGCAACCTCTTTTCTCTTCCAAATGAATAATCACATTTGTACCCAATTATGTATTTGCAATGGTATATTCTTTTACTTTATGAGGCTACCCCAAATTGTATATCAGGGCCCATGAAACCTAGACCTTCCCTGCACTCAGGCTAAGTGAATATTGGAGCTGTGAATCCCAGTAAAGGCAAGCACATGGAAAAAAAATTCCTGGAGATTTGCCTTTAACCCCTTCTCAGCCTTGACACAGGCCCTGGTGGGCCGAATCACATCTGGGCCACCCCTCCCCTCAGGGTGTGGTGTTTTAGTCCTTGCCCTGTGGAGAGGGTCTCCTCTCCTGCTCCCTGACACGGACAGGCCCTGGGTGTCTCCCCTTATCCTGCAAGTCCCCCAAACCTGCCCATCGGGCTGCAGGCTCGGCAGGAGGCAGCGGGGTGTCAGCCCCGGGCTTCTGGTCTCCTGGGCCTGCCCTTCCCTTAGATCTTGACTTGACAACTCCTTCCTCTCTCAGCACTCTGCGATTCTTTTAGGATGTTTTACCCAGCTTTTCTAGTTGTTTTTCTGCAGGATGGTCAGTCTGAATTATTAGCCAGCTTTATCCCTGGACCAGAACATTATTTACTCATTCTATACCAAATTTAGCAAAGCCCTATATCCTGACAGGCATATTTTACCTTATTAAAAAATTAAGTTTATTTAAATTACACACAAAGGACTTTTTAATTCAAGAAAACATAATTTTACTAACCAAATAAAATTATTGTCCTCATATGCATCCCATTTCTATGATTTTTTTCAGTCTTGAAGTCATAGTGCAGGTTACGTGAACTATGGTTTCTTTTTTGCTTTCTTAACATTTTATCATGAACATTTTGGCATTTTACTTGGTTGTGCAATAAAAGTTTATGTGCTTTTGTAAATTATACAGTTATGATTTGTGTATTTCAGTTAAAGAATTAGATCTGAGAATAAATAAAACATACCCTTCACCTACACTTCCATTCCATGAAGCTCAGCTCTATGAGACAGATTCACTGCCCAGATGAAGTTTGTCAGGGAGTGTGCTTGCCCCGCCTCTTCCCCCTCCCCTACTTTCCTCCCTTCCTCCCCCCCCCTTCCCTCGCCTTCCTCCCTCTTCTCCTTTCCTTCCCCTTCCTGTCCTCCGTCCTCCCTCCCTCTGAGACCAAGCAGCTTTGGGCCGAGCTGATCTCAGAGAGGAGAGGAGATGGGTTTGGCCTGAAGCCCGGCAAGCTGGGCCTAGTCAGATCTGGGGGTGCCTCTGAACAAGGGCCAAGGAGGCAGCCCTGGAACCCCCCAGGATATCAGAGGTTCCACACACACACACTTCTTTGACAATCTTTTCATCTAAGGAACTCCTACCATATATTTTTTATGTAGAAATACATGTTTTGGTTTAAGAGGGAGAGAGGAGCCTATGTATCCCCCTCCCCTCACTCTCGAAACCACTGAAATGACAGTAAAGATGTACAGAAAGGAACAAGCCTGTCACTGCTCTGATAACAACACTGGAACCTGTGAGTTGACACAGACACTAAGGAACTTCTAGAGGTGAAGAAGGGGCAAGCTGTGGGCCTCACCTGGAAAACAGAGCGTGCCAGGTGACTCGGGGTCATGCTGGCAGCACCAAGGTGATCCAAGGCTCGACAGAACTCTGGGACCTTCTCCTGATGCCTCACATGCAGAGGGCCTGTCCCCACACTGATGTCTGAGCTCTCCTCTGCAGTGAAATCACATGATCTCCCAAGGACAGGTGCGTACCAGGGCCATAGGTAAAGCCTGTGAGGGGAGGGCGAAGCCTGCCTACCTACATCCTGAAATAAAACCAGCTCATCGGTACCCCACCACACATACACATACTCTCTCACACACTCAGAATGTCTGTCTCATTATCTATTGTTACATAACTAATGACTCAAAAATTTGCTGGCTTAAAACAACCATTTTTTTATACATCATGATTATGTGGTTCAGGATTGAGGCAGGGCTCAGCTGGGCTTTTCTTCTGCTCCACGTGGCATTGGCCTGGTGGCCGGTCTAGAGGCTAAAGACGGCTTCACTCACAGCTGGCCCCTTGGCAGGGACAGGGAGAAGATGGGCTCTGCTGTCTCCACCGAAACACCTACATGTAACCTTTCTGACATGGACACCTCAGGGAGCCTGGACTTCTAAAATTGCTCAGGGATCTCAGGTAGCATGTGCTGAGCAGCAAGCAGTGGAAGCTGCCGGTCTCTCAAAGCCTGGCTGAGAAACGCGCGTCCCAGCCGCCATGTTCTATTGGCCAAGCAGTCAGAGAGCCCACCCAGATCCATGGGGAGGGATGTAAACCCACCTCTCAAAGGGAGGAGAGGCCAAGAATGGTAGCCATCTTTACCTGCCACAACTTCTAATTCACCGATTGAATCATTCCGTGAAAATTTAATGAGAACCTACACGTGGTAGCCATTGTTCTAGATGTCAGGCATAAAGCAGCAGAGGCAGCCATGCTCCTGCTCTCGAGGGCTTACACTCCAGTGAGAAGAGGGGCAGAATGAACCGAAGGCCACCAAACGTGACACATAAGAAGATGCGTGTTAGAAAAACAAGCAGTTAAGGAGCAGTTCTTAGGGTGGTCATGGGAAGCCTCACTGTTGAGATGAGTTCTGAGCAGGGACATGAGAGAGGGGATGGCTTTCCTCTGAGGCAGTGGGAAGTCGTTGGAGGGTTTTCATCAGACGGTTGATGTGATCCAACTTGACATTTACAAGGATACTCTTAGTGCTACCTGGAAGCAGACTGCAGGGGAGATGAGTGGGACGAGGGGTGGTGACTGGGAGGCTTTCCATCATCTTGTCAAGAATCCATGGCAGCTTAGACAAGGGTGGTAGCTGTGCATGTGTGAAGAAGTGGCCAATTCTGAAAGGATACTCTGTATAAATACATCTACAAATATATATATATATATGTTTTGTTTTGTTTTAAAGCTGTTGAAAGGACTTTATTTTAAAATTATGGAATGAAATGTATATTAGATTGAAAGAGAATGTTGATTTGAAAAGGGATTTTAGGTAAAATAGATTTAATATATTCAATCATAATAAAGATTTAAGAAGGCACAGACACATGTAAAGGAAAATAATCAGTCTTATTTATGGGAAATAAATAATAACAAAATTTTAATTTATTCTATTCCCTGGGAAATAGTGGACATTATAATCTCTAGGGGTGAAATATATTTTTGTTTTATCGTGCAGTTTACTTTGAGGGATTCATTCTTTCTTAGTAAAAAATGTCCTCTTTGTAAAGTGCTCGCTTGTACTTTGCCTAAATTACCACACATAACAAGATCACTTGGAAAACCATATTATTTCCAACTAGAGATCCTAAGAGCAATGGAATCAAGGGCAGAGGAAAATATTAGAATAGAATGAGAAAGGATTACCATCTCAGTGAAGAGCCTTCATTATAAAAGGTCACCAAACACCACGTATATCCCAGATCAGGGCAATGGATAACCTTTACATGTAAAATGAAATCGAACTTCTGCATTGGATTCCAAAAGGGATCGCAGGGCTGGAGCGTTGCACACTAAAATCCTGGTCATCCAGCCAATGCAGTCCCATGACAAATGGCCAGGATTCGTTTTCCTGTTACTGGCCAGTCTTATCTTCTTTCTGCTCCTCCAAAGTGGGAGCTTAGCTGGGTGTGGCACAAACACTTCTGCAGTCTAATTATTTGGACCTTGGGTGCATGGAGAATGGGCTGTTTGGAGAAGGCAGCAGCAGGAGTGAAGGCACTTTCAATTGATTAGTTGACATGGACATGCATAGGTGCTTTTCTCGCCATCCTTGAACAACTTTTTCTGTTTATCTCTCAGTTTTATTGATAAATGATCCTGTAGTGCATCCATTTGAAATGAAATCGAACTTCTGCATTGGATTCCTAAAGGGCTCGCCGGGGTGGAGTGTGGCAAACCAAAATCCTGGTCATCCTGCCAATGTAGTCCCAGGAAAAATGGCCAGGATTCGTTTCCTAGTTACTGGCCAGGTTTGTCTTCTTTCTGCTCCTCCAAAGCTTCTACAAATATATTTTTAAGGAATTAAATCTTTTCCTCTTACACATCATAACAAATTTATAGTTGGTGAGCTATTGATAAGAAATCAATATTATGAACCAATAATATTTCTTTTTGATTGAAGTATAAACTGCATATATTAAAGTGTGCAGTTGAGCCAGTTCAAAAAGGGTGGTGAATTGCTTGATAATTTTCACATATGAATATCCTAATATAACTACCTGGAGGCTCCATCCTGCCCACCTGTCAACGTTCTCTCCAAGGGCAACCACCAAACTGACCTCTGTCACTGCAGATGTGCTTTGCCTATTGATGAACTTCATATAAATGGAAGGGTGTAGTCTGCACACTTATGCCTGGCACATCTCATTGCACATTATTGCCTGTGAGATATCCATGTGGTTCACTGTGCAATACCCATTGTGTGACTGTGGCATGATTTATTTATATTTTAAAGACAGAGCTGGCAAGATTTGCTGATGGTTTGGGAATAGGGTCTGAGGGAAAGATTATTAGGAGTCACTTTCAGCCTGAGCTGCTGGAAGACTTGGAATTATCATTCTCTGGAATAGGGAAGGCTGTATGGGGTGTGAGAAATAGTTCTGCTTGGGGCATGTTATATAAAGGATACTTAGCAGGCACCTCATGAAGAGGCTGAGAAGGCAGTCGGGTATGAAAATCTGAAGTTATGACAGAGGTCGGCACTGGAGAGATGAACGTGGGAGCCATCAGGGCTCACAGTCATTATTTAAGACCTTGGACTGGATGATATCTCTCAGAGAGGGAAGGTACTGAGAACCGAGCTCCAAGCAACGCTGAGGGCTCAGGGAGAAGACGAACCTGTGGAGCAGACCAGAAGGGGTGGCTGATGAGTTCGGAAGAGAACCAGTGTGCCCTAAAATTAAATGAAGGATGTGTCTCAAGGAGTGAAATAATAGGTCATTGATGACTGGAGACCTCCTTGGCAAGAGCCAATCCACTGCAGAATGGAGAAGAGGCCTGACTGGAAGCATTGGGCAGCAAATGTCGATTATTGCCCAATATCCAAGCACTATTCTTCAGTAACAAGAAACCTGATTTTATTTATAGTAAAGTGCACCCAGCTATTTTTTCTAACTCCCTTTCATCAAGAACTCCATATGACACATAAGTAGAGTGCATGTGGGATTTCTGGGAAAACAACTTGAACAACTTGCAGCTGATTCAACCAGGATTCAACCTTTGTCTATATGTGTTAGTCAGACTTTCATTTTGATAAAACTATGAAAAAAAAACCTCAGTGGCTTACACATAAAAACATTATATTTCATGCTTATGGACGAGCAGTTTGGTGGATATGAGCTGGACTCACTGGCCTTGGCTGGGAAAGGCTTCATCCAGGAGCTGGACTGGGTCCAGGACGTCATCACATATTAGCTTCAGATCCAGGCTGAAAGTAAAAATACATGCTGCTAGCATGACAGATTCGCGAGCCCCAAGAGCGCTTGTAGAAATTTGCCTCAACTGTTACTGCATGGCAAGGGAGGGATGTGAAGGAAGAATTGTGGACAAATGGTAAGATCTGTTACACCTTCCTTTGTTCATTCCTTCTATGCCCCAAAAACTGACCCAATGGCTGGTGCTCCAGCAGCCTTCATGGACCATCAAGCTGGAAGTACTAAGCTAAGATGGCAGAGTAGAAAGATATGTCCCTTATGCCCATTGAGTCACCATGCCAACCATAGACTTGTTAGCTCTGAACTTATTTTATGTGAAGAAATAAGCTTCTTTCATTTTGAATAGACTTTTATGCTATATGCAACCAAACCTAATACTAATGGGTACAAGCAGGTTTAAGAGAGAATGGAAGGAAGATGAACAATACCTTCAAGGAATTTTTCTATACAGGAGAGCAGAGAAATGGGACAGTAACAGGAAGAAGCAGAAGGTAAATGTATTTTGTTTTTCATTTAAAGTTGGAAAATATTATAGCATGTTTATATGATGATGAGAATTGTCCAGTAAAAAAGGTGAATGATGCAGGAGAGAGGGAAAATGGTTGAATCACCAGCCTTGAGTAAGCAAGAAAAAGGACCTAGGGACAGTATAGGTATGTGGTATTTAGAGATGCAATTTTTTTGACTTGGCAAAATTAAGGGCAGTGAACTTTTAATCACAGAGCAATTTTTGCCCATGGTATAATCTATTTAATTCCATGCATTTTCCCAAGGGTTTTCCAGATAATTTCCATATAAAAATGTTCTTTAATCACATTTTTAATTTTGTAAAAATAATAATTAGACTTTTCACAAACCCTAACCTCAATGCTCTCCATGTCATTTTTCTTTTTGAATTGGAAAAGGAAGTAGAGGGGGAGTTTGAATCTGAATAATCAGACAATGGCCCAATGGTCTAAATTAAAAGAAACAGCTCATTAAATGGCATAAATCATCTTGCAAAATGAAAATGTAAGACACTGAAAGCTAAAAAATAAAGCAAAAGAAAATCCTATTTTTTCCTAAGTCTCTGGTTAAAATAGAAATTTTTAACCCACTGTTACTTGGAGGAAGTAAAAATTACTTCCTTGTTTGATGGAATCACTACAATTCCAAATATATAAATCCACCCACAGTATTAAAGTTTAAAATTTTTTCTCCCTCTGGGGTTAGTAGCATAATGTTTTTACCTGAATAAGGCATTGCTTTTCTTCCATGTTCTGCCATATGGTACATATTTTTCCCACAGGGAGTGGGTTCCAGAAAAAATGTCAGAAGTTCCATTTGAGACCTATTAACTTCAAGATGTCCATTAGACATCCCAGTGGAGATGTTAAGTAATGGGTTGTATATACAACTCTGGAGTTCAGGGGAATGACCTGGAGATGTAATTTGGGGAGTCATCAGCATTTAGATATATTCAAAGCCATGAGGCTGGATAATGTTATACAGGGATTTAATGTATACAGAAAAAGAAAGAAAAGAAAAATGTAGGTCCTTGGACTGAGCCCATAGGGCACAATATTTAGAGGTTAGGGAAATGAGAAGAAATTAGCACAAGAGGCTGAGAAGAGGCCGCTGGTGGGATGTGAGAAAAACAGGAAGCGTGGTGGCCTGAAGGCCAGGAGAAGAAAATGTTCCTAAGCGATTTCTCTGTTGTGACTAATAAGGTGCAGAAATGGCATTGGTTTGTGCAATGTGAAAGTCATCTGTGATCTTGCCAAGGGCATTTAGAATTCAGTGGTGTTTGGAATGGCTTTGAGAGAGCACTGAAGAAAAATTAGAGACAAGAGGAATAGACATCTATTTCTGGAACTGTGCTGCAAAAAGGAGAAAGATGAGGTCAAGGAAAGTGTTACTTTTTTTCTTTTAAGTATGGAGAAATAACACCTGTTGACACATTTATCGGAATGACCCAGCCGAGAAGGGAAAGCAGGAGAGAGATGCTAAAATTACTGGAGGAATCTATTGCACAGGAAGGGAGCCTAGAATTATCTGGGAGCACAGAAATTTCATTCAGAATTAAAAAAAGAGGAGGAGGAGGAGAAGATATACATACCAATGCAACTAAGGAGTTTGATGTGGTAGTGGGAGTTTGTGGAAGCACTTCTCTGATTTTTTAACTTTTCTTGGTATCATCACCTAAATGAAGATGGGAAGTAAATATGGGAGGTTTAAGAAGAGTAGAGAAAGTAAGGAGAACCCATCTCGAATAGTAGGGAAGAAAATAAACCAGGAAAATACGATGTGATTGCATGGCAGTTTGGAAGACCACTTGAGGTTGTTGATCATCAGTGTAAAGTGAGAGCAACCAGCAGAGTTGTGTGTTTTTCTATAGCCATTCCCAGCTCTGGATACAAGTCTGGGAGAAGCTTCATCAGTGGTATCTCCAGGCTGAGTTGAGGGTGTCTGCAAGGGAGTTATTGAAATGATTGACCACAGAACTTAAGCTGGGCCACAAGGGTTTGGAAGCCACGAAGGGGATGATGGAGAGCATCGATGGATGGAATGTCCATGTGGGCAGGTACTAGAAGGAATGAGCAGGAAAGATGGTGGGACGAATGCAGGCTCTTGAAATGCAGATTTTGGAGAAGGTGGAGTCTTGGGACAAGATCAAGGCTCACCATGAGTGGGCGCTGTGGTAGGGTGGAAGGTAAGACCATTAGAGGAAGGGCCCTGAGGGGGCCATGAGTCCAAAGAACTAGACACATCCAATCACACAGAATGACAACTGGGGTAACCCTGGAAAGAATGACCGTGAAACAGGAGTTAAACTCCATGGGAGTGACCTGGACAGCCTCAGGGCCTCAGCAAGGACGAGTACCTATTGGCCACACGCAGAAGATGCAAAACTCAAGGCTTTATGGAGCAGGCAGGGAGAAAGGTAGGGGTGGCAGTGAGGAGTGAGCCCAGGGGAGCGAGGCCCGTGGAAGAGGAGGAGCCAGCATTGGAGGGCTGCGGGGAAGAGGCTTTAACAAGAACTAGTTGTTGTGTTGAGAATGGATGGAAGGGGCAGAGCCTGGAGGCGGAGGGCACGCTGGGAGGCTATTGCAATCACGCAGGAGAGAGAAGATGGAGGTTTCGTCCAGGCTGAGAGCACTAGGTGCTAAGCAGCGCCAGACTCTGAAAAATTTTCATTGTACCATATTTAATTGCACCTGCTTGCAAGATGCCCTGTTATTTTACGTGCTAAAAAAGAAAACAATGCTTCCAATTAAATAATAAACATAATGTTTTTTATAATTTCAATTGTAAATGCACCTGAATTTCAGAGATGTTAAAATATTAATATGCACATCCTAGGATGAGTAAACATGGGCTGAATATACTACTGTACTGAGGAAGAATACTTTTTCCAAAAAATTGAAAATTAAGCAGTTTCTAGCATCTTTGAGGACTTGCTAGAGAAATTCACTAAAAGCTACCTGAGGGAAAGGAAAACTGTGCTCGTTAGCTGACCTCCACTTGACACTATTTGGTCATCTCTTACTGATGTCTCCTTTCAGGAAATGACACCTTTTTACCTGGTATGTCTAATTAGTAGCCACAGATCTATGTACGTATCATTTGCACCCCCGACTATTCTTTTGCTTCCAGTCAGTGGTTCATGTCCGATCATTATGAGAGGGTAGTGCAGACGCTTCCAGGATACCAATATGACCCTGCCACTTATGAAGATGACATTGTAGCCACAGGAAGCAAAAGAGCAAAGCAGCGTTCTGCATGGTATAAAAACCCCTTTCTTCCCACTTACGTCAAATTGGCATATCTGGGTTGGTGGTTTGTAACCCTGAATGCATATTTGAGACACCTTGGGGTGCTTTTAAAAATACTTATTTCTGAATCCCACCCCAGACCAATTATATCAGAATCCCTAGAGGTGAATCTCAGGTGAATCAGGTATATGGGTGTTTGCTAATCTCCTCATTATTAAGTAATAAACTTCCATGTGCTCAATTTGTATAAAAAATATTGCTTTAACATATACACAATGCAATGATAGACAGCAAGCATGAGAAAGGACTATGGAATGATGTGGAAAGTTACATACATACCATTAAATAAAAAATAAGTTGTGTAGAATATTACATTACTTCAAATAACTTATATCTATGTTTGTATCTCTTTAATTAATAGTCGTAGGTCAATTTACTTATCATTTCCTTTTCCATATAAAGCTTATTTCTAGTTAAAAGTTCATATCTGACCATTATAGGAAGATGATTCTGAATTGTCCACATTGCAAATTTAACCCTATCACTGATGAAAATGGAATACACATACTATACATACATACACACTCACCCATATATAGGATGAAAGGATATAGAGAACATACTCACCCATATAGAGGATGAAAGGATATAGAGAACATGTTTACAATTTTAAATGCTAATGTTTAAAGGAAAGCCTAATTTTCTTCTTTCTCTTGTCTTCATTTTATACAATGTATTTATTTTGCAATAGAAATTTATTTGGAAACAACAGTAGTATTATGGCAGAAAACTAGAAAACTAAGGAAAGTATAAATAAGAAAATTGAAGTGGCTCACAATACCACCAGGCAGAGATAACCACTCTGGGCATTTTGGTTCATTTTTTCTAAAGTTGTTTTTTTTTTTTTTTTTTTCCTGAATGTGAAAGTATGAGTATGTATGTTTATACAGAAAATAAAAAGTAAACTTTTAGCCTAATTTTTCTCTTAATAAAAGTTTTTACCATGTCATTAGAAATTCTCAAAGCATACATTTTAATGAACTATGAAGTATTGCAATGCATGGATATATCAAGTTATTCATCCAACATTTCTTGTTGACATTTAAGGGTGCAGTCAGTCTTTTCACAACACTCTGTTGAAATTCCCCATACCTAATCCAGTTTTCTCAGCACCATTTGTTGAATAGAGTATTCTTTCCCATGAGAGTGGTCTTTGCCCCTGACAAAAATCAGTTGGCCATAAACATGATGGTTGATTTCTGGGCTCTCAATTTGATTCCATTGGTCTATAGGTCTGTCCTTGTGCCAGTACCATGCTGTTTTGATCACTGTGGCTTTGTAATAAGTTCAACATTGGGAAGTATGAGTCCTCTAACTTCATTCTTTTTCAAGATGGCTTTAGCTATTCAGGACCCCTTACAATTTCATATAAATCTAATTATTGGCTTTTCCATTTCTGCAAAGAAGGTTGTCAGAATTTTAATTGGGATTCCACTGGCTCTATAAATTGCTTTGGGTAGGAATGATATCTTAACGATATTTAGTCTTCCAATCCAAGAGCATGGAAAGTACCTCTATTTATTTGTCTTCTTTGATTTCTTATAGCAATGTCTTGTAGTTTTCTGTTTACAGTTCCTTTACATCCTTGTTTAGATTTATTCCTAGATATTTGATTCTTATAGATGTTATTGTGAATTGAATTTTTTTCTTGACATCTTCCTACTGACCATTGTGTATAGAAACACTACTGGTATTGGGGTGTTGATCTTGTGCCCTGCCACTTTGCTGAACTCATTTATTAGCTCTAGGAGCTTTGTTGTGGATACTTCAGGATTTTCTGTTCATAGGATCATAACATCTGCAAATAAGGAAGGGTTTACTTCTTCCTTTCCAAACTGAATGACTTTTATTTCTTTTTTCTTGTCTAATTGGTCTGGCAGAAACTTCCAGTACAGTGTTGACTAACAGTGGTGACAGTGGGCATCATTGTCTTTTTCCTGTTTTCAGAGGGAAAGCTCTCAGTCTTTCACCATTATGTAGATGTTAGCCAAGGACTTTTCATATATACCCCTTCTCATGTTGAGGAAGTTTCCTTTTATTCCTAGTGTTCCGAGTGTTATTATCAAGAAAGGGTGTTGTGTTATAAAATGCTTTTTCTGAATCAATTGAGATGATCACATGTTTTATTATCCTTCATACTGTTAATGTGGTATTTTACATTAATTGATTTCCTTACGTTGAACTAAACTTGCATACCAGGGATAAATCATGCTTGATCATCATGTATAATTCTTTTAATATACTGTTGGGTTCACTTTACTAGAATCTTGTTGAGGACTTCTGCATCTGTATGTATAAGAGACATTGGTCTTTAGTTTGCAAACTGCAAGCAAGGTGATCCTTGTTTTAAAGTAGCAGAGAACTTGGCAAAATTGTGTTCTGATGTTGGATGGAAGGCAGAATTTGAAAGTGAGGACTGGTTTCTTCTTGCAGCTTGTAGTAAAATCTGAGGGAAAAGGGATAAGCTGAGAACTGAACTCCTCACACAAAGAAACCAAATTGATGGTTTGGGAAATTCTGAGCTTCTGGAAAATGAGTCCCATGTGAGAATTAACTGAACATGGAACCAGTCAGCCATTTCAGCACAAGGCAGGATTAGAAATGCAATTATCCAAAAAGGATTTGTGGAAAGTCCTGTTGTCTGACAGCTTGGACCCCTGTATGCTGCATGCAAAACTGACAAGTATTTTGCACAATCTGTATGAATGAAACCACTGCCAGCATAGACTAAAGGGGACAGATTGAAGGAAAAATGACTTCAAAGGCAGAAACATGGAAGCTGAGGTCTCAAGTAAAGATGTCTTCAAGGGCCATGAGAACGAGCCCACCCATGTATGGATAGGGTGGGTATACCCCTGAGCATGGAGAGGGTGGCCCTTCCTCCCTGTTGTTCAGGAAGCCACCCCAGGTTTCTCAGACCTGCTGCTTGATGAGGGTGGGACTGCCACTCCCCCAGGCCCTGTGGACACAGCAGCACTCTGTAGATGACCCTCAGATCTCAAAATCTATTGGAATATTTTGGGACCCTTGCCCCCCCCCCATTCCTTCCAATTTCTCCCTATGGCAATGGCAATGTTTATCCTATGGCAGTCTGTCCTTTGTTCTAAGTTTCACAGGTTCCCCAGCCTGAGGGGACTGTGCCCCAGGACAGACCACACCTGTAACTGATTTTGATGACACTTGATTTAAGGCTTTAGGATATTACATGGAATGAATGTATTTTGCACATGGAAAGAACATGTCTTCTTGGGGTCCAGAAGGTGGAGTGTGACAGTTTGAAGCTGGATGGATCCCAGGAACTTATGTTGTTAAAGCTAATCTGTTCCCTTGATTGTAAACCTATTGTATGTGGGACTTTTTCATTAGGTTACTTCAATTAGGGCTAGGCTCAGGGAGGGTCTTAATCCTCTTACCAGAGTCCTTTATAAACAGGATGAATACAAGTGTAAAGGAGAAAAAGCCAAGGTAGCCAGAAGCAGAAAGCAACAAAACCTGGAATAGAAGGGAGAGACAAGCAGAGGCCGCCATGTGCCTTGCCACGTGACAGAGGAATCCAGGATCGCTGGCAGCTGGTCTTCAGGGAGAAAAGCATCTCCTGATGATGCCTTTATTTGGATATTTTCCCAGCCTCAGAACCATAAGTTGATAAACTAATAAATACCCATTGTAAAAGCCAACCCATTTTTAGTATATTTTGTTTTGGCAGCCTAGCTGACTAAAACAAGTAGGATGCTAACCATGGGCTTTTTATATATGCCCTTCATCATGCTGAGGAAGTTTCTTTCTATTCCTAGTGATCTAAGTGTTATTATCAACACTTTTGAGCTTTGTCAAATGCTTTTTGTGCATCAATTGAGATGATCATGTGTTTTCCTTCATTCATTCTGTTAATGTAGTGTATTACATTAATTTATTTCCTTATGTTAAAGCAATCTTGCATGGAAAGGATAAATCCCACTTGATCATGGTGTATAATTCTTCTAACATGCTGTTGGATTAGGTTTGCTTATATTGTCTTGAGGATTTTTACATCTATTTTCATAAGAGATACTGGAGTGTAGTTTTCTTTTCTTGTGGTATCTTTATTCAGCTTTGGTATGAGAGTGATGGCCTCATAGAATGAGTTAGGGGGTGTTCCCTCCTCTTTAATCTTCTGGAAGAGTTTGATCAGAATTTGAGTTAAGTCTTCTCGGAATGTTTGGTAGAATTAGTAATGCCGGTCCTGGGCATTACTTTGTTGGGAATTTTTGTTTACTGATTCAATCTCTTTACTAGTAATTGGTTTTTGAAATCTTCTATTTCTTCCTGAGTCAGTGTGTTTAGTTTGTGTGTTTCTAGGAATTTGTCCATTTCATCTAGGTTATCTCATTTATTGGTGTATAATTGTTTGTAGTATCCTCTTATAGTACTTTTTATTTCAGTATGGTTGGTAGTAATGTCCCCCTTTTCATTTCTGATTTTCATCATTTGAATCCTCTCTTTTTTTGTGGTCAGTCTAACTAAACTAACATTTGTCAATGTTATGGATCTTTTCAAAGAGGCAACTTTTGGTTTTGTTGATTCTTCTTTGTTTGTTTGTTTGTTTGTTTGAGGAATGAACACAGGACCCCATGTGTGGGAAGCCGGTGCTCAACTACTGAGCCATATTGGCTTCCCTGAGTTGGTTTTTTCATTTGTTTGCTTGTTGTTTATTTATGTCTTTTAGGAGGCACCAGGAATCGACCCCAGGATCTTCCATGTGGGAGGCAGGCAATCAACCACATGAGCCACATCCACTCCCTCTATTGTTTTTCTGTTATGTTTTCTAATTCATTTATCTCCTCTCTAATCTTTATTTCCTTCTTTCTGCTCACTTTGGGTTTAGTTTAGTCTTCTTTTTCTAGTTCTTCCAGTTTAGAGGTTAGGTCTCTGATCTGAAGTCCTTCTTTTATAATGTAAGCAAACTGCCTTCATTGCATCCAATAACTTTTTGTGTTGTATTTTAATTTTCATTTACCACAAGATATTTCCTAATTTTGCTTCTGATTTCCTCTTTAACCCATTGGTTGTTTAAGAGTATGTTATTTAATAACCACATATTTGTGAATTTTCTCCCCCCCCCCCATTATCAATCTCTAGCTTCATTCCATTGTGGTCAGTGAATACACATTGTATGGTTTCAATATTTTTGTGTTTATTGAGACTCCTGTGACCTAGCATATGGTCTGTTCTGGAGAATGATCCATGAGCACTTGTGAAGAATGTGCATTCTGTTTCAGTTGGGTGCAGTGTTATATGCCTGTCAGGTCTAGTTGGTTTCATGTATCATTCAAGTCCTGTCCTTCTTGACTAGATGCTCTTTCCATCACTGAGAATAGTGTGTTAATGTCTCCTACTGTGAATGTAGAACCACCCATTTCTCCCTTCAACTCTCAGTATTTGCTTCATATACATTATGGTTCTGCTGTTCAGTGCATTTATACCTATAATTGTTAGACCTTCTTGCTGAATTGTTCCCTTTACCAGTACATAATGACTGTATTTTCCCTCGTTGTATTAGTCAGCCAAAGGGGTGCTAATGTAAAATACCAAAAATTGGTTGGTCTTTATAAAGGGTATTTATTTGGGGTAGAAGTTCACAGATACCAGGCCATAAAGCGTTAAATTTCCTCTCGCCAAAGTTCATTGCCACGTGTTGGAGCAAGAAAGCTGCCGGCGTTTGCCAGGGTTCAGGCTTCTGGGGTTCCTCTCTTCCCGGGGCTGCGTTTCTCTCCGGGCTTAGCTCCTGTTTCCTCCACAAGGTCAGCTGTAGATGATCAGGCGAACGGCTTGCTTCTCTTCTCCTGGGGCCTTCTTTCCAACATCAAAACTGCTTCTCAAAAGACTGCTTCAACTGTCCTTTGCCTTGCCTTTTATATTCGATTCCCCACCCACCAAGGGGTGGGGCTCAATGCCCTAATCCTAACCTAATCATGCCCAGATTAACAGATCAGTTTACAAACATGATCCAATTATATTTTTGGAATTCATAATTACATCAAACTACCACACTCGTCATTGTTTTTGACTCAAAGTCTATTTTATCTGATATAAGTGCAGTTACCCAGCTCTCTTTTGGTTACTACTTTCACGGTATAATTGCTCCATCCTTTAACTTTCAACCTACATGTACCTTTCAAATTAAGGTGAGTCTTTCGCAGACAGCATATAGTTATATCTTGCTTTTCTATCCATTCTGCCAATCTCTGCCTTTTGATTGGAGTGTTTAAGCCATTTACATTGAAAGTGACTGTGATAATGTAGGACTTTCTTCTGTTATTTTGTTATTTCGCCTTTGTATGTCTTATAGCTTTTTTGTCCCTCACTTATGTTAATGCCTACATTTACATGTATTTGATATTTTGTGTTGTATCATATTGAGTGCCTCTCTTCTATCTGGATATCTTTTTCATCTATTTTCCCTGTGGTTACCATGGGGTTAAAATTTAACATCCTATATATATAACAATCATTTGTTTTGATACCAACTTAACATTAATAGCATACATGTATACTTTTCCTATACCCCGACCTTTTTTAGTTTGTTGCAACTTATCTTTGTACATAGATCTATCATTACTTTTTATGCATTTTCATTTTAGTACATGTAGGAAGTAGAGTTACATACCAAACAATACACTACAATGATACTGGCATTTATAATTACCCAAATGGTTACCTTTACCACTGGTCTTTATTTCTTTATGCTGCTTTAAACACTGTCTAATGTCCTTTCCTTTCAGTCTGATGAACTCCCTCATTTTTAAAAGAGAGTCTTGCTGAATATAAAATTCTTCGCTGGAAGTTGTTTTCTTTTCAGTATTTCAAGCCACTTCCTTCTTGCCTCAATGGTTTTTGATGAGAAATCAGCACTCAATCTAATTGGGACCCCTTTGTCCCTAACATGTTGCTTTTCTCTTGCAGTTTCCAGAACCCTCCCCTTGTCCTTTGTATTTGATAGTGTGATCAATATATGATGGGTTGTATTTGTCTTCATGTTTATCCCGTGTGGTGTTCTCTAAGCCTCCTAAATATGTATATTCACATTTTTGGTTGAGTTTGGGAAGTTCTCTATCATTATTCCTTTGACTATTTCTTCTGCACCTTTCTCTCTTTCTTCTCTTTCTGGGACTCCCATAATGCATATATTGGTGAGTTTGATGGTGTCCCAGAGGTATCTTAGCCTATTTTCACTTTAAGTATTTCTTTTTTCTTTCTGTACCTCAGCCTGACTCATTTCAACTGCCAGTTCCAATCTGCTCTTAACATCCTCCTGGGCATTTTTCACTTCAGTGATTGTGGTCTTCAACTCCAGTAATTCTTTCTCCTTTTTAAAATTTCTATCTCTTTACCAAGACTCATATTGTTCACTCATTATTTTCCTGAAAACCTACAGTTTTTTCTCTGTATTTTCCTTCATCTCCTTGTGCATTTTTAAAGGTTTTGTTCAATATATCCACTGGGTCTTCTTTGTTAGTGTTTTCTGGGTTTGTCCTCTTCCTTTGGATGGGTCATCATTTCCTGTTTCTTGGTTTTTTAACAATCTGATGATAAGACAAATTTTCTTGAGCTTCAGCTCTCCCAACAGGAAGGTCTGCCCAAGGTGAATGCAGTGAGCAGGGTTTCCCTGTCTTTCTGGGCTCTGTCTTGTTCTAGGCTTCTGCTTGTTGGTTATTTTAGAGATCCCCTGTTTGCAGGAGTCTGGTTGACCCCTCTGTTTCCCAGGAGACCAACCTCCCTCTCCTGGGTGTTTGAAGCCAGCAAGTCATTGCCCCAGATTATCTGCCTCTGTAGTTTCTTTCATTGCCTCAAGCTGCTCTGCCTGGAGGGCAAATTCTAGGAAGAGGGTCACACCGAAGAGGACTTTCTCATGTCAGTTTTATCCAGCTGAAAAAGGACCAGGGACCCACAAAGGGGTTGCTGATGGCTCCAACGTGCCTGTGGAGGGGCCAGAGGGGTTGCAGGAGCCTCTTCAATAGTTCTCCAATTCTGAACTTTCCTGGCCTGTCCAGAAAATGCAACCTTCAATGAGCTGTCCCCACAGCCCTGAGGAAGTATCATCGTTAAGTCTTCTCCACTGGGGACAGACCCTGAGACATCAGGATACTCATCAAACAAGAAGAGCATCATAGCTGGTTGTCAGGGCCCATGAGAAGTAAGAGACTCACCACAAGGTCAGAGAAGGTATTGGGAAGCAAGACCTTTGTGTACCATTTGTTGGCACCATGCATGGGACCTTTTCTGTTACTTCAACTTTTCCTCATTAACCCATTTCTCAGTCATAGATGGAGAACTGGCATCATGTCGAAGCAAGGCCATGAATTTGCTGTAGGTCATGTGTTATTAATATGGAATTTTCTGCTTTCATGACAGATGAAGCTGTGTCCTTGGAAAAATTCCAAATGATAGGATTGAAATTGCAGAAGGAAAGAGGTCTATATAGGAGGGAAATGGTATACAAATGGAGGAATGGAAAGAAGCAAATAGACAAAAAGGAAATAAGATGGACTACTCAAGAAAATTCTAGGGATTGAGAGTGGAATCATTATGAATTTCTAAACAATGATTGGACATAAACTCTCAAAGACAAGGTACCTTCCTGGGCAAAGGATTTTTCTTTCTTAATGTATGAACTTTAGTTTCCCAATTACATCTCAATGGGAGACTTCTTGGAATTGAGTTTTAAGTTCACAGATGGTGGAGTCTGGAAAATTGTCACAAATTGACCAACACTCAAACAAAACTGAAACTTTCTAGCCTTTCTCTTTTTCTCTGCCTTCTGTCTCCCCACTCATAACACTAAATCTCTGCCAATGTTTGTGTCTGGAAGGAAAATGTAGGTCTCTATTTTGAGATGTACTGTGCTCTAGAGCAGTACCTCTCCCTGGTTAATGCAATGTATAAGGACAGCATTGCTTGCCTTTTGTATGCTGGTAGAGCTCAGGTTTTGTTTGAGGATTTTCATCATTTGTTTATTGGCCATAAAATAAAAAAACATAATCTTCAACAGTAAGTATCATAGGTTTTGAATGTTGGTACAATATTCTTTTAGTTCCTTATGCTGCCTCAGCAGTTTAGATGGAAGAGGCGTAAAAAAGAATTAGAGTGTAAGTAATCCAGCTCTGGAGAAGCGGCGGGAGCTTGGAATGAAGGTTTCCAACATATTGGTCTCAGACAAAGAGAGAAAGATTAACAAGGTTTGGAAAGTGTTGTGATGAATGAATTCTGGAAATCTGACACACTTCCAGTCTCCTTCCCTGAGAGGAAATGCAGCACCAGTTTTATCTCAGATCTGGCTGTCAAGCCTACTTAGTTAAAACGGGAGAACACAACCTAGAAGGGACCTCATCAGAACAAAGTGAGGTGGAAACTAGAGAAGAAAAGAGTCTGAGAGGGAGAGGTAAAGGGCCTAATCCCGATCACCGAGGACGAGAAGCCACATGGAAACACCGGCCCTCCTCTTGCTGAAGGGCTCTCCACTGCTGGAGGGTTTCTGTGTGTGAGTGAAACCACCAGGACCAGTCAACAGCATCTTCACGTGCCTCTGACTTTTCCTATCTGAGACTTTTCTCCTTGAGCTTGTTTTTCAGGTGGTCACTGAAAGTTATATAACCTGAGCAAGCACAGAAATATAGCACAGCGTCCTCAGATGACATCTGAGATGCCAGGGGCAAAAACATTTTCTCCTCAGACCAAAGCTGCATGACTCGAGAGGTGTCAGAAGCAAATCCCGGCTAGAGGTCCTTCAACAAGGGAACCATATGTGGACAAATCTGTGCCTAACCAATCAAGCCACACTAAACTAACCTTGCCCATAGCAACACCCACCTCCTACTCCAATAAAATCTCTCTTAAATCAGGGGGACATATTTGAGCCTTGTCTCTTGTCTCCTTGACCTCACAATAAAGCTCTTTCTTTTCTCAAAATCTGTCATCAGAGAATTGACTCCTTTGTGCAGCGAGCCCTGTCTGGGCAATTCAGATGGGACTCCAGGTCCCAGGACCATCTGCACAAGGCACTGCAGCCCCTGCTGGGCCATTTCACCAACCCTGAGTGGCCGCCTACACATTCCAGACCCTTCAGTGCTACATTAATTTTGAGGAAAGAAAAGGCTCCAGCAACAGACCTCTTCTGGGTGGGTAAGCTCGTGTGAGCACTTTCTGTCTGTGCCTTATAGGATTGTGGGGTTGAGTCCCCTATTAAAAGGTAACCTCTGATTGGGTTCAAGCCCCAAGGTACTCATGGAGATCTGGATACGGTATTAAGAGGCATCTTTCAATTAGAAATTTCTATGGTACTATAGCTTAGTTTAAAATAGAAGCCTCAGTTTCCAAAGAGCAGGTCTCTCATGCCAGGATAAGGTGGTCAAACTCAGGCAAGATTGACAATAGGTTGCCTGCCACCCTCAAGACAATTTCTGTGCAACTAGTGACAGCTGTCACAGGTTGGACAACTACAGGCAGCCTGTCTGCCAGGTAAAAGAAGTACCCCGTGCAAGGTTCACCCTAAAACAAACCCTGGTTAAATCCCTAAAACACTCCTTTAGGGTGTAAGGGTTTTTTTCCGTTGCTCACAGACAGAATTATCGCCATGGGCAATGCTCATAGCACACCTGACTGTGGTCCTTTGGGATGTATTTTACAAAACTGGTCTATGTTCAGCTGTAAGCCCATGAGAAGGAAAAGAAGGAGCAGTGGGCAGAGAATGGGTCCGTAAATTATAACACCATCCTATAATTGGATTTGCTCTGCAAATGGGATAGGATCTCATATGTTCAGTCTTTTATGTCTTTATATAAAAATAAGAACTTACCGAAAAATGTAACATTTTGATCCAGAGGAAAGGGATTCAGGCAAAACCAGTGTTACCAGACTCGACTAAACCTGTGTTACTGGACTCCAAACCGGATGATATGAGTTTGCCCCACTTGTTGTCTCCCTTGGCACCCCCACAACACACTGGAGATGGGGCACCCTGCTTTGCCTACTGAGCAGGAAGGAATGGTCACCCCTCCCACGGTTTAGCCAGGGGAATGCTCAGGACCAGATGATCAAGGCAACCCCAGAGGGTTATAGATGCATGTTCTCCCTTCTCCACTCTGACTTCTAGATGCCATCTTACCAGATGACCCCAAAAGGATGGAAAGCCTCTTCATTTCCATTTTTGCTGCACATAACCCCACTCGGGCAGATATTCAGGCCCTCATAAATGGTAGAAAAGGCTCATCAGGAGGCCAACAGGCTGAGTGAATTGCATCCCAACAATCCAGTCCAAAAGCCAGTGGCACCAGCAGTCCCAGGCAGGACCAGGCTGGGACCCAGTGACCCTGAGGCCTGGGCCAAGTTAGACTCCTACAAAGAATAGAACATATCATAATGGGGATGCAAGAGGGAGTTCCAAGGCCAGGACTCTGAAGAAGGCCCAGGAAGCACAAGGCCAAGAGAAAGCCCATATACTTCTCTTGAGAGTTCGAGACACACAATGTCCTGATTTAGATCCGAGACACCCAGACAACAGGAGCTGGTCACATGACCTTCATCAGGCTGCATACCCCCGATATTAGAAAGATGTTATGAAACTGGAAGGGGGCTGGGTGTGCATGTCTCAACAACCGAGATCAGGTTCAGGAAAAGCAAAGACAGCAAGATAGCAGGCGCCAAGCTGCTCTATGCCAGAACTTGCTGGAGACCAGGCGGACATCACTCGATACGGGCAGGCAGACACGGGTAAGACCCCCAGGTCCTCTCCAATAGGGCCATAGCCACGTGCCAATTGCTAATGGGATGGCCACTGGAAGTGAGAACGTCCCGACCGCCCAGGAGAGGGAGAACCAAAACGCTTCCGTAAACTCATTTGATGGGGCCTGGGGGCCCTTGTCTACCTGACAGGCCCACCGGCAGCTCCCAAGAGGAGGTAGCTGTGATGGGGGGAGAATCTCCCTGACTTTTTAGTAGATGCTGGAGCAACCTGTTCTGTTCTAAAGGAAGAGCAGGTCCTTTGTTCCCAAGAGCTCTGGCAATCACTGGGGTGCTGGGGAAAATGACCCAAACCTCATTCCTACAACATCTCAGTGCCAACTGGGAGAAAGCAGTTTAAAATACAGTTTTCTCTGTGTGCCTGAATGCCCCTACCATTGCTGGGATGGGATTTACTGATGAAAAAGCACAGTGAAATTAAGCATTGAAGTGCTTCCCGAACAACTGGAGCCCTCCCAGCTATCTGGCTACACCTGGGCAGAGAACACTATCAGAGATCCCAGGTGAGAACTTGCAGGTAAGGCTGGAGATAGGAGCTAAAGGGAAGCCAATCCACTTCAAGTGAAACTCAGGGCTGACATGGAAGTTCCTAACTTAAAACAATATCCTCTTAAAAGGCATGCCGGATAGACGAACCCCTGATAGATGGCCTTCTTTGATGTCAGCGGATTCAGCCTTTCCTGTCCCCGTACAATGTACCTGCCTCATCCGTTCAGAAATCCAGTACTAACGAGCACTGCTTTGCACAAGACCTAAGAGCCATTACTCCAATAGAGGAAGATAATCACCCCGTGGTGCCAAATCCTTACACCCTGCCCACTACTCTGTTAATTCACAGTATTCGATTTAAAAGACACTTTTCATAGTAGACCTCTGTGTCCAGAATCTCAAGAATTGTTTGCTTTCAAATGGGAAGATCCCAAGACAACATAAAGCAGTAATGTTGCTGGACTGTAGTCCCATAGGGATTCACAAGCACCCCTGCTGTATTCAGAGACAGGCTGGGAGCACCAGCATCAGGAAGGAATTTTACTACAGTATGTAGGTGGTATCCTAACTGCCAATACCACCCAGGAAACTTCAGAGCAGAATATTGTCCTAACTGAACTTCCAGGCAGACTGAGGCTATATGGCCTCTAAGAAAAAGCCTCAAACCTCGTAACTGTGATACAGACTAGAATTTGAACAGGCAAAAGGCCAAAGAAACTTGTTGCCAGATAGAAGAGAAGCTTAGCTAGAGTAACGTACCAACCACCAAGAGACAACTTCAGGAGTTCTGGGCATGCCTGGATTTTGCCATATTCGGTCCCATTTAGACTTAGAGACAAACCTTGTATGAGGAAAAGATATCGAGCACCTAGACTGGACTAGTGGCTGCCAGCAGGCTTCCCACACCTCCAAGGAAGAGTTTTCTACAGCACCTGGCCCCCTGAAACAAAAGCACTGGCAAGGAGCAGGCCTTGGGAGTTGAAGCAGAATTTATGCCACACACACAGGACTGCCACCTGTTTCTCCAAGCAACGGTGTACAGTAATCCGAGGATGTCCAGGAAGCCACGAGCAGCAGCTGCCACAGTGACCGATTCAGGAGGAGAAAAAGTTCACTCGGAACAGTGCACAGCCCTCACTGTGCAGCACCCCTTCTTAATCAGAAAGGGGGAGCCTCACTGTGTGACACCCCTGCCTGGACGGAAAGGGGCACCCTACTGAGCAGCACCCCTTCTTAATCAGAACAGGGGAGCGTCGCTGTGTAGCATCCCTTCTTAATCAGAACGGGGGTTCCCTACTATGTGACACCCCTGCCTGGACGGAAAGGGGGCACCCTACTGTGCGGCACCACTTCTTAATCAGAATGGGGTCACCCTACTATGCGACACCCCTGCCTGGACAGAAAGGGGGATACTGGCTTACCTCTGGGAGGCTAAGCAAGTACCAAGCCATTTTACTGGATAATCAAAAGTGAAATTGAAGGTAGTCTCTTCCTTAAACCCTGCTTACCAGCATGCAGGAAGAACCTGTTCATGACTGTATACAAAAAATTGAGGAAGTTCACTTTAATCGTTTGGACCTCACAGACCAACCCCTGGAGGGAGCAGGCTTAGAAATGTTCACTGATGGAAGCAGCTTCGTGGACTCAGGACTGAAAAGTTGCGTATGCTAGAGTGACTGCCCAAGAATTTTTCAAGACAAACACACTCTCTCAAGGTATGTCTGCACAAAAGGCAGAACTTAAAGCTCTCACCAGAGCTTTGCATTTGAGAAAAGCAAAAAGAGTCACAAGCTATACAGACTTGAAGTATGCCTTTTCAGTAGCTCATGCACATGGATTTTTGGAAGAAGAAAGGATTATTAATCTCAGAAAGAAGATCAAACATGCAGAAGTTATACTAAAAGTCACTTTTGCCACAAGAAGTAGCAATTATACAATGCCCAGGACACCAAAGACTGATGGCCTAGCAGCAAAAGAGATGCTGTCAGCCAACCAGACTACTAAGCGAGTAGCCAGGGAGAGAAAGCCAAATGATAGTCTCTTGGCCTTGATACCTAGCCTAAACTTGGATTCATTTAAACCCCAATATCCAGCAACGGCCAGGACAGGGCTGATGTGTGGTTTTATACACATACTCAAAATCCTGGGAGGAGCCTTACAAGGTACCAGGGAAGGGTGGATTTGTAATGAACCTGAACACTTAACGGAAGGAGTTATCATGCATTTACGTCAGGAGCCCATTATGGGAGGAACACCATGTACCACTGGCTACAAAAGTTCCCTGTTGGCCCAGACGTGCAGAGGATTATTCAAAAGGTGGTCCAAAAAGTGTGTACTCTGTGCCATAAATAGCCCAAAACTGGGACCCTTCCTCCTGTAAAAGGGGTACAAATGAGAGGAACAGAAGCCCAAGAGGACTAGCAGATAGATTTTACCATCATGCCCAAGGCCCGAGGAAACTTGTAAATACCCACTAACATTCGTGGACACCTCCTCTGGGTGGGTAGAAGATTTTCCCTCTAGAACAAAAAAAGCCTCAGAAGTAAAAGGAGGACTATTAAAGGAAATCATTCTCCATGCTCTACAGAGCGACAAGGGGAGCCTTCATTGCTAAGGTGATCCAAGAGGTGACTGGAGCCCCCAATCCTCAGGGAGACAGAAAAAATGAATCAAACCTTGAAGAAGACTTCAGCAACAAGCAGTTTGCTAACTTTTCTAAGTTAGCGGGAAACTAACTTAACATGGGGCGAAGCACTGTCAATGGCACTGCTCTGGGTAAGAGCAGTTCCCAGAAGCTCCATCTGAGCCCAGGAAATGGTACACGTGAGCCCTTCCTTAAGACTAAGGTTTACTGCAGTCTAAAATAGTTGCATTGTAAAGGAGCTCGGCACTGTAAAGGGTGTGCAGTCTTTAGGTGCTGCCCCGTCTGCTGCTCACCAACATGCTTCTGTCACCTTGTGCTGCCCACAGATGTGTTTCTTCAATGCACAGATCCAGGGACTGGGTGCTCTCCAAACCCCGAGGGTCAGTTAAGGTCCCAGTGAAATGGAAGCCATGGAGTCCTGCTTGTACTCGTTCTTCCACTAAGCAGCAGGGCATAAGACCATGGAGTCATCACTCCAAGTAAACTTGTACCTGGACCAGCCAGGCTGGCCTTCAGGGACCAAACAGGGAATAGACTCGGCAAGGCCGGAATGCAGGGAGCCTCCTGAGGCCTTTCCACCTGCAGAGTACTCTTGTACTTAAACTACTCTTCAGAAAAAGAAAGCCCAGGATAAGTGGTGACTGAAACTTTGTACGTTAATGTAGCTAGGTTCGCTGGTCTGCATACTGTTTTTTATACCTTAAGGTGCCTTTGTCAACTGCCTGGCAGATTTAACCATTTTCTGTGTAGTCAGGAGAAATGGAAAATGGCATCTATATTTATAATATTGGTAGAGTACTTGGGTAAATTCATGCTCTCCATATAGGTCAGTGAAAGGGTGAGAAAACTAATTCGTTAATAAAACTATCCCAGGGGAGCAGGTATTGCTCAGTGGTTCAACACTTGCTTCACATATATGAGGTCCTGGGTTCAATCCCCGGTACCTCCTAAAAAAAAAAAACAACTATCACAGGCAACCCTGAAACCTATGTTAAGAAAGAAGAAAGAGCTAAAATCAAGGACATAATTGCACACCTCACCGAGCTAGAAAAAGACAGCCAACTAATCCCAACACAAGCAGAGGGAAAGCAATTAAAGCAATTAGAAGGATTACAGCAGAAATTAATGAAATTGAAAATTAAAAAATAGAATCAGTAATGGAAAGTTGGTTCTTTGAGAAGATCTATAAAATTGACAAACCCTTAGCTAGATGAACAAAAAAAGAAAGAGAAGATACAAACAAATAAAATCAGAAATGATAAGGGGACATTACTACCAACTCAACAGAAATAAAAAAAAGATCATAAGAAGATACTATGAATAGTTGTACGCCAATGAATTAGAAAACTTAGAGGAAATGGACAATTTCCTAGAAACACATGAACAACCTACACTGACTCTAGAAGAAACAGAAGGCTTTAACATACATATCAATCACAAGGAACGAGACTGAATCAAACAGCAAAACCTCTTATCAGGACCAGATGGTGTCATAGATGAAATTCTATCAATTATTCCAAGAAGAATTAATACCAATTCTGCTCAAACGCTTCCAAAAAATTGAGGAGGAAAGAACACTACCTAACTCATTCTATGAAGCCAACATTACCAAAAGAAAGGAAAATTACAGACCAATTTCTCTAGTGAATATAGGTGTAAAAATCCTCAACAAAATATTTGAAAATTGAACCCAACAGTGAATTAAAAGAATTATATACCATGATCAGTGAATTTTAGCCCAGTTATGCAAGGGTTCAACACACACACAAAAACAATTAATATAATACAACACATTACCAAATCAAAGGGGAAAAACTACATAATCATCTCAGTTGATGCAAAAAAGGCATTTGAAAAAATCCAGCATCCTTTCTTGAGAAAAACACTTCAAAAGATAGGAAAAGAAAGAAAGTTCCTCAGCATGATAAAAGGCATATATGAAAAAGCCACAGCTAACATCATACTCACTGGTGAAAGATTAAAGCTTTCCCTCTAAGAGCTGGAACAAAACAAGGATGCCCAATGTTATCAATGTTATTCAATATTGTGCTAGAAGTTCCAGCTAGAGTAGTTAGGCAAGAAAATGAAATAGGAGGCATCCAAATTGGAAAGGAAAAAGTAAACACTTTCACTATTGGCAGATGACATAGCCCTATATAAAGTCCCGAAAAATCTACAACAAACCTACTAGAACTAATAAACGAGTTCAGTAAAGTGGCAGGATACAATATCAACATGCAAAAATCAGGAGTGTTTCTATACACTAGAAATGAGAAATCTGAGAAGGAAGTCAAGGATAAAATCTATTTACAATAGCAACTAAAAGAATCAAATATCTAAAAATAAATTTAACTACAAAACATTGCTAAAAGAAATCAAAGAAGGCCTAAATAAATGGAAGGACATTCTTTGTTAATGGATTAAATATCATTAAGATGTCAATTGTACCAAAATTGATTTACAGATTCAATGCAATCCCAAACAAAATTCCAAGTGCCTCTTTTGCATAAATGGAAAAGCCAATTATCAAATTTACTTGGAAGAGTAAGGGGCCCCAAATAACCAAAAACATCTTGAAAAAGAAAAATGAAGTTGGAGGACTCATACTTCCCAACTATAAAGCATATTATAAAGCTACAGTGGTGAAAACAACATGGTACTAGCATAAAGATAGATATACTTAATGAAAGATGTTTATGTGGGATGTTATGGGAGGTGTGGGAGGTAGGGAACATGGGAATCCCTGTAATTTCTGTGTAACATTTAGGTAATCTAAGCACCTTTTAAAATATATATATATGTATATAAAATAACATTTATGTAGGCAAATGCACATATACGCATATATATTTATATATCATTTTACAAATACTGGTTTTTATTGTGAAAAATTTGATTTTTACCCACAATAAAAAAAAAAATGATATACTGACCAGTGGAATTGAATGGAATTCAGAAATAGCCCCTCCCATCTGTGGGAAATTGATTTTTGGCAGAGCTGTCAAGGCTACTAAACAGGGACAGAACAGTCTATTCAACAAATTGTGCTGGGAGAACTGAATATTCATATGCAAAAGAATGAAAGAGGACCCCTATCTCATACCTTATACAATAACTAATTAAAATGGATCAAAGACATAAATATAATGACCAGAGCCATAAAACTCCTAGAAGAAAATGTAGGGAGGCATCTTTAAGATCTGTGGTAAACAATGGTTTCTTAGACTTTACACGCAAAGCACAAGCAACAAAAGAGAAAATAGATAAATGGGACTGCCTCAAAATTTAAAACTTTTGTGCTTTAAAGGACTTTGTCAAGAAAGTGAAGACAGATTACTGAGTAGGAGAAAATATTTGGAAATCACATATCCAATAAGGGTCTAATATCCAGAATATAAAAATAAATCCTACATCTCAATAATAAAAAGACAACCCAATTTATAATTGGGCAAAAGACTTGAGTAGGCATTTTTCCAAAGAGGAACTACAAATGACTAAAAAGCACATGAAAGGTGCTCAACATGACTAGCTATTAGGGAAATACAAACAAAAACTATGATGAGATATAATTTCACACCTACTAGACTGGCCACTATTAAAATAGAAAACTACAAGGGTTGGAGAAGATGTGAAGTAGAACACTCATTCTACTTCACAATTGTCAAAAGATGGAAGCAACCCAACCGTCAACCAATGAATGGATAAACAAAATGTGGTATATACATACAATGGAATGTTATTCAGCTGTAAGACAGAATGAAAACCTGATGCATACAACAACATAGATGAACCTTGAGGACATTATGTTGAGTGAAATAAGACAGATATAAAAGGAAAAATATTGTATGATCTCACTAATATGAACTATGTATATTAAGCAAACTCTGAGTTACAATCTAGAATATAGGTTACCAGAAGTAGAATGATGGTAGAGAATGGAAAACTGATGCTTTATTTGTGTAGAATTTTTAATTAGGCTGATTGGAAATGGATAGAGCTGATGGTAGCACATTACTGTGAGTATAATTTACAGCCCTGAGTTATGGATGTGTGGTTAAAAGGGGAACTTTAGAGTCATATATATCAATAGAAGGAAAGTTAGAGGGTAAAACATGGGACTGTATAACATAGTGAATTCTGTAATGGACAATGACTGTGGTTAATAGTACAAATATATGAATATTCTTCCATGAACTAGAACAAATGTACATCACTATTACAAGGTGTTAATACTAGGGTGGCACAAGGGGGTAAATACACCTAATGCAAACTATCAATTACAGTTAACAGTAATATTTTTATATTCTTTCATCAATTGTAGCTAAGGTACCACCCCAACACTAAGTTTTAACAATAATGGTTTATAAGAGGTAAGGAGATTTTCCTTTTTTGGAGCAACAAAAATGTTCTAAAATAGATTGCAGTGATGAGTGCACCACTCTGTGATTATACTGAGAGCCAATGATTGCACACTTTGGATGGATTGTCTGGTGTGTGACTATATCTCAATAAAACTGCTTAAAAATGAATAACTATCACAGGCAGCAGCCACTAGGGAAACTTAGATTGCTGGGTATGACATCTGAATCCCCACAGCTGCTTCTTTAACTCATGTTCTGTCCTCCCCTTAAATAATTTTCCCCAGTTCTGCTGTTGTCCCAATTGGACTCTGCTGGCACATGACATCACAGGTGGAACCTTTCCTTGCTTCAACCTAAATCCCATATCTAACTGGTCCATATGAGTTGGCTTTGTATTTCTTCATTCTTCCCTGCAGTCCAACCCCTTGCTTGATACCATCTTTCTTGCAAAACAAAGACCCCTTCACGACACTACATGGGTCTTGGCAGATAATTACTATAAACCAACATGCAATCAAACACTAAAGGGGGTGCTGAACAACTCAGTTCGTCAGCTTCAGCTGATACATATTACATCCCTCCAGGGAGATTCATATACTCAGTACACCCATCAATGGGAATTAGCTTTACTATATAATTCACCACCCCAATAGGGAAATGTCAAGACTGTTTGTGAAAAAAAGCCTGCACCCCAAATACTGGGAGTTAACTCAACCCTTTGAGTTGTGTACTTTATCTCCCCAATGCCAAAGTCTTAACATGGCCCAAGATGGTTCCAGTATTACCCAGGGTATAAGCAACCTAAACTCCGCTTACTGGAAATCTCTTTGTGGCCCTAAAGGTTATGTGTTTATTTGTGAAATCCCAGAGAGCCATTTGCTTTCCAGATGGTCAAATACCACCCACAGTCCCCACGTCAGGTCATTCAGTTGTTTAAACTATGCCTGGATAATGGATAATAACTTAAAATCACTTAAATTGACCCATATTTAAAGCATATCATACCAGGGGAACAAAAGCCCTTAGAATGATAATAGCAGGCACTGGGCTTGCTGTCGGACTGTTGACCCCTTAGGGAGGCTTTGCTTACCGTGAAGCCACATTATAGAACCTCCACAGAAGGCAAATTCTACCACAGCAGCTCTAGATACCACCCAAATATCATGGACACATTAGCAAATGTTGTCATGGACAGTCATTTGACCTTAGATTATCTCCCTGCAGAGCAAGGAGTTTGTGCAGTAGCCAATACATCTGTTGTACTTGGGTTAATACATCCAGTCAAATAAAAGAAAATGTGCAGAAAATCTACACACAGGCAGAAAATCAATAACCCTTCTGCAGAAATTCTATCTGGGAATCTATAAAACTCCATCTCCCTAGTATGACTTGGCTATATTCACTAATAAGCCCCCAACCATTATCCTCCTCCTCCTATTTGGGCCTATAATCTTCAAATTTACTTGTTAAGTTTATTTCTTGAGACTCAAAGCCTTAGGACTGTTTCTATGTCACCTAAGCCTAAGACCCAAGGATGGCAGTCCCTCTGGGGACAACACCTAGAAACTCAAGAACACCCTCCATCTTCAAGCTAAGTAGTTCCATTCCTCAAACCCAAATCTACACCCCTGACCAGCATGGACTAGCCAGAATGGTCATGGTCCCAAATTCCTCAAGACTGAGGAATGAATAAAACTCAAGGGGGGACTGAAACTGCCCAGAACCCACAGCACTTCACTTATCTGTAACTTTAACTTTTCCTTTTTCTTCTTCAGCTTGTTTTTCAGGCAGCCATCTGAAAGCTATGTAACCTGAATATGTACATAAATATGGACTGGCATCCTTAGACAATCTCTGACACACCAGGGACAAAACAAAGTTGTGTGAATCAAGAGGCATCAGAGGCAAATCCTATGTGAGAGGTCCTTCAATGAGGGAAATCTGGTCTGGAGTCTGCCTAACTATATATGGTCAAATACGTGCCTAACCAATCAAACCACACCAAACTAACCTTCCCCATGGCAATACCCACCCCCTCCCCTAATAAACTCTCCCTTAGTCCTCAAATCAGGGAGACAGATTTGATCCTTGCCTCCTGTCTCCTTGCTGGTTGACCTCACAATAAAGCACTTTCTTTCTCAAAATCCCAGCATCATAGAACTGATTTCTGTGTGCATCAGGCAGCAAGCCCTTGCTTAGCAACATTAGCTGTGACCAAGTGGTTTAAGAATCTGATGAAGTCAAGATTCTTAGCAAACTTCTCCTTGGAGTCACAACTATCACACACAAAAAATTTCCATCAACATCATGTGAATGTGTGTACATAAACACATACTTATGTACATATATACAAATATGTATATATCTTTTCCATTTGGCAATTTTTTTAGTTAGGCAATACATTTTTTCTTCTGGTAGAAAGCAAAATTTTGTTTGTTTGTTTGTTTTAACTGTTTATTTTGAAATAATTTAAAAATTACAAGAGAATTTAAAAAATAATACAAACCCATTCAGAGAACTCGATCATACATCTTCCCACTCCCACTCTGCCCACCCAGATACCCAGATCCACCAATTTTAACATTTTTTCACATTTGCCATATCATCTATCTATCTATCTATCTATCTATCTATCTATCTATCTATCTAATAGAAAGCAAATTTTGCAAAATAAAGAGATTAAAGTTTTGTATCCTCGGGGGGGGGGCAGGAAAGAACCACAATGAGTGATATGGACTAAGGGATTTATTAGAGGAATTAGACTTTCCACAATGATAGGCAAAGCTGGGAGAGTAAAGGTCCAAGAGGGGGTAGCTGGAGGGTCAGAGAGAATCACTAACCAGGAGTCATGAAGAGGAGCTTGCAGAGAGGAGCACAGAAGGCTGTTGCCTCTGGATCTGCTGGTGGGCCCAAAGCTGCCGTAGGTCAGCAGGGCCAGCAAATTGGAAGCCTGAAGTGAAGCGGGGAATAGAGAAGACAATGAAGTCTGCAAGGGAAGACTGGAATGGACTCTGTTTCTCCGCCTCTGACTTACATGGTGTGAGGGATCTGCAGGGGAGGATGACATCCTTGGCAACAGAGCTGCACTTGAGTCTTGCTCATGACTCAGAGGAGCCTAAAGAGAATGCGTAGGCGGAACTGGAGAAACAGAGCCATGCTGTCCCAGGCTACCTCTGTGAGCCCACAGATCAACGACCCCACTGCTGCTGTGTCGCTCCTTTCAAATCACACACAAATTGCACTTTCGCCAACTTTCATCTGGAACCATTTTGGGAAAGGAATTGTGGGAAATGGAGTCCCAACTTAACTAAATTGATACATTTCAAAACTAACATGATTTTCCAGTAATGTTTGAAATGCATCTCTTCAATCCCAGTCTCCATGCTTTGTCAAAATATAAATTGACTTTATTTGCTGCTTGTTATCCATTAAGACAACATGTTTCAACCCCCCTTTTAAAATTTGCTTAATATGACACTTTCTACCAGAGCACCTATCTTTGCAATCTTGTTTTAGAATCAGGCTGTGGAATAACCCGTTCTGGATGGCATTTCACTGTCAAGTATAAACCCTTCTGTAATGCACATTTCTGTTTTATTGGGTCTTGGCTGAGCATGTCTGTATCTTAGGCCAAATCTGCTTCTACATTCTGGCTATGGGCACATTTCTCGGCTTTTTATTGCTACCATTCCAGTATTGCTTCCTAATTTTCTATTTTTTAAAAAAACTTGACTATTTATAGCAAACTTTATCAACTATCTCTTCTAACTAGTCTGGTAGATACCCATCTTGTTTAATTAAGGCTTTGTTAAAAGTAAATGAGGGGATTGGATGTAGCTCAACTGGTTGGGCGTCCGTCTCCCATATGGAGGGACCCGGGTTCGATCCCCGGGACCTCCCGGTAAAAAAAAAACAAAAACAAAAACAAAAAAGTAAATGATAGGCTTCCAATGTGGATATCACCCCAAATGGAGGGGCTCCTGAGGGCTCTGGAGACACCCAGGACCTATATCAGGGCGGATAGCTCCAGAGTTTGGTGCCTTGATAGTGGGCCCTACTTTGGAATCTGTGCTCCTGAGAGTGACAGAGTTAGACTCAAATATGTCTTCCCTGCACATGGTCCATCTTTCCCTTCTATTCAAACCTATACTTGGTGCTGGAGTTTGTAGGTGTACTTCCAGAGACTGGAGTCTTTGGGCTGTCCATGTGCCAGCTGGGCCCGGAATCTCGGTGGGGTTGCAACTCCTACTCTACAGCTCAATGGACTCACCCAGGACACCTGGTGGGGAAAGGATGGTGGACAACGGCCATCCCAGGGAATGGAGAGAGTCTGCAGCGGCAGGCAGGATAATCTCATCCATCTTATACATGGGATATAAGCCCCCTCTCACTTGGAGGTGGAGTGGACATCACTATCCCAGACTCCTCAGGATTAGGGGAAGAGCTATGGACTAGAGTGGACTTACTGGTATTCTGTTATAGACATATTGTGATTCAAGCAATGGAAGAAATTACATTAATGTGGAGCCAGTGGCCACTGGACGCTTTGGGGGCAGGGAGAGGGAAAAGCAGTTGTAATACAGGGGCTTTTTCCGGACTTGGGAATTATCCTGAGTGACATTGCAATGACAAATATAGGCCATTTTACATCAGCATATAACAGGCAGAACTGTGTGGGAGAGAGTGTGGTCTACAATGTGAACTATGGTCCATGCTTAATGACAAAGCCCCAGAATGTGTACATCCATTGCAGGTGATGTGCCACACTAATGAAAGATGTTTATGTGGGAGGTTGTGGGAGGTATGGGAGGTGGGGCATATGGGAATCCCTATAAATTTTGTGTAACATTTATGTAATCGAAGTATCTTTTTTAAAAAAATGTTTTAATTATTATAAAAATAAAAAAAAGTAAATGATAAACAACCGAATATAGAAAAATTTCCCCCTTAAGAAGCAAGTTGTTTACACAGTATGACTTGGTTGGCAGGCAGAATTGGAACACCTTAGTAATTCATTTTCTTTGTGATTTTTTAAACTTAAAATAATAAAAAGATGTTACTTGTGTATTTATTTTATTATAAAAGAGTGTGTTTCAGTAGGTAAAAAGTACTTAGTAACAAGTGAATTGTTCATATTCTGCTAAATCAACCTATTTATAAAGATCCTTTTGTTTTTAAAATCGTTATGATACAAAAGAAAATGTCAGATATTCCAAATTACATTTCTAAAATTACACTGAGCATTTGTATTTGTTTTCTTCCAGTATTTTTTAGCATGACTCAGCATGACAACTTTCTGGTTAACATTTTTCTAGTTAATGCCATTGAAGATTTTATTAGAAATCATTTCCTAAAACAGATATTTTATTCCTGGACTTTGACCTCCAGGATTAAATTTCAAACATGAATCTTTCTTTCAAGAATGAGTAATATGATATATGGCAAAGCACTCATGTTCATGAGTAGATCAGATATTTCCTAAACAGTAATATTTTGAGGAAAGGAGAGTTGGGTGCAATCAAATTACAGACCTTATATCTACTCCTAGACCATGTAACAGGCCTTTTATCCATCTTTTTCAACTGTTTATACTCTCACTTGCTGTTGAAGGTAGATAAATATTCATTGATGACTGATGGCACCTTCAGATAGTGACTGTGTGGCCACCATCCGTGGAATTTTCATCTCGTTGCTCACCTGGACTCTGTGCCTCCAGGCTCTCCCTGCTGCGATCTGCCTGCATCTGAAAACCGAATCAACCTTTCTGAAGTACTGCTTTTATCATATCTCCCCCTTGTGTAAAACCAGGTAATGTATACTCTTTGCCAGATGGACTACATTCATACTCCTTAAAGTCACTGGTAGATCTTCCCTATTCTGGCCCATCTCCTGCCAGCCCCTTCCCAGCATCATCTCCCACCCCCCAGCTCTGCATGCCAGCCATACTCAAACCCAGTCAGGTCTTTAAATGTGCTAAATGGGCCGTGCACAAGCTATCCCATTTCCAGGTCTTCGCACTGAGCATTCTCGCTCACACCTAACTCTGCCCTGGTCCATTTTACTTAATTTCTTTTCATCCTGCACATTTCAGTTTTAATATTCCCTACTCCTTGGGAAACAAACCCTGGGCTAATAGCCTGGTTGGACGCCCCTTCTCTGTGCTTCCCCAGCAGCTGGCACTCCTCATCTGCAGCACGGTGAGTCAGGGCCACCCAGAGACATCATGCCCTATATGTTAACTGCGAAGGACATGGTGTCCATGCAGAGGTGATTACATTAGTGGGGAGGTGGGCCCTAAATGCAGTCACAATTGTCCTCATGAGGGAGAGGCAGGAGGAAATTTCATACAGAGAAGGAGATGTGAAAAAAGCAGGAGAAATGAACCACACATCGTGGACTGCCGGCTGCTCCCAGAAGCTGGAAGAGACAAGGAGCAGCTTCTCACCTAGAACTCCAGAATGAGTTCGGCCCCACTGACCCTTGATTTTGGCCCAGAATATGGATTTCAGACTTTCAGCCTCCAGAATTGTGAGAGAACAAACTTCTGTTGTTTCAAGCCACCACCTTGGTGCCCATTCGTTTCAGCACCCGCAGGAAGCTAATACATGCTCATGGCTGTTTTAGTCAGCACCCGCCAGAAACCAGAACTCTCAAGCTGAGGAGTTAAATGAAGGCAGCGTGTGGTAGCGTGAGGGATAGAGGTAAGTTGCCACTACCCTTTCAAGGTCTAAAAGGGCAAGAGAAGGGAAGAGTTACCAGAACCCAGAGAAAAGCTGTGAGGAGAGGGCTCCCAAAGGCACCGTGACCTTTAGGAGAGGAAACAGCAACTCAAAGTGGCCCAGCAGGGAGACAGCACAGGGAAGTAGGTCAACCTCACCTTCTCCCCCTCTCATTTCCCTCCCCTTGGTTACATCCAGAAGGCGGCCAACTGGACCTTTTGGTGCCTTCCACAAAGGCCAAACTCCAGTACACATAAAATGGAAGGAGGTGATAGAGAAGGGACCGGAGGGCAAATGGATGGCATGCAGAACATTATCAATTCAATGTCAGTTATCCTATAACTGCAAGACCTCTTGTCACCATCTGGCTCTCCCTCTCTGCTGTAAATGCCGTGAGAGCCCCTACTCCATCTGTTTTTATATAAATCCCAGTGCCTGGCATGGTATCTATCACAAGGCAGGAACTTTACAAATATTTATTAAATAAAGTTAACAAAATGCCTGGTGGAATTACAGATCCTTCTCAACTGAGGTCTAGTCTTCCATTTCCAGTTTAACTTTCCAAGCTTTCTCTTCATGAACCCTCTGCTGGAGGCCAGAATGGACCACAAAATAGTATCCAAGCATGCTTGGCCCTCCCCTACCTGCAAACTTCCACTCACACACGTTCCTCTTCCTAAGCCACCTTCAGGGCATCTACTGAATTTCTATCATTCCTTGAAGACCATCTTATATGTTACCTCCTCTATGAGGTTTGTCTAGATTGCCCTGCCAAAAAGTATCCTTTCCGTAAGGGGCCCCAAATAGCCAAAAGTGTATTTAAAAAGAATGAAGTTGGAAGACTCTGTCTTCCTGACTTTAAAGCATATTACTTAGCTACAGTGCTAAAAACAGAATGGTACTGGCATACAGACAGACAGATTGACCAGTGGAACCAAACTGAGAACTCAGAAATAGACCCTCACATCTACAGTCAAGTGATATTTGACAAGTCTGTCAGGCTCTCCCAGCTGGGCCAGACCAGTCTATTCAACAAATGGTGCTGGGAGAACTGGATATCCATATCCAAAAGAAGAGGTCCCCTATCTCACACCTTATACAAAAACTAACTCAAAATGGATCAAAGACCTAAATATAAAAGCTACAACCCTAAAACTCCTATAAGAAAACATAGGAAAACATCTTCAAGATCTTATGTTAGGTGGTAGTTTCTTAAACCTCACACCCAAAGCATGAACAACAACAAAAAAAATAGGTGAATGGGACCTCCTCAAAATTGAACACTTTTGTTGTTCAAAAGACTTTGTCAGGAAGGTGAAAAGGCAGCCCACTCAATGGGAGAAAATATTTGGAAGCCACATATCCAATAAGGGTTTGATAACCATGTATAAAAAGAGATCATACAACTACATGAAAAAAGATAAGCAGCCCAATTAAAAAAATGAGCAAAAGACTTGAATAGACATTTCCCCAAAGAGAAAATACAAATGGCCAAAAAGCACATGAAAACATGTTCCACATCACTAGCTATTAGGGAAATACAGATCAAAACTAAAATGAGGTATTATTTTACACCTTATACAATGGCCAATATTAAAAATATTGGATGTGTCAGTTGAAAGGAAACTAGAGAATAATCTAGGGAATGTAAGACTGATTTCAGTGGTAGATGAAGACTGTGGTTAATAAATATAAGCATGCTCTTCTTTTACAAAGTGCTAAGAATATGGTGATACACAGGAAAATTATGACTAATGTAACTTATGGATGATAGTTAACAGTAATATTGTAATATTTTACAACAATGGCAAAAAGATATTTTATCAATTCTAAGGGACAACAATGGGGGGGTATAAAGGGGTATGGGTTTTTTCCTTTTGGAGTAATGAAAATTGGCTGATGTGATGACAGCACAACTCTGAGATAAAAATGGGAACCACTGAGCTGACACTCTGAATGGACTGTACAAAGCACAGGACTGTATAACAGGGAATCCAGTGGTGGAAGATGGACTGTGGTTAACAGGACAAATACGAGAACATTCTCTCATGAACGATAACAAATATATAACACTAATATAGGGTGTTAATAATCGGGTGGGTTGGGGGAAATTACACCAAATGTAAGATATGGGCTATAGTTAGTAGTAATATTTTGATAATGTTCTTGCATAGTTTGTAACAAATGGTTCCCAACAATGCAAGGTGTTGGTGGTGGGAAGATGTATGGGAGCCTTGTATGAGGATATGCATGTTTGTTTTGTAAATTCAGAACTTTTACTATATGCTTATTGTTTATGTATGTTCAAATATGAATGATATACTTTAATAAAATTTTATTTTTAAAAATCCCCCCTCCCTTCTTGGCTCTCTTTCAGCTCTTAATGTATGTCCCTGATAGCAAGAACATTTTGTTGTTCTTTTGTTTTGTTAATGTGTGCATATATCATAATTCAACTTGAAGACTATAAGTTTCCTTGAGCATTTCACCCCTGCCTCATAAACTATGTGTTCTAAACAATATTTAGCCAATGATATTCAAAAAGAAGTGTGCAGATAGCCCCGTGACCCAGGTGGCAGCGTAAGACACTCCAGGGCTGCCACCTCACAGAATCTTTGAACAACTAACAGAAACTGGCAAAGACATCTTCTTCAAAACACTGGAAAACAGTTAAATGGGTGCAGTAACCAGACAAGTAGTTCTAAATCAAGTAAAAGTAGGCAAAGCTCCTAGTGCCCATGCTAGTACCTCCCCACCCCTCCCCAGTGCAGAGTGAAGCCAGCCTGCACTCCACTGTGAGCCCCTGGCCTGGAGCCAAAAGGAGCCAAAAGGAGTAGAGCAACCCTTAAGTGCATACTGGGATGTATATCAGTGCCAGTCTATCCAGCAGAAGTCTGAAAGATTGAAGGGAAACTTGTCTAAGTCCACCTTCCCAGAATGTGTCCAGAAGTCAGAAAAACAGTTTGTAGACAGCTAGGCAGTGTAAGAAGCAATTACGTCAAAGCAGCCAAAGCAAGGGGCTGCCTGCATTAAGATACAATAGAGCACCCAGGAAGGGGTGAAAGTCTATTCCAAAGGGAATAGAGGGGGGATTTGAACTCCTGTCAACTGTGAACAGGGGAATTCCTGAGGCCATGAGCAAGCACAAGCCCAGGAGAAGCAGCAGCTGCACAGGCTCAGATAAGAAAAGAGGACCTTGCACATTTCCTCCACCTCAGGCTGATCTTTATAGGACAGCACTAAAGGAAGCAAAGCCAACTAGAAAAAGGTTGAAAGGTGTTTTTACTTTGGTTTGATTGTTTTTGTTAGCTCCTGGCATTCAAGAAAATCTCTGCCATACCACTAGCTGGATACAAATGTAAGGAACAGACAACTCAGGGACTAAATCCCAGAGTTAACGCTTTAAAATATGAAATATACAGTGTGCAGCAAAAGATTATAAGACAAAGAAACAGGAAATGTTGTCCCACCCAAAGGAACAACATAAAAACCCAGAAACCATCGATGAAGAATACAAGAATTTGGATATACTGAACAAAGACTTTTAAAAAAATGATCTCAAAAAAAAAAAAACCAGGAACTAATTGTGGGCAATAGAGAGCGCCAAGACTCAGTTATTCCGCCACAATAACTATTGAACAAGCAGGAACTGCTTGAAATAACTATTCTGAAACTCTGGAGGACAGAAGAATACTGTACAGCATCCAGAGAAGAGTGGGAGGAAAAGGCTGATAAATTATGGTAAATAACAGTAAATTCCTCTCTCTATGCAGTACCTACCAGCACCTATCTCCCAGTCTTATGGTAAGCCAGAATGGTGTCTAGCCTCTGGCTAGCTCAATGGTGTCAGAAAGGAACATAAAAATTTTCTTCTTCAAGAGAAGGAATGGGCAGAGGTGATATGATTGTTGTATATTTAGGATGTTAAATTTTAACCCCATGGTAACCACAAGGAAAATAGATGTAAAATATATCCAGATATAAATGAGAAGGAACTCAATATGGTACAACACAAAAAAATCAAACAAATATAAAATTAGGCATTAATAGAAATGAAGGACCAAAAAGGCATAAGACTTACAAAGTCTAAATAGAAAAATTGCAGATGAGATTTGGATATTATCAGTAATGACTTTGATTGTAAATAGATTAAACTCTACAGTCAAAAAGCAGTGATTGGCAAAACGGATTAAAAAAAAAAAAAAAAAAAAAAAAAAAAAAAGCATGACCTAACTGTATGTTTTCCACAAGAGATTCACCTTAAATACAAAGATAAAAAAAGGTCAAGGGTGAAAGGATGGAAAAAATATGCCATGCAAGCAGTAACCAAAAGAGAGTTGTGTGGCTATACTAATATCAGATAAAATCAGATAAATACTTGCATTGGATAAAATAGACTTTAAGAAAAAAACAATTATAAAAGACAAAGATCATCATTATATACTAAGAAAGGGGAAAATTCAACAGGAAGATATAACAATTATAAATATACATGTAACTAACAGCAAAGCCCCAAAATATATGAAGCAAATACTGACAGATTTGAAGGGAGAAATTGATGGTTCTACTTTAATTGTAGGAGACTTTAATACACCACCTCAATACAGGATAGATCATCTAGTCAAAAAGACCAATAGGAAGTACAAGAATTGAATGATATCTAAACCAACTAGACTTAACAGGCATATTTAGAACACTGAACCAAAAAAAAAAAAAAAACCAGAATACACTTTCTTCTCAAGTCCACATGGATCATTCTTTAGGAGAGATCATATGCTGGGTCACAAAACAAGTCTCAATAAATTAAAAAAAAATATTGGAATCATACAACGTATAGCCTCTGACCAAAACAGAATGAAAATTCAAAAATATGTGGAAATTAAGCAACATATTCTTAAACAACCAATGAGTTAAAGAAGAAATCAGAAGTGAAATTGAGAAATATCTTGAGACAAATGAAAATGAAAATACAACATACCAAAATTTATGGGATGCAGCAAAGGCAGTGCTGAGAGACAAACTTATATATCTTACTGCTCACATTAAATAAGAAGAAATACTTCAAATCGGAGACCTAAACTTAAAACTGGAAAAACTAAAAAAAAGAGAGGCAAACTAAACACAAAGCAAGTAGAATGAAGGAAATAAAGATTAGAGTGTAGATAAATGAAATAGAAAAAAGAAATAGAATCATAACCAAAAGTTGTTCTTTTGAAAAGATCAACAAAATTGACAAGAAAAAAGGAGAGCATTCATATAACTAAAATCAGAATTGAAAAGGGGTATATTATTCCCAACACCTGTGAAATAAAAAGGACTATAAGATATGTGGTGGTTTGAAACTATATGTACCCAGAAAAAGAGGTTTTTAAAGACTATCCATATCTGTGTATATGGACACATTTGCTAAGTAGGACCTTTTGATGAGGCTACTTCAGTTAAAGTGTGACCCACATAGATCTGAATGGGTCTTAAACCTCTTACTGGAGTCCATTACAAGACAATGAAATTCAGGCAAAGGGAGAGAAAGCCAGGGAAGCAAGAAACTAAAAGAAAGGAAACCCAGAAAAGAAGGGTAGGGCAGCAAACACTGACATGTGCCTTGCCATATGGAAGAGGAACCAAGTATCACCAGCAGACAGTTTTTAGGAAGAAAGCATCACCTTGATGATACCTTGATTTGGACATTTTCACAATCTCAAAACTTTAAGTTTGTAAACTAATAAATTACCATTGTTTAAGACAAAACAATTTCATGATATCTTCTTTAAGCCACCTAGAAAACTAAAACAAGGGGATACGATAAACAACTGTATGCCAATAAACTAGAAAACTTAGATGAAACTGAGAAATTCTTAGAAACACACAAACTACCTACATTGACTCAAGAATAAATAGACGATCTCAGTCAACCAATTACTAGTAAAGAGATTGAATCAGTAATCAAAAACCTCCCAACAAAGAAAAGCCCAGGACCAGATGGCCTCACAGGGGAATTCTACCAAACATTCCAAGAAGACTTAACTCCAATTCTGCTCAAAATCTTCCAAAAAATTTAAGAGGAAGGAACACTCCCTAATTCATTCTATGAGGCCAAAATCCCGCCCCCAAACCAAGCCAGATAAAGATACCACAAGAAATGAAAACTACAGACCATCATCTCTTATAAATATAGATGCAAAAATCCTCAACAAAATATGAGCAAACTGAATCCAACAGCATATTAAAGGAATTATACATCATGATCAAATGGCATTTATCCCTGATATGCCAAGTTGGTTCAACATAAGAAAATCAGTTAATGTAATACAACTCATTAAACAAATGAAGTAAAAAAGAAAAAAAGAGCATGTCAATTGGTGCAGAAAAGACTGTTGACAAAATCTAACACCACTTCATGATAATAACACTCGGAACACTAGGAATAGAAGGAAACTTCCTCAACATGAGGAGGGGCATATATGAAAAGTCCTCGGCTAACATCTTACTTAATGGTGAAAGACTGAAAGCTTTCCCTCTGAGACAGGAAAAAGAAAGGATGTCCACTGACACCATTGTTATTCAACACTGTACTACAAGTACTTGCCAGACCAATTAGGTAAGAAAACAAAATAAAAGGCATCCAAATTGGAAAGAAAGAAGTCCAACTATCCCTATTTGCAGAAGATATCCTATAAACAGAAAATCCTGAAAAATCCACAATAAAGCTGCTAAAGCTAATAAATGAATTCAGCAACATGGCAGGGCATAAGATCAACACCCAAAAATCAGTAGTATTTCTATACATAGCAATGAAAAATCAGAAGAGGAAATCAAGAAAAAATTCCATTCACAATAATAATTAAAAGAGTCAAATATCTAGGAATAAATCTAACCAAGGAAGTAAAAGATTTGTACACAGAAAAGTACCAAACACTGCTAAAAGAACCAAACACTGCTAAATAAATGGAAGTATATTCTATGCTCATGGAATGCAAGAATAAATATTATTAAGATGCCAATTCTACTCAAAGCAATTTATAGTCAATGCAATCCCAATAAAAATTCCACCAACATTCTTTGCAGAAATGGAAAATCCAATCATCAGTTTTTAAATGGATGGGTAAGAGGCTATGACTGGCTAAAGCAATCTCGAAAAAGTTGGAGGACCCCCACTTCCTGACTTTAAAACTTACTAAAAGACACAGTAATCCAACAGCATGGTACTGGCACAAGGACAGACATATAAACCAAAGGAATTAAATTTAAAGCTCAGAAATCAACCCTCACATTTATGGCCAACTGGTTTTAAACAAAGGAGCAAAGACCACTTAATTGAGAAAGAACAATCTCTTCATCAAACTGTGCTGGGAAAGCTGGATCTCCATTTGCAAAATAAAGGAAAAAAAAAAAACATTCAAAGACCTAAATATAATAGCTAGAACTATCAGCTCCTACAAGAAAACTTAGGGAAGCATCTTCAGGACCTTGTGCTAGGCAATGGTTTCTTAGATTTTATACCCAAAAGCACAAGCAACAAAAGAAAAAATAGATATATGGGACCTCATCAAAATTTAAAACTTTTGTGCCTCAAAGGACTTTACCATGAAAGTAAATTGACTTACACAATGGTAGGAAATATTTGAAACCACATATCCAATAACAGTTTAATATCCAGAATATATCGAAGGGGACTGAGAGGCAAGACAGCATTTGTTTAAAAGGGCGCTCACCATCTCTCTCGCAAGGGATGGCTGAGTGGGGGGTAAGGTCCTGCCCTAGTGGGTGTTTTGGGAACCCACAGAGCAGGAGGCTTCAGGGCATTGATCTGGAGGGAGCTGGACAGGGGGAGAAGTTGCTCAAGGTAAAACTGAGTTTTTCTTTCTGTGGCTGGAAACTGCTGATGGCTAAGTCCCACCCTCAGGGCCTGAAGCTGCTGTGAGCTCCGGCTACCCAGCAGAAGCGAGCATTCTCTGAGAGTGGGACGGTTCTGGTGAGGGGTGGAGAGGGGTTTCCTTTCTGTGAGCTTGGTTGCCTGAACCCCATTTGAGCTTTGGGGTGCATACTGGCCAGCTCGAGGTGGCACCAGGAAGAGGGGAGAGGAGAATCTGCTCAGGCAGCCTGATTTACCTAACCGCCCTAGGATAGAGAAACTTGGCCTGAGAAGAGGCAGAGTCAGGCAATTGACTAGTCCCGTGCTGAAAATTATCAAAATCTCAACTCTCCTAAGGGAAGTAGGCAGTAGGAAGTGCTTAATAAGCTTCCAAGAGCCTATTTAGGGTCCTCAGGGAGGAGGGGGTGGTCTGGAAGAGGGTTGAGAGTCATTTTTCTGTGGTGAGTTCACTCGCCAGGGTCCCATTTGAATTTCAGAAGGGAACTCAACCTGACCAGGAACTGTGAGGGGGATGCGCTCACACAGGCTATTGCATCCTGCCACCTGGTAGAGAATAAGAATAGAAAGAGGGCAGTGGAAGACTCCTAATCAGCAGGAATCTACCCAACCGTAAAGAGTCAAACCTGCCTGAGGGAGAGTGACTGGATAGCTTTCTGAAGAGCTAACAGATCCAAGGAGAAGGGTTAGCTCAGTGGAGGAGAATCCTCCTTGAATATACAAGGTCCCTAGTTCAATTCCTGGCTCCTCTTAGAGCAGTGATCCTCCAGGATATCAAACATCCAGCTGATAATTTAGGACATGGAGAACATAGACATTATTTTTGTATTAGCTTCTCTCGGGTCTCTTATTTTTCCTTAAAAAAAGGTTACCTTTAAAAAAAAAATTTAACTTAGTTTACTTGCTAAAACCCACTTCAAAACCTGCCTAGGGCAGGCTGCAGGGTAATTGATTGATGAACACTGGCAGCCTGAGAAGCTCCTCGGGCCTAAGAGGGAAGGATGTTTTTCTTCAGTTTGTGTTTGATTGCTTGCTTGTGTGTTTGGTTTTGGGGGGTTTTGTTTTTCTTTCCTCTTTTTCCCTGCCCCTTTTATTTTCTTAAGTAGGTGCTGCTGGCTTGTTTCTTGTTTGCTATGTTTCCTCTTCCTTGATTTCCCCTTTTCTGTGTATACCAATTTTTTCTACCAACACTATCTCTTGTCCTTCCTTCATCTATCTTCTGCTTTCTGTTGTTGTTCTTACATTCCACCTCTCTTTGTTGGGTCCTCAGTTTTTCTGGTTTTTATTTCAATCTTGTCTATCCTGTTTTCTTTCTTTTATTAACTTTTTTTCTTTTTGTCTTTTCTTTTCTCTTTCCCTCTCTCCTCATCATTCTGGCCTTTTAATTCATTCTATATATTTTTCTCTATTTGGCCCATTTCATTGTAGGTACTCCACTTTTTTATTCCTATCACTCTACACTGCTTACATGGGTTAAATATTCATTTTCCAAGGTCTTATACAGTTCCTCTTCTAACTTTTACTATTATTATTACTATTATCGTTTTTCTTTTCTTACTTCTTTTGCTTTTCTGGCCCTAATCTTTTTCCTTCAAAGGAACATAGACAATAGCAAGGAAATAGAATAAGAGGAATAAAGTATCAAAGAGAAAACTTAACACACACACAAAGCAACTAAATAAAACCCCAGAGTAGAGAGAGAAGCTAATCAACTGAAGAAACCCATCAAGATAATACGATGACCAAACAGCAGCAAAAAATTACAAATTATACTAAGAAACAGGAAGACATGGCCCAGTCCAATGAACAAACTAAAAACCAGGAAGAAATGCAGAGCATTGAACAACTAATCAAAGCCATCCAAACAAATATCATGGACCAACTTAATGAAGTGAAGGAAGAGATCGAGGATATTAAGAAGACACTGAGAGAACATACTGAAGAAATTGTAAACATACATAAAAAGATAACGGATATGATGGTGATGAATGGTACAATCAAAGAAATCAAAAATACACTGAAGCACTTAACAGCAGATTTGAACAGGCAGAGGAAAGAATTAGCAATGTGAAAGACAGAATATATAAAGAAATCCTTCACCTTAAGAACAAAAAGACAAACCAATTAAAGATGGGAAATAGACTTGAATAGACGTCTCTCCAAAGAAGATATCCAAATGGCCATCAACTACATAAAAAGATATTCAACATTAGCCATCAGATAAATGAAAATCAAAACCACTTTAAGATACCCATTAGAATGGCTATTAAAAAAAAAAAAAAAGGAAAATAAGTGTTGGAGAGGATGTGGTGAAATAGGAACACACATTCATTGCTGGTGGTAATGTAAACTGGTGCAGCCACTGTAGAAGACAATTTGGCAGTTCCTGAGAAAGCTTAAGTATAAAACTAACATATGACTCAGGAATCTCACTACTAGGTATATACCCACAAGAATTGAAAGCAAGGAATGAACAGATATTTTCACACTGATGTTCATAGCGGCATATTCACAATTGCCAAAATATGGAAGCAACCCAAGTGTCCATCAACCAATGAATGGATAAATAAAATGCAGTATATACACATAATAGACTATTATTCAGCCCTAAAAAGGAATGAAATCCTGATATATATATGACAACATGGATGAACCTTGAAGAGATCATGCTGAGTGAAATAAGCCAGACACAAAAGGACAAATATTGTACCATCTTACTGTTTTGAAACAATTAGAATAAGCAAACTCAGAGTCAGAATTAGACTTTAGGTTACCAGGGGATGGGATGGGGGTAGGGAATGGGAAGTCAGACATAAAACGTACAAGGCTCCTATTTGGAATGATGGAAATGTTTTGGCAATGGATGGTGGTGATGGTAGCGCAACATTCTGAATGCAATTAACAGCCCTGAAATATATATCTGAATATGATTAAAATGGGAAATGTTAGATTCTTCATATGGTAACAGAATAATGTTTTTTTAAAAACATCCATGGAACTACACTGCACAAACAGTGACTCCTAAGTCAAACCATGGACTTTAATTAATAGTACCATTCTAAAAATGTGCTATCATCAATGTAACAAATGTTCCACACCAGTGCAAGTTTTAGTGGTGGGGTGATGTATAGGAATCCTGTATTTTGTACATGATTCTTCTATAAACCCACAACTTCTCTAATATTAAAGAAAAAAATCTGTGTAAAAAATAAACCTCAATATGCTCAAGGAGATAAAGGAAAACATGTTAAAGGATATGAGGAAAACTATGAATGAATAATATGATAATCTCTCTGAGCTTTTCTATAAGAACCAAACAGAACTACTAGAGTTGGACACCACAATAACCGAAAAGAAAAATTCCCTAGAGGGTTTCAACAGAAGATTGGAGCTAGTAGAAGAAAGAATCAATGATCTCGAAGACAAGATAATTGAAGTGATTCCAGCTGAGGAACAGAAAGGAAGAAGAATTTATAAAAGCAAACAGTCGAAGAGATCTCTTGGACACCATCAAGAGATCAAGAGTACTAATATATACAATCAGCTAGACATAAAAAAATGGCATAAAGTTTTTCAGTGGCCAGAGTTCCTAAAATAGACAACTAAATGCACAAATATTAAAAATAAGTGCACAATAAACTTGTTGAATAAATTAACTGCAATCATTCTGTTAACTAGCATATTTCATAGTCACTAATATGTAATCATCTTTCCTTGTTTTTACCTTTGAAAGCTAAAAGAATCGTCTTTGACCATAATTTTAATCCTTTTCAATAACAGCGGTTTCCTTACTTAAAGAAAGGACACAATAGTAAAGACTTGTGAACAAGGTTGAAGTCCTCACCCTTGACCTATCATGGCTAAGAATCCCTGAAAGGCCTGCAGGCTTTGCCGTGAAGCATCATGTTTGGGGGTGAGGGCTGGGGACCAGTCACAGGTTTTTAGGGCATTTCTGAAGTGTGTCTTGAGGTGTGAGGTTACCAGTTTTGGACACTGCTTGGAGCTAAGAAGAATTTAAAACTATATTTTAATTTAATTGTATATAAAAAGGGGAGAAAGAAAAAAAGCCACCAGGATTCAAAACAGTAATATGTACATTCTCTATTTCTATGACATTTTAATAAAAATCTTATTAGAGGAACAAATACCAAGGCCATGTAGGCTGAAATGACATATTCTGCTATAAAGTAATATACCTCTTAACATCAGCATCAGCATTTAAATAATCCTTATCCATGATTAGCAGGGATATTTTAGCAACACTTAGGAGAGTTTATGAAATTTACTGTCCCATTTCACCTTAAAAGAGAATATAGCGCTGAGTGTATATCCACCAGGACGCTTATAAAGAATAGTATGAATACCTAACATATTGGCTTTATTGCTGTGAGAAATAAGCACATACTTTCAGGCATAAAAGCTATATAGTTCAGTAACTATGTTTTTCAAATGTCTGCAGCACCATAACGACAGCCCAGAAAAACCCAAATGTGAGTATCTTTCAGAATGCTTAAGCTCTTTAATATTTGAATTGCTTATAAATGTTTATCTGAGTTGTATTTTTCTCCCAAAACCTACCAAGCTTACTTCATTGCAATACATAAGTCAATATTTGCATATGGATGTGAGTAAACAGCTTTGCCGTAGGTTCGTTAAGATGCAGTGGGCAGAATAAAACAGACATTTTCTAAAGGAACAGATCCTCTTGGCTATTCACTTAGGCCTCACAAGCAAATGAATGTTCAGTGTTTCACTGCTATTTAAACCAGCGGGGACTTAATAGCTAAATCCCTAAAGAAGAAAATGCTTATTTTAAAATGAAGACTCTGGTGCATTGCTCAGAACCAGAACAGGTTCTCACTCTTGGGCTTGGAGGCCCATGAAGCCTGCTTTGGAAGGTCCTGTGCAGGCACTATTGAGAAATAGGCTGTGCACACCTGTAAAAGGCAAAGTTGATGCTGCCCAAGTAGTAAGTTAACTCATTAAGTCAACTGCACAGGGGGGTATGAGCAGACACCAAACTCCTATCAAGGAGCTTTTGGGCTCCTTCACATGTTTCAAGCTACCCTTCGCTTGGGAAATGAATACTGCCATGTTGTGAAGATTCAAAATCACCCAATGTGGTAAATACCAAGGCAGAATCCAGGCTGCGATGCCAAGAATGACAAAAGGGACCAGCAGGGGTGTCCTAGAACAATTAACTAGGCAGAGAAAGCAAAGGGAAACCCTGTCTGGGGCCCGGCTCTGCCATCCTATGTAATGTCTAACCCCTAGCAGCAAAAGAGAGAGGGAGAGATGCCACAGGTTTCCTGGCGGTCCCATAATTACCTCCATTTTATGTTAATAGGGCTCTTCAGCACATTTTAACCAAAGGCTGGGCCAGAAGTCAATATTATCCCCAGGTGCCCTCCAGCCCACGAGGGGAAACAGCCCTGAGCATGAAGAGTTAGACATCTTGTCAGGGGAGATGCTTTGACCACCTGCTCACAATTTTGCATTTCTTGCCCCTGCCTCAGTTTGACCAAACTTCATCAGGCTTCTCTCCTCCCCACAGGGCCCTGAACTTTCGCTTGCCCCAAGCTGAGCAGTCATTCAAATGCAGAAGGTGCCTCACTTAGTTTGTCCTGACAATCCGCTGACACCTGTCCTGTCAAATTGTGCATCTGGTACTCTCCCTTGCTTGCCCAACTCCCCGTCTGCGAACTTTACCTTCCTTTCTCTGTGCAAGAAAAGCCATGCCCTGCTTGCTTTTGAGATAGCTGCAGATCGTGTGGCCAAAGCATTCTCCCTATTGCAACAGTCCACTCCCTCCCCCTTGAAAGAATCCTTTGGAATCACGTTTCACTGACTAAGTCAGGATTTGTTCTTCACTGGACAGCTAACGGTGCCTGGACTTGGAGAGAGTGCTGGCAGCCACTCAACCTGCTGTCTTCATGCCTGCTACGGGGCCAGTGGCGTCCTTCCTGAAAGGAGAACTGGGGATCCATTTCCTAATCCAGGGCGCCCAGCATTCGTGTGTCATGGCATGCTGGGGAGCTACCTTCATACTATTAAGTGGGGCTCTTCCCAGTTCTTTTCTGTTTGAGCAAGAACTGTTCCTGGATGGATGTCTTCTCGGCCCTTTGAGTGGGATTTAGTCCTTGACTCTGTTGAGTGAGCCTCTTGCTGCGTCTCTTCTGTTGAAACAAGATTCTTCTTGGATGGATGTTTCAGTGGCTCTTTTCACATTGGGAGTTACTCCCTGATCCTCAAGGAGGAAGGTTCTGCCTCCGTTTTTCCCAGCTCCTTGTCTAGGGATTGCGCCGAGCAGGTCCTCTGGCTCCTTAGCGAGGACGGCATGGGGGACCCATTTGACTCTCAGATGGGAATTGCGAGCGGGTCTTACAGGCTCCTTTGCCTACCTGACCCTCCTGCTCCCACAGGAATCTCAGTCTGCTGGTGCCGCCTTCCTCCCACACAGACAGGATGTGCTCTGCCACTGTGACACTGGTCCCATCCAATACCTCCAAAAGTGGCAATGTTTCACAAAAAATGATTTGGCACTTCAGTGGCCTCTTTGGAATCCACTGGAGATTTCTTTATATCCAGTAGTGATATACTCGTAGCTCTGCTTCTAACGGTTAATATGGGAGGAGAGCAAAATAAGGGTGGGGAGGGTCGGAGGGAGAAGAAAGCAGAATTCCCACCGGAGTGCTTGCTGGGTAGTCTAAGTGGAAGACAATGAGGAAAGGGGAGAAAGAGCAATCATGTCCAGCAATGAGGCCCACATAACTTGGCACCTGATTAGATGCCACCCTGAAGTTGAGAATAAGAAAAAAGTAAAAGGGGGCATTTATGTCTGGAACTTGTGGGACTAGAAGAATGATGATGCCATTAAATGAAGTAGGGTTCAAAGACAGCAGTAAAAGTTTGAAAGGTCTGGCATAGCTCCACAATTTAGAGAGCGCACATTCTGCAAAGGAACTCTAGCGTATAATTCTAGATGGATGAGCCTACAGCACATTCCCATAGTACACGGCAAGGAGTTTCAAGACGATTTGAACAGCTGCCTCACAGGCAACCCATCTTCCTGCTTTCTCTGTTGCTAGGATCCATGTCAACAGAGCGTGATGCTCTTGGGGAACCACTTTCTTTGCCTTGGAGGAAGAAAATTGGTTAAATCAATCATATACATTAACCTAGGAAGCTACATTGGAAGAAAGCTGGCTGTCTTGGAGAGAGCTTGGTTTTAAATCACAGGACCTGGGCTTCCTGTCTCTTCTGCCACTTAATGAATGGGAGCCTGGAATACATGATTCTCCTCTCTCTATTCAATTTCTCCATATTTAAAATGTGAATACTAATCTGCACCTCATGAGAATAAATGGGGTCATCTATGTGAAGGGGTTTTGTAAAGTGCTGTGCAAAAGTGAGGAACTGAAAGTCATTTCTACTCAGCAGAGTGAGAAGCCCATAGCTGATTGTAGATCCCAGGTAGACAAGAATTCAGAAAATGAGGGAAACAAGTTTAATAGTATCCAAAGCAACTTCACATGAGATTCATGCGGTACAGATACAAAGCATTGCCAGAAGCCCCCCTGGGTCCACCATAACCTTACTGCTCCTGAGCACGGCTCAGATGTGGCCTGATATGCATACCCATCTTGGGAATTCTGGGGAGTTTGTGACAAGCCCAAGAACACGCATTTAAATGAAAGCCCCTAATTCTAAAACATTTGGTGATTTGGGTCCAAATTCCAAATTCGCACCCAGAAACAATACTGAAGAGGGCCACAGCCACAACCTAGAGAGCCTTTCAGCAGAGTTAGACACGAGCATGGCGTGCCTCCTGAAAAACCTTCCTCTGGGCTAGCAAAGTCATTTACTAGCAATTGAAAGAGTAGTAACACGATGGTGTGGAGCTGAGAGGAATAGATGAAAAACGGCTGCTGGATTCGTGTTGCCCCAACCTCAGGCATGAGTCCTTCCCTCTGCTCTGAGCTGGTTTCCCTGGTAAACACCTACAGCCTTTCACCTCACTCCTCCTTCCTCTCTTAGTCCTGCTAAGTCATCCATGGATTCAGAGTTCAGGACCATCTCTCAGAACAATCTGATTCAGTTAGCACTGATGCATAGCAAACCATCCCAGAACTCAGACTTAAAAAATGTATAACTTCTCAAAAGTCGATGGACCGGTGAGCAGCTCTGCTGTGTTGGGATTCAGCTGTGGGTAGCTGAGGCCTGGCTGCCAGGAGAGTCTTGACTGGAAAACTTGGCTCTCCTGCATGCCTCCTATCCCTCCATCAAGCTAGCATGGGCATTTTCTCATTATGCAGCGGGGTTCAAGAAAGAAGGACATGGGCGAGCTCTTTTGAAGCCTCTTTTTGTGACACCTGCTCCTGTCCAATTGTCCAAAGTCAACCGTGTGCCCAGACATGGTCAGCATGGGAGGACACGCCACAGGGTACTGATTCAGGGCCATGGATGCAATCAGTGGCCCCCTGCCAGTCAGCCCCCTCTCGGATGCACTGCTCCAGAGATGAGCCCTGACTTACTCCTCAAACAGCCCAAGACTCTAGGACAGCACTTATTTTCTATTTAGAAAATGAAGGCAGCACACGTACTGCTTCATGACTGACTTTTATCATTTCTCAACACATGACAAATTTATTTAATATTATGAAACATTCCTCTATAGCAGGGATCACATCCTACCTGCTGCTTGTTTTTGTGTACCCTGTGAGCCAAGAATGGTTTTACAATTTTAAATGGTTGAGGATAAAAATCGAAAGAAGAATATTATTTTCTGACATGAAAATTGTATGAAATTCAAACAATTCAAATTTTAGTGTCCATAACTAAAGTTTTTTGGAATACAACCACACTTGTTCATTTATATATTATCTATGACTGATTTTGCGCTACTACAGCAAAGTTAAATAGTTTCAATAGAGCAGGTATGGCCCACAAAGCCTAAAATATTCAGTAGCTGGATTTTTACAGAAAAAGTTTGCCAGCCCATGGCAGCCCAGTATGACTTTCAGAAGTTGAGCAGTGATTGGTTTATATGGTTGTACTGTTAAGATCTAAGCTATAATGTTGAATATGGAGGTTGTGCTCAATTTTTAGTAAAAAAATCTTTAAAAATGAAACACTATGTACATTTTTTAATTACTCATTTAGATCAACTCATAGAAGTTGAAGTGTTGAGGGAAAAAGTTAGCACATTTTTAAGGCTTTGACATATTTTAAATATTTCCAGACCTTTATGATAGATATAGTATCATTTAAAACAACTCTATGCCTAGATTTTATGTTGCTTTTTTTAAGAATGGATATGGAATTTGATCAAAGAACTCTTTGATTCCTAATTGAAATAATCATTTGATTTTTCCCTTTGCCTTAATGATATCAATTTTATGAAAATATATCTACATTGGTTTTTGGTTTTTTTTTTTTTTTTTTTTTAAGATTTTTATTTATTTATTCATTTATCCCCCCCTTGCTGCTTGTGCTCGCTGGGTCAGCTAACCACGCCGTGCGGGCGGGCTTGCCTTCACCAGGAGGCCCGGGGAACCAAACCCGGGGCCTCCCATATGGTAAACGGGAGCTCTACTGATTGAGCCACAGCCGCTTCCCTCTACATTGGTTTTTACATTATCATTATTTAGTCACTTTTGAATGATAACTTCATTGAAAGATTCATTTTTAACTTAAAAACCGTGTGGGTCAGTCCTCAGTCGGCTGTCCCAGCCTGTCAGGACGCCCTCCTTCTGGCTTCCTCTGAGACGGAACACGTCTCTTCAGAGTATGACCTGTCGTCCATGGCAGGGCCCTCAGGTCCCAGGGACTTCCACTTGGTGTGGGCACATTGAGTGGCCCAAGAGAGCTTTTCCCAAATATCATTCATTCAAAGTGTCAAGAAGGGCTCCAAGTGGATTGCTCCCACCTGCCCCAGGGCCCGCATCTCCATCACCCCCAGGGCTCGCCAGCCTCTCCTCTGCTCCTCAGGAAGGTGAGCAGCAGGAAGCCCTGGGCAGCAACATTCAATTTAGTGGCAGGTGCAGAGATAGAGCAGAATTTATTACAATCTGTGGCATATTGATCACACCTTCTAGAGTACTGCTGGCTTAATGCAGGTTTTTCTGAGTTTACATTTTAGACAGCTTCTGGGAGGGAAGAATTTGACACCTAAGCACAAGTCAGCCTCATTCCCAAAAACGCCATCAAAGGCAAAATCATGTCGTATTATGCTCATATGAGCATGAAGAAAGTTTTAAAAGGTAGCTCAGGGGAAGGTGAGGAGGAGGAAAAGGAAGAGCTGAGAAAAAAACAGAAAAAATTAAGTATAGACCCAACCTTTGACCAAGCATAAAATTAAACACACTATCTTAGCACATGAGGCCCTGAAGCAAGGCACCATGTCAGCACAACGTCATGAAGTGGAATCGGTGCAGAGGAGAATGACCCCAGAGACTGCTGGAATGTTCCCTTGGCCATGCTGGTGGTCAAGGGGTCATTGCCACCCTCTTAGGCAGAATTGTAGAGGATATCAGATCCCATTGGCTCCTTTAATGTGTTAACACCAGATTATACAACATTCTCATTTTCTTTAAAAAAAAAAAAAAAACAGCATAAGTTTTAAACAATCTAACTATAGGTCTGTGCAGTTACCCACACCTATGGGAAAACTTCCCTTTGACACTGTAGACTGGGCACGACTGTCCGCTTTTTGATGGCTTGCACAACAACAAAAGACTTCTCCACCTTTTACCCAAGTTCCAAGCATTTTATTTGACTGTTCCACCTAGTCCCACCTATTATGTCCCCATTTCCACTCCAAGGCCCTTTCCATTCCAACTTCTACTCCAACACCCTTTATTCCCCACTCCATTCCAGGCCCCTTCATTTTTCCTGCAGTGTCAGGCAGGATATCCACAGGCATCCTCCACATAGCCTGGCTAGACAGACATCTTCCAAATCCAGTCCTCTGTGCCACAAATAAGGATGAAGCAGACCCAACTGGGTCACTTACTAGGGAAATGAACCCACATCAAAATCCAAAACAAAAAGGAATATGAGTCTGAGCTAAGATCACGAAAGGGAGCCCAGAATCAAAATCCGAGGGGATCATTTACAAATGCCAGGCTCAGGGTTCTGCACCACAGTTACAAATGGGATTTGAAGAAGCTAGATAAAAAGTGATTCGCCCACCTCCTAAACTGGCTACTGAGAAAATCAGCTTAAATCCAGTCACTTTGTCTTTGGTAGCAGCTCCTAATAATTATTTATGCTCCTTAAAATTTCTACCCATTTCAGTTTCCATTTGTTGATTTGTACAATATATGTATAATCTCTTCTTCCCTTCTGTCTTCCTTTCATTCTGGTTTTTTAATGTTCTGTAGTTTTCAACAAAATGAGACTTAGCCTTGAGTACTTTTTGCTGAAGTTTTAATGCTTTATAAACAAAATTAGATGTTTATTTTTAAAAAACAGATATTTCAGATCAATTTCTGTCACCTTCTTTAGCACAAATAAGACTTTCCCTTATTGAGTACTAGGAGTGTTAGACTATCTTAAAAGTAAACACACAGAGAGTACAAAAGGTTCAGCTAAATCTAATACTTAGTAGATTTCAAAAGATGACTTTTAATCTGAGTATTCAGTAAAGTAGCTATCATTTAACTGTGTGAATTAAAAATGTTTCAAGAAGATTCTAGGGAGTGGACATGGCCCAAGCAGTTGAGTGCCCGCCTTCCACATGGGAGGTCCCAGGTTTGGTTCCCAGTGCCTCCTGAAAAAACAAAAAAAGCAAAAAACAACAAGTAAAACAAATGAAAAAACCAAGTCAAGGAAGCCAATGTGGCTCAGTGGTTGAGCCTGGCTTCCCACCTACAAGGGCCCGGGTTCAATCCCCAGCCACCGGTGCCTAAGGAAAAAAAAAAAGATTCTATACAGAAAATTCATTTTTAGCCTTTTCTTGGTCGACATAAAAATTATGTTTGTTATCCTTTTGTATTTTAAAAGGTTAAAAAGATAAATACCACCTTTGCATTCACTCAACTATAAGTTAAGTACAATATTAAAACCAGTTATTAGAAGGTATTATCATATAATTGCTCTGTTTAGAAATCTGAAGCATAAAGTGCCTGCAACACTCAATTTCCCTGAGGGACAAGTATAACAGCTAGCTCACAGGCTTGCTGAGAGCCTAAGAGGAAACACTGTCCTCTTCAACACAGTGTTTCATTAAAGGATTGCTACCAGTAAAATGATGAAAGGGGAAAGAAAAAACTATACAATCCAACACCCTCCCTCATACACACACACACAGAAAATAATTATAGAACATAATCTGGGAGTAATAAAAATGGTTGTTTAAAGATAATCTTCAAATTTCCTCCTAAGATTGATTGAAATGAACCCAAATAGTATCAAATATAAAAGAAACTTTCACGAATGCTGTCAATCACATATACAACTTGGAGAGACTTCAGCGAGATATAATGAATCGGGTTAAACTGAAGGAAGAAGCAATTCACAAGACATAAGTTCACCTCAAGATAACCATATAGTGTGGTGTTGTGGAAAATAAGTGAAATAATTCTAGAAAACTCCTCTGAATTACTACAATTGGGAGGGAGAAGGACTGGAGACATGGGTAGATGAGAAATGGCAGGGGCTGCTGGCCCATCATGGAGGACTGTAATTCCATTACTGAGGAGCCCTCAGAGAGAGCACATGGTCCTTCTGTGCAGATTCTCTCAACCCTGAACCCCACTGTCAGCACAGGGCTGACAGGCCCTGTTTGTCAGGGTAAGATTGGAGTATCGCATTTCCTGAAGCTACATGCCAAATATGCTGTAAGAAAATGGAAACAAGCTAGCCAAATGGAAAAAACAAAAACAAAAAACAGTTGGATCCCAGGGCTTTTTTCTTCCTGAATTTTCAGAAATGAGGCATTACACACCTTACTCACTCCCCCACCCACATCCATGGACCTATGTATTGGTTATTGTGTACGTACAAGGTAAGGACCTCTTTCCAGATGGAGATTCCCACCACTTGTTGAAGAGTATCCTTTCCACAATGAACTGCCCTGACTACTTTCTTGAAAACAAATGACCATAAATGTTTTTTTTTCTGGACTCTAAATTCTGTTCAATTCATCTATCTGTCTATACTTACTTCAGTAGAAAACTGTTTGAATAACTGTAGCTTTATAGTAAATTTGGAAACTTGGAAGTGAAAGTCCTCCAACTTTATTCTTTTTCAAAATTGTTTTGGTTATTCTAGGTTATTTGTATTTCTGTTTAAACTTTGGGATTGGTTGTCAATTTGTGGGGAAAAAAGTCTTCTGGGAATTTGATAGGGACTGCATTCCATCTATAGATGGATTTGGGGAGAATAGTCATCTTACCAACACTGAGTCTCCCAATACATTAATATGGGATATTTTCCATTTGTATAGATCTTTAATTACTGATAAAAGCTTTCTAATTTTCAGTGTGCAAGCCTTGCAGTTATTTTGTTAAATTTATTCCTAATTATATTATTCTTTTTTATGCTATTGTGAATGGAATTATATTTTAATTTCATTTTCAGATTGTACTAGATGATTTTATGATAGATCTCACGTGTGGAAATGTGAAATGAAAATAGGTTTAAGTATTTGTTTCATTCAAGAGAAAGATACAGCTATGATTAGCCCAAGATAACAATAAATAATATGAATTTAGATATCTATGTTTAAAAAATATAAAAGTATCCTTACAAATGTTTGGAGTAAGATGCATACCTTCCCAAGTACCAAAACAATCACAACAAAAGAAGTGAGACAAAGATAATTCTACCAAAAGGTGGGACAAAGAGAAGAGAAAGAAATAGTAAGGATAAATGATAAGTTGAGAACATAAAAGTGAAAAACAGAATACTTTCCCACTAAGATAGGAAAAAAATTCACTCATATTCAACATAGTACTGAATGTTTTAGCCACTGCAATATGGCAAGAAAAAGAAATAAGGCAACTGATTGGAAGAAGAAATGAAACTATGTCTATTTGCAACAACATGATTCTTTATGTAAAAAAACTCAAGGAATCTACAAAAATACCCCTAAAACTAGTAAGTGAACTTGGCAAGACCCTAGCATACAAGATCAGCACACAAAAATTAATTGCATTTCTATATACAATGGACATGCAGAAACGAAAATTAAAAACACAACACCATTTACAATTGCTCCAAGAAAATGAAATACTTAGGTATACTCTATAACATTTGCAGGAGCTGTATGCTGAAAATTACAAAATGCTGAAAAAAGAAATCAAAGAAGATCTAAATAAATGGGTTTAATGCCATTGCTATCAAAATCTCAGAAATGTTTTTTGTAGATATAGGCTTACTCTAAAATTTATATGCAAAGTCACAGACCCTAGAAGAACTAAATAATCTTGAAAAGGAATAAAACATGAAGAATCATTCTACCCAATAGTAAGGCTTACCATATAGCTATAGTAATCAACACAGTGTGGTGTTGGTGGTACAAGAGACACATAGACCAATTGAACAAAATGGAGGACCCAGAAATAGACCCACACTAATATTCCCAACTGATTATTTTTACAAAGGTGCAAAAGCAATTTAGCAGAGGAAAAGTAGTTTTTCAACAACTAGTACTGGAGCAATTGAGCAACAATTGGCAAAAAAAAAAAAAAAACTAAACTAAACTTCATTATCCTATATAAAAATCAACTCAAAATGGATCAAAGACCTAAATATAAAAGAGAGACCCATAAAACTCCTAGAAGAAAATGTAGGGAAACATCTTCAAGACCTGGTGGCAGGTGGTGGATTCCTAAACCTTACACTGAAAGCACAAGCAATGAAAATAAACATGGATAAATGGGACCACTTCAAACTTAAACACTTTTGTGGTTCCAAGAACTTCAAGAAGGTGAAAAGGCAGCCAACTCAATGGGAGTAAACATTTGGAAACCACATATCCAATAAGAGTTTGTTTCCCATGCTATATAAAGAGATCATACAACTCAACAATAAAAGAGTGGGCAATCCAATTAAAAAATGGACAAAAGACTTGAATAGACATTTTTTCAAAGAGGAAATACAAATGGCCAAAAAGCACATGAAAAACTGTTCAGTATCACTAGCTATTAGAGAAATGCAAATCAAAACAACAATGAGATATCATCTCACACCACATAGAATGGACATTATTTTTTAAAAAACAAAACAAAAAGTGCTGGAGAGGATGTGGAGAAAGAGGAACACTCCTTCACTGTTGGTGGGACTGTAAAATGCTGCAGTCTCTGTGGAAAACAGTTGGCAGTTTCTCAGGAAGCTGAATATAGAACAGCCATATAATCCAGCAATCCCATTACTAGGAATATATCCAAGAGAACTGCAAACATTTGCACACCAATGTTCATAACAGCATTATTCATAATTGCCAAAAGATGGAAACCCAAGTGTCCATCAACTGATAAATTGATAAACGAAATGTGGTATATATACATACATATAATACTATGCTACTGTGAGAAGAAATTAAATTGGAACACATGTGATAACTTGGAGGAACCTTGAAGACATTATGCTAAATGAAATAAGCCAGACACAAAAGGACAAGTATCGCATGGTCTCACTAAAATGCACTAAATACAAAGAATAAATGCATGGAATTAAAACCTAGAGTATAGTTTATTAAGAGATAGGGGGAGGGCTGAGAAGGGGTACTGATGCTTAATGTATGTAGAAGTGTTAACTTGACTGAAAAAGTGTGGAGATGATAGAGTGGATGGTAACACATTATAGTGAGTAGAACTAACACAGCTGGTTTATAAAGGGGATTGTGGCTGAAAAGGGTAGTCTAGGGATGTTGATGTCAATTGAAAGAAAGCTAGAGAATAATCTAGGGACTGAATAACACAGTGAACCCAGAGGTGGATGAGAATTGTGATTAATAGTACAAATACAAGAACGTCCTTCTATGAACCAGAACAAATGTACATCATTATTAAAAGGTGGTAAGAACGTGGAGAAGCAAAATAATTACTGTAACCTATGGACTATAGTTAACAGCAAAACTGTAAAATTCTTGCATCAATGTCAAAGATGTACTGTATTAATAACAAGGGAGTATGAAAAAAATAAACCAAATGTACACTATGGGCCATAGTTAGTGGTAATAGTCCAATGATATTATCTCATGATCTGTAACAAATGTTCCACAACAATGTAGTGTGTTGGTGGATGGGGTGTTGTATGGGAATTCCACACACGTGCATGATTGTTTTGTAAGCTCACAACTTCTCTAATAAAATATATATATTTTTTTTTTTTTAAAAAAAAAAAAAAACTGGAACAGAGCTTAAATGTAAAATGTCAAACTATAAAATTTTTAGGAAAAATCTTCAAGATCTAGGGCTAAAACAAAGAGTTCTTAGCCATGATACCAAAAACACAGTCTATGAAAGAAAAAAAATGATAAATCGGACCTCATAAAAATTAAAAAGGTTTTCTCTGTGAAAGACTGTTAAGAGGATGAAAAGACAACTATGGACTGAGAGAAAATATTTTCAAACAACATATCCAATAAAGGGCTAGTATCTAGAAAATACAAAGAACTGTCAAAAACCAAGCATTAAAGAAAAACTGCAATCCAATTAGAAAACGAAAAAGAGATATGAAGAGACATTTCACCAAAGAGGACACAGAGAGGGCAAATAACCACATTAAAAGTTATTCAATATCAATAACCATCAGAGGACTGCAAATTAAAATTCACAATGGCATATCACTACATACCTATCAGAATGATATTGTCACAAAACATAGTGACAATACAAATGCTGCAAGAATACAGAGAACTGCATCTCTCATACACTGCTGATAAAAATGCCAAGTGGAGATCATTGTGAAAACAGTGTGGCCATTTCTTATAAACTAAATACACAATTACCATATGACCCAGAAGTTGTGCTCTTGGGCATTTATCCCAGACAAAAGCAAATTTGAGTTCACACAAAGATCTGTATACGTATTTTCAGCTTTGTTTGTAATACCCAAACACTGAAATCCAGGTGCCCTTCAAGCAGGTGAATGACTAAACACACCACAGTACATCCTCACCACAGTATTCTACTCAGCACTGAAAGAACAAACTGTTGACACACACAACTTGGATGACTCTCTGGGAAAATATGCTGAGTAAAAAAGCCAGTCCCAAAAGATTGCCTACTGAACCTTCTCACTTACAGGAAATTTTTGAAATAAACTTTTAGAAACGGCAGGCAGGTTATTGGTCACCGGAGTTAAGGAAGGGATGGGGACAGGCAAAAAATTGGGGTGGCTATAAAAGGGGATCCTTGTGGCGATGGAGCTATTCCAAATCTTGACTCTGGTGGTGAATGCACAAATCTACACATGTGATAAGAGTGCACAAAACTCATACACAAACACACACTTAAATGAGTACACATGAAACTGGGTAAATCTGAGTTATGATGAATTGTATAAGTGCCAATATCCTGATTGTGATATTGTACTATAGTTTTGCAAAACTGTTACTCAAGAGGTGTGGGGGAAAAAAAAAACAAAACACCCAAATAAGGATAAGCAAAGGCTGTTTATTCAGAGTTAACTATAGCAAGGAAGTCAGGGTCATCACTTGTGTTTGGCAGGGACCCAAAGGCCGGCAGTGGAGTGGACGAGGGGAACTTCAGGTATGTGCTTCCCGGGGGCTGCTGGCCTGGGAGGCTGGGAGCAGCTAACCATTAGCAGACCATTCTGCATGACCAGGAGCAGCACATACTTGCCTCTCTCCTGCTGGTCCTGAGTTCAAAGCAGAGGACAAAATTAGGGAAACTTCCAGTTCTTGATCAAGTCGTGCTAGTTTGGGTTGATTGTTAAGGGCTTGTGGTTGGCTTCCTGGGCTGGTGGCTGCAGATAATGGATCAGAGTTCTATTTTTATGTACAGCTGAGCTATTGTCCATGTGTATATTTAATCTCTCAGGGAAACTGAGCAAAGTATACAGGAGATCTCTCTGTACTATTTCTTACACTGCATGCCACTCTATAATTCTCAACAAAATTTCTAATTAAAAAAAACAAATTTTTAACATGAATGACATGTCAGTTATAATAAATTTGAGTGAGTTAAATTCTCTATTAAAAGAGATATTCAAATAGGATTGTTAAATAACCTGTTGCTGTTTCTAAGAGATATGTTTAAGGTAAAATGACAGATTGAAAATAACAAGTGAAAAAGATATCGGGACGGTGAAAATATTTAAAGATTAAGGAGGTGTAACAATATTAGCATAAGAAAAATACAATCTGAGAAAAAATAATCAAGTAGAAAGTAATAATTTATATAAATAAAAATACAAAAGGAAAATATAATATACATGAAACTTTTTAACCTTAAAACACAGCTCCAAAATAAAAAACTAAATAATTGTTATAAATTTAAGAGGAAATTGACAGATCAAAAATCATAATGGAGACTTAAATACAATTCTCTCAGAATTAGTAAGATCAAGGGAAAAAACAAAAAATGAAAATAAAGAGGATTTGAATAATCAAAAAGTTTAATGTAATTGGTTTAGATAAGACAAATATATATAAAACTTTCTTCCCAACTGAGAAATCACATTCCTGAAAACATATGAAACACTGATAAATACTCATCCTCCATTTGGCCTCAAAGAAAAATCTCCTTACTTCCCAAGCAACTGAAATCATAGAAGGCCATATCCTCTTTAAGCAATGTAAGAAAATTAAAAAGAAAAGAAGCAAAAAAAAAAAAAAAAAAGTTGTAAACCACTTACTAGAAAAATCTAAAACACTAATTCTTCCATGAAAGAGATCAAAACAAAAAAGTACAACTCTCAGAATTCATCAACAATGAGAGTGCCAGACCAAAACCTACAAGGCCCACATATCAAAAAAGCCAAAATGATGCTCATAAAGAAGTATATAAATGCATAAGTTAGAAAATAGAAAGGTTCAAAATATTGGTGAATTAACAATTCCAAAAAACTTTTTTAAAAAGATAGAATAAGGTGAAATTAGAAACAGAAGTTAACTAAACAACAGATATAGACATCATCTATAAAACTTTGAAAGAACTAAACACATTTTTAAAAATCTTTGGTAAGCCTGAACAACAACAAAAACAAAAGTTAAAACTCTCACATACATACTAGAAATGGCAAAATAACAAATTAAAGAAACAGCACTCTTTTTAAAATAAGTACAATTAATAATAATAAAACCTAATAAGTACAATTAATAATAATAAATTTGAGAGCTTATACAAAAATGGATGATTTTCTGGGAAAGATAAACAAATATTTGTGAAGACCAGAATAGACTAAAATTAAAAGAAGACTGAGTACTGACCTGGCAGGGCAGAGACCAGGATCACGAAGGTGGTTTTCCTGAGCAAAGCTCATCCATAGCACTTCGATGTGCTGACCCCTGCGATTTCCCCAAATGTGGGAAACTCAACTACATAATTTGTAGGAGTGAGGGACTGCGTTAGCACTTTCCCCTGTCAAAAAGAAAAAAGGGATGATGAAAAGTTTTCCTCCTTTAAAAAGACACAAAGCCTATGAGTTCTTACAGATGACTTAACAAACTTCCAGAGCTCTGAAACTTCCAGTGTTAATCTCTTCCAGAACACAAAGGGGAGAAATAAAACACTTTTTAATTCACTATATGAGAACAGATTAACTGAGTCCTTGAATCAAAATCAGAAGGAGAGAGCAAACAGGGAATGTGGAGAAGGAGAAGAAAAGATCACATAAGGGTTAAAAATGTGAAAACTCTACATAAAATTAGCAAGTGGAATCCATAATTATATTAAAGTGTTTATCCCATCAATGCAAGGATAATACCATATCATCAAGTCTACATTAGAGGAGGAGAAAAAGCTGTATGATCACTTTAATAGTTACTAAACACCTGATCAAATTCAATACATATTCTTAAGAAGGAAAAAATAGGAAACCAGGTTAAAAAGAAAACATTCTTAATCAGATCAAGAGAACCTGCTAAAAATGTACAGTAAACAACAGAATTTATGGAGAAATATTATAAGCATTCCCTTTAAAAACAGGAGCAAAATAAAGGTGTTTGCGAATACCATTGCTATTTAATGCTTTTCAGGTTCTAGCCACTGCAATAAAGAAAAAGAAAAGTAATTATTAGACAGATGGATATATAGAAGGAAGGTAAACAGGTGACAGAGACATAAACGCTTTTCCAGAATAATGCACAGGTGCAAACAGACAATTAAACACTCTCTATTCACAATGCAAGGTTTTTAACTTAACTTTATAATTTTATTAATTAAAGCAAAAATAGTGTTGATGCCAGAAGACACAGGTCAATGGAACAGAATGTAAAACAGATAAATAGACCCAGGTGCATTGAGGCACATTTAGATATGTTAAACATGTTGTTTCAAACAAATTCCAGTTGAATTAGAGTTAAATATTTAAGATTCATATAAGTAACATTAAACACACTGAGAAGAAAATATGTCAAAATATTTTTAAAACATTGGTTTGGGAAAGGTATTCTTAAGCATAAGAATAAAGGCAAATGGGTCGGATGTGGCTCAACTGGTTGGGCGTCCGTCTCCCACATGGAGGGACCCGGGTTCGCTCCCCGGGACCTCCCGGTAACAAAAAAAAAAAAAAAAAAAGAATAAAGGCAAAAAAATTAAAACTGATAAATTTGTATGAATAAGATGTAAATCTTGTATAGATAAAACCTTAAAAATAAAAATTTAAAGAAGCAAATTGAGGTTCTTGGCCTTATAATAATGGTAAAAGCAAACAGAGAATTTGTGAAGGCACTGTTTTAAGTGCTTTTCATAAGCAGTATTATTTATTTAACCCCCCAACAACTCTATGCGGTAGGAACTATTTGTCTCTTCGTTTCACATAAGAAGAAAATGGGGCTCACAGAGGCTAAGTAGCTCTTAGGTAAGTAATTTGTAAGTAAGAGGTGAAGAATTCAAGGTCACACAGCTGATACATAGTACCACCGGTGTTCGAACCTAGGACTCAATCAGTCTGTGTATCCAATTGCCTAATTATTTAAAATGTATAAAAATATGCAAAAATGTCAGAATTTTTTGAGGATATATAAGTAGCTAATTTCTGTTAAATATATATGTATGCAAAAGTAATAACCAGTGCCCTGTACCTGAATGCTCAACCAAAGGAATTATTTATAAATATTATCAAACATCGATAACCTAGAATGCCAAACAGCCACTAAAGATATATAGAATATTCAAGATAATGTCCGCTATAAATTCTGTCATTGTTGAGGCAACAAAACAGTTTTATTACAATTTTTTAAATATATTTAAATGGTTACTGAAGGGGATACGAATGATTTTAATTTCCTTTGCACTTTTCTGTGTTTTCCAAATACCACATTTGTAATTAGAAAATCAATTTTAGGTTGAGTATTTTGCCAGAAGTAGCAAATCTATTTTCTGACTAGAAGGGGAAAAGGCACACTCATATCTAATGGAAGCATATATGACTATCTCTTGTTATTTATTCATAACTCTGCTTCATGAGATAAACTGGCCAAGGAGTCTTCAGCAAAATTTTAGTTGGGTAAAAAGGAACATTCTATCCTAGGTCTCTAAGCCAGTCACAGACTTGCATTAGAGACGCCTCAAAAACATGGCTTGTAGGAGTCAATACAGCAGTCAAATTTGTGAAAACTTAATTTTAAATTCACAAGAAAATAAAAGCATAAAAGGAATCAGAGGCCTTCTTGGTCCTTTCCACACAGTGGACGAGCTATCGTTGCCCCTGGAAACCTGTCTGAAGGCCAGGGGATCTGTCATTTCTTTTGCACACCTGAGCTGACAGTGAGACACAGGCCGTCCTCACCGCCGGTTTCTGCAGAAACAGCCCGGAGCTGCGGGGCTCGGGCTGCACTGGGCCAGCGGCTGGAGTCAGAGGTAATGTACATCATGCGTTTCTCTAACTTCTTATTACCGAAAGAAAACTGCAGGAAATAGGAACAGGAACAGCACCGGGGGGAAAGGAACGAAACCTAGGAACACAGACGTCCAAAAGCTCCCATAGCCCTTCTTTCAAAAGAAAGCCAACGATTTTAAAAAGCCCACTATCAGAGAGCAAAGGCCTGCCTTCAGCAATTCTGACAAACGTTTTGGACGCCCGTGGTTAATCAGCGGACACAGGCACGGGCATGTCCGAGAAAGGCTTCGTATTTTCATCTGTGCTTGAAGCGGCCGCCTTTGCTCCTCCCAGCCCCCGGGAAGCCCGGGCCGAGGTCCCAGTTGCCTGCAGAGCTGCCCAGAGCCCGAGGGGGCTCGTCCCGCCGCCCGTCGGACCAGCCAACCCCTGAGGGTGTGAAGGTGGGAAGCGCCTCCCTACTCCGCGGAGGCGCCCACCCACCTCCGGTGCTGCGGCCTAGCACTGAAGGCGCCCCCTCGCGGGCAGCCCCGGCTCTGCGCGGCCGCTGCCCGCCTTGCTCGAAGCTTCAACTCCGCTCTGCGCTCGAGGAGTGTCCCCTAGCAGCACCGTCAGAGGAGCCCGTTCTGTTCCTAGCTCCCGACTTCCCGAAAGTGCATTTCCTCGTCTGAGGAAGTAGCCGGGAGGTGGAGCAGAAGCTCACTTCAGCCCCACAGCAAAGCCTGACTGTGGGGCCGCCCTGGACTCCCACTCCCTGGCTGCTGGCGTCCAGGCAAGGTCCACCAGCTTTTCCTTTTTTTAACAATGTTCTAGTTTGGTTTTTTGTTGTTGTTGTTTTAAATAATAATAAACTTTATTTTTAGAGAGTTTTAGATCTACATCAAAATTACACCAGAAGTATAGGGAATTCCCATCTAATCCCCCAGACCCCCACAGTTGCCCCTCTCACAGCACCTTACATTAGGGCGGCACTTTTGCCACAATGACGCACCAATATCGAGGCGTTGCTGTAGCTTACACACGGTTCACACTTTGTGCTGTGCAAATGTGTGATGTCACGTGTCTGTCGCTGAGGATCCTGCAGAACAATTCCAACGCCCTAGAAATGCCCTGGCTTCCACCCACGCATCCCTCCCGCTCCCCTCTGAGCACCTGGCAACCACTGTCTTCACATCAGGGTCACAGGTTCCGAAGTCAACACGAGATGTTAACTGCAGCGACAAGGAGCCTGCTCTGGCCTGGCCACTGCTTCTGGCTGGCTCTGCAGTGCTGTCCGCCCTGAGTGACGAGGGAGCTGATCCCGGCCCTCCCCCTTCGAGCACTGAGTCACACAGCATTCCTCGGCCGCCCGCTGGGCGGTGCTACTGACACCTAAGCCCTGTAGTAGCGACGCTCAAAGGTGATTAGGAAAAGCATTTTGAAAACAAAAGCACCATCAAAATACGGGAGGTTATTGCTTAGCTCTCCCCTCAAAAGTTTTAGCAACGGGTCTCTTGTGGAGGGTGGACTAATAAAGTAAAACCCAAACTCACCTAGTGTTTTCATCCAAATCCAAAGGACAGTTTACGCTAATTAAGCTTTCAAGTTGCCCTGCTGGGGCAGCGCTTGAACGTTTGCGCCCGTCCAGTGAATTGAGTCTTTTCTGTATGGTGAGAAATAAAGTCACAGCCTTCATCAGAGCATGGAAGCCTTTCCAAGCCGCACACCTCGTGGCCGCAGGGCAGAAAAGCAGCAAGAAGTATCCAGCTTTCCTGCTGGCATAAGACTAATACCAAAAAAATGCTTATAAAATAAAAAAGGAGTCTTTCCCACATTCTGAAAATATTTAGCATTCTTTCTAAAGCTCTTTCCCTGCTGACAGCGGGCTTTAGGTTACAATGCCTGAAGCTGGGAAAGAAGGCCCAAAAGGAAAAGAAATGAAAAATTCAAGGAAGTCCCCATGCAGCAGCGGCTGTAAGTAATTGCTTCACAAAGGGCCTTAGAGGGAGAGCCGGTCGCCCCTACCATTCATTAGGCTGCTGCGTAAATTCACAGCTTAAGGGACCCAAGTTCCCTGACAATGGCGCTCAGGTTTAAAAATAATGAATTCCGCTTTCCCGGTACTTTCACATATACTTTATCCCTACTGATGATCACAACACGAGAAGAGCAGTGGCTTCCCCACTCGTGAACTGTTGGCGCAGGAATAGCTTCCATTGTCCCAACTCTGCTCCCTGTTGTCCTGCCCGATGCCCTGTGCAGAGCCACTGTGCACGCCTGTCCCAGCTCTTCTTTCCGATGTGCCTGGGATCTGCCCCTCGGTCCTCAGGGCTTCCTGCCTGTACCAGTGCACCCACCTTCTCCCTGCCGCTCTGCGTTGAAGCCAATCCACCCTGCACCTTCCTCCCACGTCTCCCCTTTTCAAAAACACCTTCGGTGTTGACAAGCTACTTAGCGCTCAGCTCTCTCACCAGCTGTCACAAGCCTCTACTTCATTTACACCCCTGAGCTCACATGCCAAGGAAAAGTGAGGGTAGAAGAGTCACGTCTTCATAAACTGCTCTGCAGGGCCCCTGATGACAGCCTCAGGTGTTGGTCAGGAGCTCCCCATGCGGAGCACTGCCCAGTGCTCAGGGACGCCTCTAGCCTCTCCCAGCCATTGCCGGGAAACGTCCATTATCTCTGGAACAGCCCAGAATCTCGGCCAATCCTGCCTCGTATCAGATAGAAATGGGCATTTTTGACCCTCTATTCTTTGGGCTTGTACAAAACAGAATAAAAAGAAAATTAATCATAACTACAAGCAGCATTTATAGGGCATCTTCCATGAAGCAGGCATCTCTCTAAAGGCTTATCTGCATCTTCTCATTTAATCTTCACAACATAAGGTGAGGTGGGTTCTGTTACTACTCCCATTTAACAGATGAAAAAGTGTAACGTGAATCTGCCCTGGCCCTAAAGCAGCTGTCCCATCCCCACTAGGGGCACAAGTGGGACATGCATCCAGGTCTCTGCACCCCAGAACCTGAGCTGTTGATCCCACTACACAGCGACTGACAAGCACCCGAATGTTCTAAACCACCACCATCCAGTCTTGTGGACTTCAAGCAACTTCTCTTAACACACAGACTGTAACCTCTTTGTCATCCCAGGTGTTTTCCTCTGAACTTTGCCGGGAAACCTGGAATGAGATAAAGATAACACTCCAAGGAAGGTCTGGGCAAGGCAGAGGGGAGAGGGACTCACACTTCTCATTCAAGTAACATCACAGTCTCATGAGGCTTTTCTTCTTTTTTCCATTTAAAAGACTGCCCATTCCGCACTCCCAATTCATCAAGATAGATTTCAAACAGATTAAAGAGTTAAATATAAAAGAAAACAATGTGAAAACTAGAAGAAAACAGAGTGACATATTTCAAAGTTCTAAAAGAAATCATTTTCTGAACCTAGCAGTAATAGAAGAAAGGACAAAGGAAAATATTGATGAATTTGACTACAAGAAAATTAAAACTTCCATACATAAATAATAACAAATATAATGACAAAGAGTAGACTGGAAAAATATTTGCAGGAAATATGGCAAGGGTTAGAACCCTTAAAGAGAGCATGCCAATCAATAAGAAAAACATTAAGATAAACAGGCAACAGCAGGAGAGTTACAAAAGAGAAAATTCAACCTGTAAATTAACTCTTTGGGGGAAAAGTTCATCTCAAGAAACAAAGAAGGGAAGGGGATGTGACTCCAGTGATTGAGCTCCCGCCTACCACATGGGAGGTCCCAGGTTCAGTTTCAGGTGCCTCTTAGAGAGGATGAGCAAGACAGTGAGCTGACACGACAGGCAGGTGCGGCAAGCTGATACAACACAATGATGCAACAAGAGACACGAGGAAAACATAATGAGAGACACAACAAATGAGCTGAGGTGGCTCAAGCGATTGGGCACCTCCCTCCTACATCAAAGACCCCGGGTTCAGTTCCTGGTGCCTCCTAAAAAGAAGACCAGCACACAACAAGCAGACACAGCAAATCCAAACAATGAGGGGGTAGGGAGAAATAAATAAATAAAATAAATCTTAAAAAGATGATACCTTTAAAGAAAAAAAAATGGAAATAGTAAACTATTAATTTTCACCAAATAATTAGAAAAAAGATTTTTACAATATTTAATGCACTGAGGACGACTTTCAGGAAGATGGCAAACTAGAAAGACATGAGACTCTCTTCTCCTCCAGAAAAGTAGTTAGAGGGAAGACTGAAACTGCCTGGAAAAGGATCTTTTAGGGTTTAGGACACCAGGCAAAGGCTGGACTCCACCCAGAGGAGAGAGGGACAAAGGAGGGAAATCACATGACAGAACTGTGATTTGAAACCAGCAGCTGCTGCTGCTGGCACCATCCCCTACACTGAATACACTTTAGAATTCTTGGGCCTCTGGGCCTGCAGCTACAGACAAAGGGGGCTCCAGGGATCTACCACCTCAGGAAAGGGTAGAGAGAGGGACACAGCCCAAGGCTGACTCAGCTTCTGACCCACAAATTTGGTCAGCTGTGTCCCACAAGCCCTTCCAGGCCAGGTGAGACCACACAGTGGTTTGCCCTGGAAGCTGGTGAAGGATTGGAGAAATCTGACCCTCACAATCTCCCTCTCTACCAACAGGGACTGATTGTTGAGGACTAAGAGGGGAGTGGAAATATTTCCTAGCTGGGAAAAGGGAGGGGGCTGCCAGAGAAGGCTGGAGAACTGTCTCAGAGAAAGTTTGAATTACACAGCTCTTAGCCTCCAGACAGGAAGCTCTATCACATTGATCCAGTTTGTGCTGCAACAAATACACTCCAACCAGGCATTGAACTGAGAGCTTCCAAAGAGCACTGTCTGCTGGCAGAACAGGGAAGTGCATGAAAGAAAATTAAAAATAAGTAGAAGAGGCTTTTCCTGCTTCTATAGCCTCTCTCCCCAAGGCCATAGGAAGCTAGTCTGCAACCAATTACTGTGTCCAGAGCCCAGTTTTGAGCAACTAGCAGAGACAATCCTAACAATCCAGGTTGAGCCAAGAATCAAAAAACAGTGGTAACACACAGTCCCCTGCCACTAAATCCCTACAAAAGAAAAAGAAATTGAACATCTGAGTAAACTTCATCCTACTCAGATGCCTAGACATCAACAAAAAAAATTGCAAGCCATACTAAGAAAATAGAAGACATGGCCCAAGAAAAGGAAAATATCAAACCCCAGAAGAGACGCAGGATTTGAGAACTAATTAGTGAGATCCTCACAAATTTCCGAAATCAGATTAATGAGTTAAAAGACAATATAACTAAAGAGATAAATGACATCAAGAAGACATTGAAAAAAGAGAGAGAGAGAGAGAAAAGAAGACATTGAGTGAGCACAAAGAAGAATTTGAAAACCTGAACAGAAAAGTAACAGATCTCATGGGAATGAAAAACAAAATATGTGAGATAAAAAACACCTTAGAGGCATACAACAGCAGACTCGAAATGATAGAAGAAAGAATAAGGGATACAGAAGACAGAACAGCTGAAATTGAAGAGACAAAATAATGGAAAAAATTGAGCAGGGACTCAGAGTTGAATGATGACAACCTGAAATGCAACAGCAGAAGGAGAAGAGAAGGGAAGAGGGGCAGAAAGAGTAATTGAGGAAATAATAGCTGAAAATTTTCCAACTCTCATGAAAGAAATGAACTTACATGTCCAAGAAGCACACCATACCCCAATCACAATAAATCCAAATAGACCTACTCCAAGATACATAATACTCAGAATGTTAAATGTCAAAGATGAAAAGAAAATTCTCAGAGCAGCAAGGGAGAAGCAAACCATCACATACAAGGGATGCCCAGTAAGACTTAATGCAGATTTCTCTTCAGAAACCATGGAGGCAAGAAGACAGTGGTATGATAAAATTAGGATACTGAAAGAGAAAAACTGCCAGCCAAGAATTCTTTATCTAGCAAAACTGTCCTTCAAATATGAAGATAAGTATAAAATATTCACAAACAAACAGAAACTAAGAGAGTTTGCAAAGAAGAATCCACCACTGCAGGAAATATTAAAGTGCCCCAGCTTTGACTATTGATGATGCAAGTAGTAAAAAAAATGAGGGAGGGAGTAGTCAAAAGCCTTACAACCTGAAAGGAAAAGACAGGAGAGAGAGGCTGGGAGGACAGTAGAGAAGAAAGAGTAGCAGAAAGGATAACCAAAAGAGTAAAAAGACAGACAAAAATATGATCTAACATATGAAAGCCAAAGAATAAAATGGTGGAAATAAATAGTACATTTACAGTAATATCATTGAATGTGAATGGATTAAACTCCCCAATCAAAAGATACAGGCTGACAGAATGGATTAAAAAAAAAAAAACATGAGCCATCCATATGCTGCTTACAAGAAACTTACCTTAGACCCATGGATACAAAAAGGCTGAAAGTGAAAGATTAGAAAGAGATACTCCATGCAAATAGTAACCAAAAAAGAGCAGGGGTAGCTATACTAATATTGGACAAAGCAGAGTTTAAATGCAAATAAGTTATAAGAGATACAGAATGCCAATATATATTAATAAAAGGGACAATCCACCCAGAAGATATAACAGTCATAAGTATCTATGCACCTAACCAGGGTGCCCCAAAATACATGAGACATACTCTGGCAAAACTAAAGGGAGGAAGAGACATCTCTACAATAATCGCTGGAGACTTCAACAACCCACTCACATCATTAGATAGAACAACTAGACAGAAGATCAACAAGGAAAAAGAGAACTTGAATGATATGATAAATGAATTAGACCTGGCAAACATATACAGAATGCTGCATCGAAATTCAGCAGGTTATATATTTTACTCAAGTGCCCATGGATCTTTCTACAGGATAGACCACAAGTTAGAGCACAATACATCTCTCAATAAATATAAAAAGATTGAAATTATGCAAAGCACCTTCTCAGATCATAATGGAATGAAACAGGAAATCAATAATAGACAGGAAAAAAGTAAATTTGCAAATATGTGGAGCTGAACAACACACTCCTAAATAATCAGTGGATCAAAGAAGAAATTGTAAATGAAATCAGTAAATATATAGAAACAAATGAGAATGAGAACACAACTTACCAAAATTTATGGGATACAGCAAAGGCAGTCTTGAGAGGGAAATTTATAGCCCTACATGCTTATATTAAAAAAGAAGAAAGAGCTAAACTCAAAGATTTAAATGAACAACTAGAGAAACTAGAAAGAGGACAGCAAACCAATCCCAAAGCAAGCAAAAGGAAAGAAATAATAAAGATTAGAGCAGAAATAAATGAATTTGAAAACAAAAAACAATAGAGATAATCAACAAAACCAAAAGCTGGTTCTTTAAGAAGATCAGTAGAATTGACAAACCCCTAGCTATACTAACAAAGAAAAAAAGAGAGAAGATGCAAATAAGTACAATTAGAAACAAAAGGGGGGGGGGGAGTTACAACTGACCCCAAAGAAATAAAAAGAATCCTAAGAGGATATTGTGAGAAACTGTATGCCAACAAATTAGACAACCTAGATGAAATGGACAAATTCCTAGAAATGCACAAACAACCTAAAAGAAATACAAGAACTTAACAAACCAATCACATTTAAAGAGATTGAATCTGTCATCAAAAATTTCCCAGCAAAAAGTCCAGGACCAGATGGATTCACAGGTAAATTCTATTTCTAAAACAATGAACACCAATCCTGTTTAAACTCTTCCAAAACATTGAAGAGGAGGGAAAACTGCCCAACACATTTTATGAAGCCAACATCACCCTAATACCAAAGCCAGATAAAGATACTAGAAGAAAAGAAAATTACAGACCAATCTGTCTAATGAGCATAGATGCAAAAGTTCTCAAGAAAATACTTGCAAATTGAATCCAACAGCATATCAAAAGACATCATGACCAAGTGGGATTTGTTCCTGGTATGCAAGGCTGGTTCAACATAAGAAAATCAATTAATATAATACACCACAATAACAAATTGAAGGAAGAAAAAAAACATGATCATCTCAATCAATGCAGAAAAGGCATTCGACAAAATCCAGCATGCTTTTTTGATTAAAAAAAAAAAAAAACACTTCGAAAGATAGGAATAGAAGGAAAATTCCTCAATATGATAAAAGGCATATATGAAAAACACGTAGCCAACATTGTACTCAATGGGAAAAGGTTGAAAGCTTTCCCTCTAAGATCGGGAACAAGACAAGGATGCCCACTGCCACCATTGTTATTCAATATTGTACTAGAAGTTCTAGCTAGGTCAACTAGACATGAAAAAAAAAAAAAAATTAAAGGCATCCAAATAGGAAAAGAGGAAGTAAAACTCTCACTGTTTGCAGATGACATGGTCCTGTACTTAGAAAATTCTGAAGTAAAAGCTACTTGAACTAATAAATGAGTTTGCAAAGTGGCAGAATGCAAGATCAACACGCAAAAATCAGTAATGTTTTTGTACACTAGTACTGAATAATATGAGGAGGAAATAAGGAGAGAAATTCCATTTTCAATAGCAACAAAAAGACTCAAATACCTAAGAATTAATTTAACCAAAGAAGTACAGGGCCTATATGCAGAAAACTACAAAACAATGCTATAAGAAATTTTAAAAGACCTAAACAAATGGAAAGACATTTCATGTTCATGGATTGGAAGAATAAATATCATGAATATGTCAATCTTACCCAAACTGATTTACAGATTCAATGCAATACCAATCAAAATCCCAACAGCTTATATTACAGAATTAGAAAAGGCAATTAACAAATTCATTTGGAAGAGAAAGTGCACTCAAATAGCAAAAAGCATTCTAAAAAAGAAGAGCAATGTGGGAGGAATTTCACTGCCTGGCCTTGAAACATATTACAAAGCTACAGTGGTCAAAACAACATGGTACTGACATAAAGACAGACACATGAATCAGTGGAATAGAATTAAGAATCCAGAAATAAACCCTCATCTATACAGTCAACTGGTTTTTGACAAACCTACCAAGTTAATGTTAACAAGACAAAACATTCTCTTCAATAAACGGTGCTGGGACAACTGGATATCTATAACCAAAAGAATGAAAGAGAATCCCTATCTCACTCTCTACACAAGAATCGACTCAAAATGGATCAAAGACCTAAATATAAAAGCCAGGACGATAAACTATTAGAAGAAAATGTAAGGAAACATCTTCAAAAATTTGTAGTAGGTGGTGGTTTCTTGGACCTTACACCCAAAGCATGTGCAACAAAATATTTAATGCACGTAGAAAATGTTACAAGCAATACTCCCTTTTTCTGGAGGCAGTATGAACTGGTAGAGACTTCTGGAAAAATCACAATAAATTCAGAGTTTTAACATCATACATTTAGTACAATAATCTCATTTCTGTACACAAACTATAAAAAGAGCTAAAGTAGTAAGATAATTATTGTACTCAAAGTAGAAGTATCCAAAGATTCCACTAATAGAAGCATGTCTATGTGATTTGTGCTACATATGCTACATTCACTTCATGAATTATTTAAAATATCATGTGAACTCTTTCCAACATTAAAATACATAAAACATTAAGTGAAAAAGCAGGATTAATATGCATGTTCTCTGATTATAACTATGCCGTACTTTCTTCTGAAAAACATTGGAAGATCTACAGGGACATAAAAAGAGCTGCTAAGCCAAGGGTTTTTTCATAAATTCATTTTTATATACTTTTTAATTTTTTTTAAAGATACTTTAGATTACATAAATATTACATTAAAAACATAGGGGATTCCCATATGCCCCGCTCCCTACCCCTCCCACATTTTTCCACATTAACAACATCCTTCATTAGTGTGGTATATTTGTTACAATTGATGAACACATTTTGGAGCATTGCCACTGAGTGTGGATTATAGTTTACATTGTAGTTTACACTCTATCCTGCATAATTTTGTAAGTTATGACAAGATATATAATGACCTGTATCTGTCATTGCAAATGTTATTGAAGACAATTCCCAGTCCTGAAAATGTCCCCAAATTACACCTGTTTTTCCCTCTCCCTCCCCTCAGAACCTCCAGTGGCCACTGCCTCCACATCCATAATAAAAGTTCTTCCATTGCTAGAAGCACAAAAAGTCTATAGTAGAATAACAGCAAGTCTACTCTAGCCCATTGTTCATTCCCCAAACCAGAAGATTCTGGGATGGTGATGCCCACTGTGCCTCTAATTGAGAGGGGTCTTCGATCCCATGGGGCAGATGGATAGGACTATCTCGCTTGCAGTTTCAGACTCTCTCTTTTCCTTGAGCTGGTCATTGTCCATCATCATCTCCTTGTTAGTTGTCCAGAGTGAGTCCAATGAACTGGAGAGGAGGAGTTGCAACTCTGTTGAGATTCAGGGCTTGACTTGTACATGGACAGTCCAAAGATTTAAGTCTCTTGGACATGCACCTATCCACTCTAGTACTAACTATAGGTTCAAATAGAAGGGGCAGAAGAGCCGTGTGTAGGGAAACCACAACTGTGTCCAACTCTTTCACACTGGGGAGCATAAATTCCCAAGTGGGGCCCACTAGCAGGGTGCCAAACTCCTGCCTATAGTGTCTGAATGTCTCCAGAGCCCTCAAGAGTCCTGCTATTTGAGGCAATATTTTCTTTGGCAGTCAATGAGATCCTGCTGAGATGTACATAAGTGTAACCTCTGGAATGACCTCCCAACTCACTTTGAAGTCTCTTAGCCATATAAACTCATTTGTCTTTACCCTTTTCCCCTTTTGCTCAAGGTCTTTTTCTAGTTGCATTGCTAGTTGGTTCTTGGTAGTAATCCCTCTGTGCCAGGGAGGCTCATCCCTGGGAGTCATGTCCCACATTAGGGGGAAGGTAATGCATTTATATGCTGAGTTTGGCTTAGAGAGAGCCCACATTTGGGCAACAAGGAGTGAGCCAAGTTTAAAGTTACTTCACATTTCTCTTATTTTGCCAACACATACACATGCACATGCAACAATTTTATATTTGCTTACATGTCTCTAATTTTGGTAAATATATATGCATATTTTATAGCCTCTTCCTTAATATTTGTTGAAATTTTTAAAATAAATATAAGTGCAAAAAGAAACAAATGCCTGAAATCTTATACCTAAGTAATTCTAATTATTGTCAAGATCTTGGAATACAACTTCTAGAATCTTTCTATAACAATAGTAAAAATAATTTACTTTATGTATCACTTACTCTATGCCAGGCACTATTCCAAGTTCTTGATGTATATTAACAAATGAATCCCTCACAAAAACCCTATGAGGTGGGCACTATCATTATTCCTGTCTTACAGATATGAAAACTGTAGTATAATGAATTTAAGTAATTGACTGAAGGTTAAACAGCTAGATACTGATGGGGCTAAGATTCATATATGCCCAGTTTCTCATATTTTAATGACATCATTCTACAACCATCTTCCATCTGCTTTCTATTCACTTTACCGTACACGGAACATTTTTCTTGTCTTTATTTTTCCAAATCCCAGTTAATAATTCTATAGCAGAAGCAAATTAACGAACAATGATTTATTTATCCAATACATTGTTTTGGAACATTTATGATTTTCTGTTAAGGTAAAAATAATGAAAAGTGTTTATATATAAAATTTGGTTCCCAACCAGTTTATTAAAATAAATTCTAAAAGAAATATAGCTGGATCAAAAGGTAGAAAATTGTCTTTTGATGCCTGCTACCAAATTATCATCCAGGAATGTTTTAGAGTTTTCAGTTTGGACTCCAATGCTTAAATAAGTGAGAATGTTCCTTTCCTTGCAAACTTGCTAACTCTGGATAATACCTTTCTAGGGAAAAAAAAAACTTTCCATATTTAATTGAAAATAGTATTTCATTGTTTGAGTAGCCAATTCTTGCTGCTAAAGAGTATTTAAGTATTTTAAATAAATGTTTGCCATTTGTGTTTTTCAATTGATTGTATGTGGTCTTTATTCATCTTACATTATTTTCTCTACCTGTTCTTCTGCCTTTTCAATTTCAGATGTTGGGTCCTCTAATTCACAGATTCTTTCTTTGTCATTTCAAATCTGTTGTTGTATGCCTGTAATATATTTTTATTCTCATACATTGTGTCTTTCAGTCCCATACATTTTATTATTTTTCTGTTCATGCATTCAAATTCTTTATGCTCATCCAGTGCCTTTTTAATGCCCTTTATCTCTTTAGCCATATTTTTCTCCAATTCTTTGAGTTGACTTAGGAGATTTGTTTGAACTTTTTTGATTAATTGTTTCAAATCCTGCATCGCATCTGGCATTTTAATTTGTTCCTTTGACTGGGCCATGTCTTCCCATTTCTTAGTATGGCTTGTAATTTTGGCTGCTGTCTAGGCATCTGATTATACTGTGGAGTTTACTCTGAAGATCAGTTTCTCTCTCTTGCCTATAGTTTTATTGTTGAATAGCTTAATGTTATGACTCTTCTTTGATTCTAAAATTGTCCTTGTTTAATCAAAACAAGGTTTGAGACCCACTAATGTGGTGTAGACCAGTTTCCAAGGTCTTGGAGAGGGGGACAGTAAATTCACCAAAAAAGCCTCTTTTTAAAAAAAATTTTCCTGGGATGCACTTTCCTAGCCAACCAGCAGATGGCACACTTCTGAAAACTTTTCCTCTCAGCCCTAGGAGAATGTGTTCATGCCAAACTCCACCAGGTGGGCAGTGCAAAAATAATGCCGTCAAGAGATCCCCCTCCAGGCCAGCTATTCAGAGCCAGGCCCCACAGTCCAAACTCACTGATCAGAAGCCATTCTCATCCCTCAGCCGCATCCTCCCTTTCCCAGGGAGGAAAAATCACCATTCCCCTCTGCATCAGTGGCAGCCAGGCTTGGTCTGTAATGAGGATACCTGCCTCCAAGATATGGTTTGGGCATCATTCCCAGCTTGAGAACAATTTACTCACTTGTTTTCTGTTTTCCTTTGGCTTCTCCTTCTCCCTATCCCATTCTCTCCTGGATAATGAAAAACTCTCCCCTTTCCATTACCTCTTACCTCTAGAACTGCATTTTTAAGAAGATTTCTGCTTTTACTCTTGCTGTTTTTAGAAGAGAGGTGAGCCCTGTTTATCTCTATGAAACCATCTTCCTGAAACTCTTATTTTAAATTTTCCTCAAATATTTTTTCTGCCCCTTTTTCTTTTCTTCTCCTTCCAGGATACCCATGACACATATGTTTGCATGCTTCTTTCTGTCATTCAAATCCTTGACACACTGCTCAATTTTTTTCTGTTTTTTCCTCCATCTGTTCTTCTGACTATATGATTTCAATTGTCCTGCCTTCTAGTTTTCTGACTCTTTCTTCTATCTGCTCAAATTTGCTGTCATATGTCTCCACTGTATTTTAATCTCTATTTTGCCTTTCATCCCCAAAATTTCTGTTATATTTCTTTCCATACTTTCAAATTCTTTATGATCACACCTTGTCTTAATATCCTTTATCTATTTATCCATATTTTTTTTTATGTCCTTGAATTGATTTAGAGATTTGTTTGAACATCTTTGATTAGTTGTTCCAAATTCTGTGCCTCCTCTGAAGTTTTAATTTGTTCTGTTTGCTGGAGCCATATTTTCCTGTTTCTTCCTCTGGCTTCTTTTAGAGTAATGAAAATGTTTTAAAATTAACTGAGGTGATGACAGTACAACTGTGTGATGAAACTGAGACTCACTGCATGTACACTTTGGATGGATTGTGCAAAACATGGGACTGAGAATGTTGTATTTTTTGCACGACTTTTCTGTAAACTTACACCTTTTCTGATTAAAAAATATTACAATAAAAAAATGAAAGTACATGGGGGACAGATGTGGCTCAAATGGTTGGGCGTCCGTCTCCCATATGGAGGGACCTGGGTTCAATCCCCAGGACCTCCCGGTAAAAAAAATTTTTTTTTAAGTACAAAAAACATTATGTCAGGAGAGGCCAAGATGGTATTAGTGTAGGAGGGCACACACTGTAAGTTCCCAGAGCAAGGCAGATTGTGGACGGGGTCCTGCCTGGGGGTCTGTGCTGTGTGCGCATGGAATGAGAAGCTTGGGACATCTATCTGCGCAGATCAACGGCGTGGATGGAACAGTAGAGATTTGGAACATAGAAAGAAGCAAGGAAATAAAATCAGAAGGAAAAGTGCCAAAGAGAAAACTTAACTCACATGCAGAACCACCAGCTAAATAAAACTCTAGAGCATAGAGAAAAGCTAATCAACTAAACAAACCCATCAAGATAATATGATGACCAGAGGGCAACAAAAAAATACAAATAACTATGAGAAACAGGAAAACATGGATCAGTCAAATGAAAAATTTAAAAACCAGGAAGTGATGCAGAACATCGAATAACTAATCCAAACAAACAAATATCATGGACCAACTTAAAGAAGTGAAAGAAGAGATTAAGGATATAAAGAAGACACTGGGAGAACATACTGAAGAAATTGCAAATCTGTCTAAAAATATAATGGATATGATGGTGAACAATGGCACAATCCAAAAAATCAAAAAGACGCTGGATTCACATAGCAGCAGATTTGAACAGGCAGAGGAAAGAATCAGTGATATGGAAGACAATAAAGCTGAAATCAAAGAGATAGTAGAACAGACAGAAAAAAACATAGAAAAAATCCAGCATGGACTCAGGGAATTAACAAATAACACAAAACACACAAACATACGCATTATGGGCATCCCAGAAGGAGAAGAGAAGGGAAAGGGAACAGAAGGAGTCTTGAAGGAAATAATGGCTGAAAACTTCCCAACCCTATTGAGAGAGATGGATGTGCAGATCCAGGAAGCACAGCGCACCCCAAATAGTATAAATCCCAACAGGCCAACTCCAAGGCATATACTTGTCAAAATGTCCAATGCTCAAGACAAAGAGAAAATACTCAAGGCAGCAAGAGAAAAGAGAACCATCACATACAAGGGAAGCACAATAAGATTAAGTGCTAATTTCTCAGCTGAAACCATGGAGGCAAGAAGACAGTGCTATGACATAGTCAAAATACTGAAAGAAAAAAGCTTCCAGCCACGAAATCTCTATCCAGCAAAACTGGCATTCAAAAATGACGGAGTGTTCAAAATATTCACAGATAAACAGAAATTAAGAAAGTATGGCAATAAGAAACCAGCACTTCAAGAAATACTAAAGGAATCTCTACAAGTTGAAAGGAAAAAACAAGGGAGAGAGAGTTGGAGGAGAGTTTAAAAACAACTGAAAAGACAAAAAGAGAAACAAAACAACATATGACATACATTAACCCAAAGAAAAAATGGCTGAAGTAAGAAATTCGTTACGAGTAATAACACTGAATGCTAATGGATTAAATTCACCAATCAAGAGATACAGATTGGCAGAATGGATAAGAAAATATGATCCATCTATATGCTGTCTACAAGAAACCCACCTTCGACCCAGAGATTCAAGGAGGCTGAAAGTGAATGGCTGGAAAACCATTTTACAAGCTAACAATAGCCAAAAAAGGGTGGGAGTAGCTATTCTAATATCAGACAAAATAGACTTTAAATGCAAAACTATTGTAAGAGACAAAGATGGACACTACATATTAGTAAAAGGAATGATCTCTCAAGAAGAGAGAACAATCATCAACATTTACGCACCTAATCGAGGTACCTCAAAATACGTGCGGCAAACTCTGGAAAAACTAAGAGGAGAAATAAATGCCTCTACAATTGTAGCAGGGGACTTCAACACACCACTGTCATCATTAGACAGAACATTTAGATGGAGAATCAATAAAGAAACTAAGGCACTCAACAATACATTAGAAGATTTGGACTTAATAGACATATACAGAACACTACACCCAAATACAGCAAGATTTACATTCTTCTCGAGTGCACATGGAACATACTCCAAAATAGACCGCATACTAGGCCACAGAACAACTCTCAATGAATTCAGAAAGATTGAGATTATACAAAGTAATTTCTCTGACCACAACAGAATGAAATTGGAAATCACTAAGAGCCAGAGAAACAGGTTAGGCACAAGGATATGGAAGTTAAACAACCCACTCTTAGACAAACAGTGGGTCAAAGAGGAAATTTCAAAAGAAATCAGTAACTACCTTGAAACTAATGAAAATGACAGCACAACATATCAAAACCTATGGGATGCAGCAAAAGCAGTCCTGAGAGGGAAGTTCATAGCCATAAATTCATATATTAAAAAAGGAGAGGCCAGTTTTGGTGAATCTCGACATGTGATTAGGGCTCTGAAAAGAGGCCATCTAGAATGAGTCCCACGAGGTAGATCTCACAAGTCACTTTCAAAATTTTAGCCCAGACGTTGCAGGCTGGAGGACTGCAGGCCCCCTTGCCCAGAAATGATTATTTCCACATTGAGCCCAGAGACACCAGCGTCTCATCTTCTTTCCCCTCCTTTCATTGTTCCTGAGAGTCCCCAGGCAGCCTTGGTTTGCTGCTGCCCATCAGCTTGGTCCTCAGTTTGAACAACAGAGAAGAAGAAAAACCACAGAAATTTAATGACTGAGGCAAGAGATACTTGTTTGCTCTTTAAGAGAAGAGAACCCTAGAGAAGCCCAAGGGGGCCAGCAGCAGCAGCCCTAGCATTTAAGTGGATGCCTAGGAAGATGTGGCGCAGGGTAGGGGTGGGTGGGGTTAATGCACAGCCCACTGGCCGACTTCAAAGGCTTGGAGCCCTGAGGACACCAGAGAGCCCTGTGAGAGGCCTGGGGACACCTCTTGCACCGGGTGGGCAGGAGTTCTCAGTCCCCACCCCTAAGCCCTGTATGCCGAGGCTGGCACGAGCCACAGAGAAGGACTCCAGCCTGGGGTTTCAAGGCAGTGCCTTTGCAGGGAAGAATTCCTGAGGGTTGGTGTGGGGATGGGGCAGGATGGTGGGGCTTGGGAGAGAGAGCTGGGACAAAGCATGTAACTCTGGGCCTCAGTTTCCTCCTCTGGAAGAGAAGGATGGCTTTTAGCTTAAGATGTTGCAAAGGTGAAAGGAGCTAGTGAAGGCAAAGTGTGCCTGGAGAAGAGCAGCTGTGGGATTTCAAAATGGAAACAGCTTTATGGATTTGTCCTGCTTAAATCCAGGGTTTCTCAGTCTTGGCCCTTCTTTGTGGCGGTGGCCATCTGGTACATTGTAGGATGTTTAGTGACCTCCCTGGCCTCTACCTACTAGATACCAGCATCACCCTCCACCTCCACCCCCAAAGGTGTGACAAGCAAAAATGTCTACAGACATTGCCAGATGTCTGCTGGGGACCAAAATTGCTCCTGCTCGAGAAGCACTGAACTGTAACTACAACTCCTGCCTTTTATAAAAAACAGCTAAGGTTGTATTAGACAATACAGAGGAATATGAAGGAAAAATAACTACCCAGAGATCCCAGAGCAATTACTTTCAGCATTTAAGCATGTATATTTACAGAGATTTTCCTACGCACACACACACACACAGGTACATGCCCACAAACAACACATACGCATTTAATTTTTAATAGAAATGGTCATATGTATATTACTATTTTGTATAACATTTAAATTTAATAACACTAGATTTTTCTTAAAATTTCAAAAGGAATATGTGCTTATTTTAACAGGTCAAACAGTATAAATGTCTGTAGAGAAAAAAAGGGAATGCACTGGCTAGTAGCAATGCTTCAATATTTGGTCATCAAATATACCACACTGATGTAAGGTGTAATTAGGAGAAAATGGAAGAGGGGGAGAGGAAGGCTGGATATATTTTCAATGTAACTTTTCTGTAACCTAAAACTTCTTTTAAAATAAAGTTTTAAAAAAGGGGGGGGGTGATACGCCTCTCCTCCTTCAAAAAAAAAAAAAAAAAAAAAGGAGAGAGAGCTAAAACTAAAGACCTAACTGCACACTTGGAGGAATTGGAAAAACAACAACAAACTAAACATAAAGGAAGCAGAAAGAAGGAAATAACAAAGATTGGAACCGAACTTAATGAAATAGAGAATAAGAAAGCACTGGAAACAATAAACAAAACCAAAAGCTGGTTCTTCGAGAATATCAATAAAATTGACAAACCCTTAGCCAGACTAACAAAGAAAAAGAGAGAACAGATGCAAATACATAAAATAAGGAATAAGCAAGGGGATATCACTACTGACCCCACAGAAATAGAGTATCATAAAAGGATACTTTAAAAAATTATATGCCAACAAGAATGATAATATAGAGGAAATGGACAAGTTTCTAGAAACCCACAAACAGCCTACATTGATGAAAGAAGAAATAGATGAATTTAACAGCCCAATTACAAGTAAAGAGATAGACTCAGTCATCAAAAACCGCCCAACTAAGAAGAGCCAAGGACCAGATGGCTTCACAGCTGAATTCTACCAAACATTCCGGAAAGAGCTAACATCAATTCTACTTAAGCTCTTCCAAAAAATAGAAGTAGAAGGAATATTGCCTAACTCATTCTATGATGCCAACATTACCCTAATACCAAAACCAAATAAACATACCACAAGAAAGGAAAATTACAGACCAATTTCTCTAATGAACCTAGATGCTAAAATCTTCAACAAAATACTTGCTAATCGCACTTAACAACATATCAAAAGGATTATACACCATGACCAAGTGGGTTTCATCCCAGGTATGCAAGGATGGTTCAATATAAGAAAATCAATCAATGTAATACACCACATAAACAGATTGAAAGAAAAAAATCCACATGATCATCTCTATAGATTCAGAAAAAGCATTCGACAAACAGCACTTTTTCTTCATAAAAATACTACAAAAGATAAGAATAAATGGAAACTTTCTGATATATGATAAAGGGTATATATGAAAAACCCAAAGCTAACATCATTTTCAATGGTGAAATCCTAAAAGCCTTCCCTCTGAGATCGGGAACAAGACAAGGATGGCCACTATCACCACTCCTATTTAACATTGTCTTAGAAGTACTTGTGCAAGCACTGAGACAAGAAAAGGACATAAAAGGCATCCAGATTGGAAAAGAAGAAGTAAAATTTTCATTATTTGCAGATGACATGATCCTATACATAGAAAGCCCTGTGAAATCTAAAACAAGGCTACTAGAACTTACAAAGGAGTTCAGTAATGTTGCAGGCTATAAGATCAATGCTCAAAAATCAGTAGCATTTCTGTACACCAATAACAAGCAAATTGAGGAGGAAATCAGGGGAAAAATACCATGTACAATAGTAACTAAAAGAATCAAATGCCTAGGAATAAATTTAACTGAAGATGTAAAGGACTTATATACAGAAAACTACACAACACTGTTAAAGGAAATCAGAGAAGACTTAAATTAATGGAAAAATATTCCCTGTTCATGGATAGGAAGACTAAACATCATCAAGATGTCTATCCTACCCAAACTAATCTACAGATTTAATGCAATCCCAATAAAAGTCAACACTGTATTTTTTAATGAACTGGATAAACTAACCACAAAATATATTTGGAGAGGCAAGAGGCCCTGAATTGCCAAAGACATATTGAAAAAGAAAAATGAAGTTGGAGGTATCACACTACCTGACTTTAAAACATACTACAAAGCTACAGTGATCAAAACTGCATTGTATTGGCATAAGGATAGACCTACTGACCAATGGAACCGAATTGAGGATCTGATATAGATCCTCACATATACAGTCATCTGATATTTGACAAGGCCACGAAGCCCACTCAGTTGGGTGAGAATGGCCTCTTTAACAAGTGGTGCTTGGAGAACTGGATATCCAAATCCAAAAGAATGAGAGAAGAATGCCATCTCACACCTTATACAAAAATCAACTCAAGATGGATCGAAGATCTAAATATAAGAGCCAAAACCATAAAGACCTTGGAAGATAATGTAGGGAAGCATCTACAGGACCCTGTAATAGGAAATGGTTTCATGAACTTCACAGCCAAAGCACGGGCAGCAAGAGAAAAAATAGATAAATGGGATCTCATCAAAATTAAAAACTTCTGCACCTCTAAGGATGTTATTAAGAAAATAAAAAGGCAACCTACCCAATGGGAGAAAATATTTGGCAACCATATATCTGATAGGAGCCTAATATCCTGCATATATAAAGAAATCTTACACCTTGAAAATAAAAATACAAACAACCCGTTTTAAAAATGGGCAAGTGACCTGAAAAGACACTACTCCAAGGAAGAAATATATATGTTTAAAAAGCACATGAAAAAATGTTCAACATCACTTGCTATCAGGGAAATGCAAATCAAAACTACAATGAGGTACCATCTTACACCCATCAGAATGGCAGCTATTAAAAAAACAGCAGACACTAAATGTTGGAGAGGATGTGGAGGAATAGGAACCCTCATCCACTGCTGGTGGGACTGCGGTATGGTCCAGCCACTGTGGAGGACAGTTTGGCGGTTCCTCAGAAAACTAACAATAGATCTTACATATGATCCAGCAATTCCACTGCTGGGTATATATCCAGAAGAACTGAAAGCAAAGACACAAACAGATATATGCACACCAATGTTCATAGCGGCATTGTTCGCCATTGCCAAAAGTTGGAATCAGCCCCGGTGCCCATCAAAAGACGAATGAATAAGCAAAATGTGGTACATACATACAATGGAATATTACTCAGCTGTAAGAAGGAACAAAGTGCTAACACATGGAATAACGTGGATGAATCTTGAAGACCTTATGTTGAGTGAAGCAAGCCAGGCACTGAAGGATGAACAGTATATGACCTCACTGATTTGAACTAAGGAAAGTGAGCAGTCTCTGAGAACCATTGTCTGAAAGATAGTTTAACAAGGGAGAGAAAGAGAAGAGCAGGCTTTGAGCCATCACACATATGGACATAATCTATGTGTATTTGATTATTATATGGGCTACATGTTCATGGAAGATCTAGATCACAGAAGGGTTACAATGGGTACTGCAGGGTATTATTGGTGGGGGGTGTCTGTGAGCGGGGATTCATGGGAATAAGTTCATCTGAATATACATGAAAGATATACAAAATTGTTCAAAAGATCAAAGGATGGGGTATGGTCACAGTGGGTGGACAATCACTCAATAAATGAGGGAATCTGAATTCCTAGCCTGGACAGCTCTGCCACATTCTCCAAGGGAGCAGCAACAGTCCTCTGAGTGCAGGGACAGTGTCTGTCAAAAGTGGATGGCCCACTGATGAGTTCTTGTTATTGATGACTACCCTTATGAGTCTTTGCTCTTATAACTGAAACTGAGCTTACTATTATGGGGTGCCTAAGGGTTGCCACCTGAAAGCCTCCTTGTTGCTCAAATGTGGCCTCTCTCTAAGCCAAACTCAGCATATGAATGCATTACCTTCCCCCAACGTGGGACATGACTCCTGGGGATGAGCCTCCCTGGCAACGAGGGATTAATACCAAGTGCCAACTGGCAACACAACTGGAAAAAGACCTTGAATAAAAGGGGGATAAGGTAAAGACAAATGAGTTCAAGTGGCTAAGAGACTTCAAAGAGAGTCGGGAGGTCATCCCAGAGGTAACGCTTACACACACCTCAGTAGGAACTCATAGAACATCAAAGTGCATATCACCCCACACAGAGGGGCCTCCTGAGAGCTCTGGAGACACCCAGGTTCTATATAAGGGGGGATAGCCCCAGAGACTGACGCCTTATCAGTGGGCTCTATTTTGGAATCTGTGCTCCTGAGAGTGACAGAATTGGACTCAAATAAGTCCTCCCTGCACATGGTTCATCAGTCCCTTCTATTCAAACCTATATGTGATGCTGGAGTTTTTAGGTATACTTCCAGAGACTGGAGCCTCTGGCCTACCTATGTGCCAGGTGTGCGTGGAATCTCAGTGGAACTGCAACTCCTACCCTACAGCTCAATGGACTAATCCAAGTCACCTGGCAAGGAGACAGTGATGGGCAGCGGCCATCCCAGGGAATGGAGAAGGCCTGCATCTGCAGGCAGGATCATCCCACACCATATCCATGGTATATAAGCCCTCTCTCACTTGGAGGTGGAGTGGACATCACATCCCAGTCCCCTCAGGATTGGGGGAAGAACTATGGACTAGAGTGGACTTAATGGTATTCTGTTGTACACGTATGGTGATTCTAGCAATGGAAGAAATTATAACAGTGAGGTGGAGCTGGTGGCCGCTGGACACTTTTGTGGCAGGGAGGGGATGTGCAGTTGAAATACAGGGGCTCTATCAGGAAAAAAAAAAAAAATATATATATATATATATATATATTCTATAGGATTTACCTATTAAGGTAGAGGACTGATTAAGATAAATAGAGACAATGATCTCATCATGGAAGGAATTCCTATCACAAAGGGATATGATAAGAAGATCCCCCTTTTTATCTGAATAATAAAATATATCAATTTCTCAAAATAAATAAATAAATAATAAAATAAAAAACCATTATGTTAAGTGTAGGAAATCAGGCACAAAATACTACTATATACTGAATTATTCCATTTATATAAAATGTAAATATAAATATATTTATAGAGGCAGAATTAGATTAGTGGATACGTAGGGCTGGGGAAGGATAGAGAGATTGAGATGCATCTGTTAAAGGGTATGGGATTTTTCTTTTTGAAGTTTTGAAAATGTTCTAAAATGATTGTGGTGAGGAATGCACAGCTCTGATTATACTAAAAGTCATTAATTGTACACATTGGATGGACTGTGTGGCATGCAATATTAACTAAAAAAAAAACTGCTTTTAAAAAAAGAAAACTATCATTTTGCAAATGTTTGTATGTATTGTGAGAATTTTGATTTTTACCCACAATAAAAATTTAAAAAATTAAAAAATTAAAAAAAGAAAACTACAATGAGATATCATTTCACACTGGTTACAGTGGCCACTGAAAAAAAAACGAGACAGAAAACTCCAGGTGTTGGAGAGGATGTAGAGAAAGAGGAACGCTTGTTCACTGTTGGTGGGAATGTAGAAGGTGCAGCCACTGTGGAGGACTGTGTGGTGGTTCCTAAGGACGTTAGATATAGATCTAATAGGTATATACTCAGACGAACTGAGAGCAGAGGCACAAGCAGACATTTGCCCACCGTCGTTCATAGTGGCATTATTCACATTTGTCAAAAGATGGGAACAACCCGGGTGTCCATCAACCAAAGAATGGATAAACAAACTGTGGTACATAAGATGGAACATTATTCAGCTATAAAGAGAAATGAAGTCATGAACCATATGACAACATGGATGAAATTCCAGAGCATTATGTTGATTGAAGCAAGCTAGACACAAATGGACAAATACTGTATGATTTCACTAATGTGAAGTAAATATAATGAGCAAACTCATGGAGTTAATAGCTAGAATATAAGGCACTATAAAATAGAATGAGAAAAGAGAAAGGGAACTGAGTATTAACTTGTACAAAATTTGTAAGGACTTTGTAAATGTTTGGAAATGTATAGAGATGATAGATCATTATAGTGATTGCAATTAGCAGTGCTAATATGTGGGTATGATAATGGTTAAAAGGGAAAGTTTAAGATCATGTATGTCACTAGAAGGAAAGTTAAAGGATGAACCATGGGATTGTATAGCATAGTGAACTCTTGTAAACAATGAGTGTGGTTAATAGTGCAAATATAAGGATGTTTTTCCATGAAACAAACAATGTGCATTAATATTACAGTATGTTAATAATAAAGTGATCTTTAAACAGTACACCTAAAGCAAATTAAAGACTGTAGGGAATATTAATATCATTCCATCAATGGTAAAAAAAAAAAAAAAGATTATGCTAAGTGAAAGAAACCAGACACAAAGTCCTACACATTGTTTGACTCCATCTATTCAAAATGTAAATACAAATAAATTTTTAGAAATGGAATTAGATTAGCGGTGGTGTGTGGCAGGGGAAGGCTAGAGGGACTGAGAGGTGACTGCTAAGGTGTGGGATCCTTTCTTTCTGGAGTAATGAAAATGCTCCAATAGTGATTAAAGTGATGAATGCACAACTCTGTGGCTATACCACAAATCACTGATTTTATACTTCAGATGGGTGAATGTTTCAATAAAATTGATTTTTTATTTTAAATAAAATAAATGTTAAAAGTAGAGTTCAATGAAATGAAAGTTAAATGCTATTCTATATGTAGTATTAATTACAGTGTTTCTCTATAAAAAGTTGAAAAATCTTTTTTAAAAAGAATATTTGAGGAGACAACGGCTTAAAATTTTTCAACTTTTATGAAAGACATACATGTCCAAGAAGCACAGTGTACTCCAAACAGAATAAATCCCAGCAGACCTACTACGAGACACATACTAATCAGAATGTAAAATGCCAAAGATAGAGAGAATTCTGAAAGCAGCAAGAGAAAAGTGATTCATCACATATAAGGGATGCTCAATATGACTAAGTGCCAATTTCTCATTAGAAACTATGGAGGTAAACCACATATCCAATAAGGGTTTAATACCCAGAATATATAAATAAATCTTACAACTCAACAATAAAAAGACAAACAACCCAATTTAAAAATCGGCAAAAGACTAGAACAGACATTTCAAAGAGGATATATAAATGGCTAAAAAAAAAAAAAAAAAACATGAAAAGATGCTCAATATCACCAGTTAATAGGGAAATGCAAATCAAAATCACAATGAGCTATCATTTCACACCTTATAGAAATAGCCACTACTTAAAAAAAAAAAAAAAAAAAAAAACTACAAGTGTTGGAGAAGGTGTGGAAAATTATGAACACTCATTCATTCCTGGTGGGAATGTAAAATGGTGCAGCCACTGTGGAAGACAGTTTGTCAGTTCCTCATGAAGCTAAATATAGAAATATCATATGACCTGGCAAGCCCACTACTAGGTATATATCCAGAAGATTTGAAAGCATGGACTAAACAGGTATTTGCACACTGATGTTCATAGTGTCATTATTCACAACTTCCAAAGGATGGAAGTAACCCAAATGTCTATCAATAAATGAATGGATAAGTAAAATGTGGTATAACGTAGGATGGAATATTCAGTCATAAAAAGGAATGAAGGCCTGATGCATGCAACAATGTGGATGAAACTTGAAGACATTGTGTTGGGTGAAATAAGCCGGACACAAAAGGACAAATATTGTATGATCTCACTGATATGAACTAACTATGGTAAGTTAACTTAGAGTTAGAATCTAAACTATAGGTTACCAGGAGCTGGGGGTTGGTAGTAAAGAATGGGGAGTTAATGTTTAATTTGTACAAAATTTCTATTTGGGTTTATTGCAAAGGTTTGGAAATGGATCGTGGTGATGGTAGCACAATATTGTAGTATAATTAACAGCACTGAATTATATATGTTAAAAAAAAGTCAATCTGGGGGAAAAAACTCTTCTAGTCTTTTTTATATTTTTTCCAACATAAAAATTGTTAATTCAAATAGAATAAGTATGTTTGGGGGTGAATAGTGTTAAGTAAGAATCTAACAAAATTTTGTAACAAATGTTTAGATGGATAAAGGGTAAATTGTTATGGAACCGTCATTAAGTTTGTTTGTTTGTTCAAAAAGGACCTTTCTGCTTGTGAGATGTTCATTCCAGAAAGAAAGAAGAATGCTTACTAGACATCACACTCCAGTTCCTAGCTTGTCAACGTTGCAGACTTTTGTAAACGAGTGTATCCAAGACCCTCTCCAAGATTTGCTTGATGGGAGCAGTGGAGGAGCGACTCAAGCTCAGAGAGAGAGGCATCGCGATGCCCAGTGGGTGTAGCGGTCAGCTTTCACCAAGCTATGCTCCTGTGATGAACAGCCCCAAAATCTGAGTGCCTTAGAACAATGAAGAATTATTTCCCTCCGATCAGATGTCCTCCACAGCTCAGATGTTGCTCTGTTCCATGTTGTCTTCAATTTTGGGTTCCAGCTGAAGGAGAAGCCCCCACCTGTACATGCCATTCTGGGGGAAGAGGGAACATAAAAATGGCAAAACCTCATGAACATTCTTCAAGCTTTAGCTCAAACAGGACAGTCTTCATTTCTGCTCACAGTCCCTTCACCACAGCAAGTCTCAGCTGAGCCATCCCACAGGGAGGCAGCCACCATTTTAAACAAACACATGCGTTTTTAAAAGAGGAAGAGTCTAAGGTCAATAGTTTAAGCTACCACCTCAAGACCTAAAAAAAAAGAGTGAAAGAAATGCAAAGCAAGCAGAAGGAAGGAATAGTAAGGAACAGAGATTAAGGAAATTGAAAACAGTAGAGAAAATGAAAGTGGGTTTCTGGTTTTCAGCATACAAGTCCTGAGCGTGTTTTGATAGATTCACACTGAAGGCTCAGCTGTGCAGGAGGCAGGGCCACTGCCTGCAAGGGCTCACGCACTGGGGCAGATGTGCAGGTGAGCAAAGAGTGGCAATACCTGATGAGGGATGTGCCCACTGTAGGTCCAGAAGCCTTAAAGGAAGGGTGGGATCCAGCTCCCTCTCATCTCCAGCTGACAGATGGGACCTGGGAGAGCACGCCAGCATCAGAATTAGGGAAGGGTGTTGCCCATGTGGCACATGTGTTGAAGAATTTCTGCTGGGCAAGTTGAGGATTGGAGAAGTTTAAATGACCTCACAAGGGCTCTGGCAAGTTTGCGGGGCTCCCTGCAAAGACGTAAGTGCACTTCGGGCAAAGCATCAGGGGAACAAAAGAAAGGAGGCAGGGGCTCCTATGTGTGTGTCTCTGGATGGGCCCTCGTGTCTGAGGAGACCCCGGCCACAGGCAGGCGCATGGCTTCTGAGATCGTCTCATGAACAGGGGCTCTGCGCCCAGCCCGGGCTGGCGTGGAAGTTATTGCCAGGGCTTCTTGCTCCTTTCCTGAGTGTTTGCCCAACTAGGTTTTAACAGTAAATTTGATGAATGTTTACTTAAGTAAATATGATGAAAAACAACAAAAAAGCAGAGCAGAGCATGGAAACACAAACAAAATGTATTGCAACCAAAGCTTCAAGAGAAGAAGTTGAGAAGTTCAGCGTGATGGTGCAGCCCCCTGCCCCCTCCATTTCCCCAGCCTCTCCCAATCCTGCAACCTTGGTGACGGGGCAGAGGTGTCCTGTGCAGGCAGCGCCGAGGGCAGGTGTGGCACGAGCTGCTCTGCATGCATCACGGAACACAGGCTCAGACACAGCAGAGGCTCCCGGGAAATGGCCTCTTTATTGCTTGCACAGCACAAAGGGTCCAAAAGAGTAGAGGAAATTATGCCATCTAGACTCTTTCCCCAGATGCTCTGCAGCTCCACATGCCTCTCCTGAGAGACGAGGGACCCCTGCTCTGGCCAAGTGCCGAGCTTTTGTGTGCTTCGGGAGGGAGCTCTGCAACGAGCAGCCTTTGTGCCCTGGCAAGCGGCAGGGGCTGGTTAAGATCCAGCCTCTCCCCTAGCTGCCTGAGTCTCTTGCAAAACAGGAACATACTGAACACCTGCACACAAACAAGCACAAATGGAATCACAAACACGAGTGGAAGCATAAAAGGCATCTGCACACAAATCAGCAAGAGGGGAAAGATGGGGGCTGGGTGAGGGATGGGGGATGGTCGCTGAGGGTCCTCGACTTCCCCCAGCAGCCACTTGCGTTTGCACATCCAGCACCTGGGATCACATGCTTTTGCCATGTCACGCTGTCCTGGAGGGTTGGGGCAGTGTCCACATGTCATTGCCCAAAGTCACGATGGGACCCTGGCACAGCCAGGCGTTCAGGTTTGCCAAATGCATGACAGCTCTGCCAACTGCTGTCATGTGCAAGCGTATGAGCCTGAGGCTCTCCCTGAAAGCAACTTGCTACCATTTTGCAGCCTTTTTATCTGGCCTATCTCTTGAAGAAATTACTGAGCATCATGTCCATTCCACAGATGGACAAACTGAGGCCCAGACAGGAAGATTGTAAGGTGTGATTAAAAATGAAATAGCTGGTCCCACATTTGGTTCGTATCTACTAGGCTGCAACTTATAATCACTGTAAAAACAGTCAATTATAAAACAATTTAGGCACTAATACATTGGGATTTATTTAAGGAATAGTCCCCAAAACTGAATGCATATCCTTTACATTTCTTCAGAAATGTAGAATAACTGCAAAATGAGAAAAAGCTCAGCTTTAACCCGATGTTCCCACGCCAACCGTGACGTATTTTCTCCTTTAGGTAAGTAGTTCTATTCCAAGGTGAACTGGGCGGGCCGCACTGATTCCTTCAAGAGGCACCCAGGCAGCCCAGGCTGCCCATCACGGTCTGCAGTTCTCAGGCTTCAGCGGGGAAGTTTCACAGAACAAGAAAGGGCTTCCTTCATTTTTCCCCCCTACTTCTGTCAAAATATTGTAAAACTCAACAAGAAAAGAGAAAAAATGGCCCGTGTCAACCTTAGTCTGCCCCTTAGCTTTTCTATCTGAAATAAGAGTGTTGTTGAAATTTCCTCCATGTGAAGTACCTTGGTGGTGGCAGGACCAAGAATTATAATTGTGCCTGAACCACACAGCCAAGAGAAACTTCCACAATTCCTCAGTTTTGCTGCCTCTGAAGCCGAGGGGGTGGGAGGTGGGATCCTGGGAAGTTCACCGCACTGAATATTTAATCAGGGAGTAGAGAACTCCATCCCTTCCTGCAACTTTAAATCTCAGCAATGAATCCACAGTGTTTAATATCTTAGTAAGACTTAAAGATCAGTGTGGTATAAAAAGATTTGGGACCAGGATCCCTGCATTTGATTTCCAGGTCGGTTATCGACTACCTCAACCCGCTGAATCTGCCCTGCCTGCCTCCAAAAGTGCTGGGACAGGAGACATGAAAAGAGAGCAGGTTACAAGTAGGAATACATATCATGGGTTTTCAGACATTTATGGATTTATAGCCATACCTTGATGTGCTTTAAGATATGTGAGTGGTAGTTAAATAAGCTATAGAAAGAAAAGTAGGGAAAGGGGGAAAGTGGCAAGGAAACATTTAATAACATGGAAACAAGATGCAAGTGCCCTTGTCAGCATAGAAAGACTTTCAGTTGAGCTCCCTCACGCACACAACACTATGTATTTGTCAAAAGATAAATGCTTCCCGAAACCTGAAGGATAAATTTCAGTTTTGATTTTGGTGCTCATCTTCTTTATCTGACCCTGCACCCAGATGGCTAATTGCTGCTCGATACCTCGGGCAACAGGACACTGAGGAATTGTCCTAAATTCATGACCACCTCTGTGCTTTCTAAAGCAGCTGAAACAAAGTACCACAAACTGGGTACTTATCTCACAGTTCTGGCATGAGAAATCAAGGTGTCAGCAGGGCCATGCCCTCCGAAGGCTCTAAGGCAGGGTCCTTCCTTGCCTCGTCCAGCTTTGGGGGTGGCCAGCAATCCTCAGCACTCCTGGCTTGTGTAAGCATAAATCCACCTCTGAATTCATCCTCACACGACCTTCTCCAAACATGCGTGAACATGTGCGTCTCCCATGTCTTCATATTAGCCTTCTTATGAGACACCAGCCATTGGAGTCAGTATAACATCATCTTTGAGCACATCTGCAAGGACTCTAATTTAGATCACTGTGATGGTCAGGCTAATGTGTCAACTCAGCCAGGGAATTGTGCCCAGTTTTTTGGTCAAGCAAGCACTGAGCTAACTGTAATACAAGGACATCTATGGACTTTAGTTACCAGTGAGTTTACTGCATAGATGGCTGATTACATCTTCATCAACCAGGGAGATTGCCATCAGCAATGAGTGACATTTTATCCAATCAGTGGAATGCCTTAAAAGAGGAAGTGATTTCAGCATTCAGAGGGAATTTCCCAGCTCGTCTTTGGACAGACAACGTCTCCCGGAAACTCATCACGGACCTTCATGGGACTTTCATCGGAGCCCCTGGTTTGCAGCCTGCATGCGGATCCTGGACTTGTGCATCCCACAGTCACATGAGAGACTTATAAAATCTCATACTACTGACAGATATCTCCTGTTGGTTCTGTTTCCCTAGAGAACCCTGACTAATACAGACAACATTCACAGATTTCCAGTGGATGTGAGTTTTGGGGATCCTCCCTCATGGGCCCTTCCCAGGCTGCCTACATGGCCCTGGTCTGGTGTCTGGCTCCCTTCTGAGAATTCTGCTACCATCTCACACTCTCCTCAGATGGTCTGATCCTTTATTTCACATTGATAGACACGTTGTGGAATAAAAAGTTTCTTTTTCTGTCTCTTTCTGCTTGACCCAACTCACTACCCTCTCCTTTGTTTGCAACACTCACAGATGGGCATCCAAAATGCCACCCCATCCTGCTTTTCCTCCTTCCTCTCTGCCACCTCTTCTCGGTGTGCTTTGCAGTTCTCTCCTCGACCCAACCTCAAGCAAGCCTTATAAATGCTGGAATCCTTCCTGGCTCAATTCTAGGCCCTCTCTTGGCAGAATCTTCTCTCTCCCCAGGTGATTTCATCCACAAGCTGACTCCAGCCTAGACTGAGCTCCAGACTCATGCAGACAACTGCATACAGTCTGCCTGGGACCCTCAAATGTCTTCATTTTATTTTGTCAGATAAGACGTCAACATCTCTTTGGACAAGGCAGCTAGCTTCTTCAAGAGGCAGATGGGAGATGTTTTGCTTCACCCTTGAGCAGGAGCTATACTTCTCCTTCCTTACCACAGTAGTCCTTCTTTAGCCATTCTTGCAGCCTCCAGTTCACCCAGGTCCTCAGATGAGCCAAGTGTAGCCTTAAACCGGGAATGCACACCAAATCCTGCCGCCCGCCCATGTACCTCGTCCAATGCAAGTTTACCTTAGATGTGAGGATGATTGAAAATTGCCTCCAGTGAATGCACCACATCCTACCATTACATCTGCTCTGGCCAGTGAAAATTTCTACTGGAAGTCCAATCCAGAAATACTCAGCTAGACTTTTCTTTTATATACAGTGTCTCGCAAATTAAATGGACTCCATTCAGTGTGGTCTTATCTACACAGTACCATGCAGATTTCATCAACACTCTTGCATATGGAGAGCACCTTTTCATGGCTTCCATACACTATTAGTCATCCAATGGAATTTTGGATTCAGGGAAAATTCATTCATAGGATTCATATGCCATTTTGAACTAGAAGTCTAAATTTGATTTCTAGTCTGATCAGCTAAGATGGCAGTGTAAGATGCTCCAGGGTTCCATTCCCCCACAGAATCTCTGAACAACTAGGAAAACCTGGCAAATCCATCTTCCTCAAAAGTCCAGAAAATGGTTAAAGGGTTGCAGTAATTGGATGAGTGCTGAATCAAGAAAATGCAACTTTAAAAAGCGAAAGAAGCTAGCGGTGCTTGCTGGGCCCTGTGGTGTGTTGAGATGTGGGGCACTGGCCCTGCTCAGCGGGGTAGAGAGACCAAAACCCCTATGCAGTTACTTGGGTTCCTGCATATCAGTGCCAGTCTCGCAGGAGGCAGCCTGAAAGACTGAGCCAGGATACTCTTCTCTGTCTCACACCTCCCAGAATGCATTTTCAGGCAGAAACCCACTCACAGACAGCTAGCTAAATCAGCATAAGAAACAATTAAATTAAAACTGCCTGGGCAAAGGACTACAGACTTTAAACCCAGGTAGAGAGGAGTGTACTTCTTGGGAGGCATTGAGATTCCTGCAGATGGGGACACCTAAGGCCACAAGCAAACACAAGCCCAGGACAAGATGCAGGCTCAGAAAGTACTGAGAAGATCCCACACCTTCACTGTGGTCTTATCTTCTTGATAAAAGGGCCAAAGTTGGAACTGGGCACCAGCCAGCACAGAACCAATTTCCAAAGAGTGCAAAAGGCATTTTTTGTGTTTGTTTTTGTTAACTTCTGGCACTCAAGGAATTTTGGTCATATAGCTAACTGGATACAAACTCAAAGAAGAGACAATGCAAGCTAAACTGCATATTAAAATGTTAAATGCACAGTGTGCAACAAAAAATTACAGAAAAACTAATAGAAAATGATAACCCATCCAAAGGAGTAAGATAAATATTCCAAACCATCAACAAAGAAGACCAGACTTTGGACATTCTAGACAATAACTTTTAAAAAACAATCTTCAAGTCTCCAAGATGGCAGAATAAGGAACAGCAAGCTGCCCTCTCCTCCAGAAGCTGCAGGGAGGTAGGCAGGTTTACCTGACAAAGGGGAAGTCACGGGTCACGGGGGCAATTGGAGGGGGAAGCTAGAAGGGGAGACCCAGTGGGCCGGGGGAAAGGGAACCCATAGAAGATGGGGTGCTCAAGCCAGCTCAGAGGAGAGGAAGCCAGGGCAGTGACCTGGCTGGAGGACAAGCCTTCAGCTGCCTCCTAGATGAGTTCAGACCCTCACCCCCCAGGCGAACAGGGGAACATCCCAGAACTCAGCAGGCTTTTGAGATGGGGGAGCTATGGGGTAAACAAGTGTGGGGGTCTGGCACCCAGCCAGTTTAGGGGAAGAGAGGTGTCAGGGGGCAGGGACATAGGGCAGGTGGACCAGGAAAAAAAGACACCAGTGGGTGCTGAAACAGTTCCAGGGAGAAGGGAGGGGAGAACTGATCAGGCAGGCTGCCACACCCACCTGCCCTGGGAGAGAGGAACTGGGGCGGTGAGGGGTAGGCTGACAGGTGCCTAACAGCTGGAGAGTGGGAAGCCTGGAGAGGCAAATGCCAAAACAGTAGGAGGCTGGCTGGTCTGAGGGTAAAGAGGGCGGCAGAGGCAAAGGACAAGCCTTCAGAAGCCTTCAGAAGGCTACACTAACCAGTCGAGCGGTATAGCTCAGTGGTTAAACTCTTGCTTCAATGCCAGTACCTCCTAAAACAAGCAAACAAACAAAAAAGCCTAACTTGCCCGAGTGATAAAGCGAGTGGTGAGAGGCACCCAGCAGCTACAGGGAGCAGGAGCTGAAGAACAAGAAGCCTAGGGGCAAAGAATTTAGACCAAGAGTTTTTTTAGGTTATTTGATTTGTAATATTTTTATTTTTTGTTTTGTTTTTTGTTTGTTTTTATTCCTTATTCTTTTCTCTACACCTGGGTACCTGACCTGGGGAGGGCAGGCTTGCAAGGAGGTTGTGAGCACTGGCAGCCTGAGACAGCTGCTAGTGGCCTGAGGGGGAAGCCTGTTTTTCCTGTTTTCGTTTTTTTTTTTTTTCATATTGTTGTTGCTGTTTTTCTCCCCTTATTTTTCCTCTCCTTTCTTCTTAATTTTTTTCTTTCTTTCATTTTACTCTCTTCCATTGCATTTCTTTCATTCCACCTTCTTTTATTAGGTCCTCGTTTTCTTTCTTCTAATCTTTCCAGTCTTTCATTTTATTCTATCCTATTTTCCTCCACATTTTTTATTTTTAAGCCTTTTTATTTTTTATGATTTTTCACTCTTATTATTTATTTTTTCTCTTCTTCCTGGTTCTTTTAAAGTTCCTTTTCCATCTTGTGTTTTTTATTTTTTATTTTTTTCTCTTCTCCTTTCTTTCCTTTTCTATGATCTTAATATTTGGGGAGCAGAACACAGGCAACTACAAAGATATCGAATAAGTGGAACCAAGAGTCAAAGAGGACCCTTAACACAAAACAAAACAAAATAAAACCTTAGAGTAGAAAGAGAAGCTAACCATCTGAATAAGCCCATCAAGATAAATAGATGCCTAGATACCAGGAAAAATTACAAGTCATACTAAGAAACAGGAAGACGTGGCCCAGTCTAACGAAAACAAACTGAAAAACAGGAGGAGATGCAAAATGTGGAACAACTAATCAAAGTTGTCCAAACAAATATCATGAATCATCTTAATGATGTGAAGAAAGAGATAAAGGATATTAACAAGACACTAGGGAGAGGAGCAGATGTAGCTCAGTGGTTGAGTGCCTGCCTCTCACATACAAGGTCATGGGTTCAATCCCTGGTATCTCCTGAAAAAAATTTATAAAAATATGTGCTTTATGGGAGTGGATGTAGCTCAAGTGGTTGAGCACCTGCTTCCCACATTGGTCCTGGGCACAATCCCTTGTACCTCCTAAAAATAAATAAATAAATAAATAAAGATACTGGGGGAAAATACAGAAGAAATCATAAACATACATAAAAAGATAGCAGTAATGGTAGTGAGTGGCACAATACAAGAAATAAAAAATACATTGAAAGCAAATAACAGCAGATTTGAATAGGCAGAGGAAAGAATCAGTGACATAGAAGATAAAACATCTGAAATTGCACGGATAATAGAACAGATATATTAAAATATAGAAAAATTTCAGCAGGGCAATTGAATGACAACACAAAACACACAAACATGTGCATTATAAGCATCCCAGAGGAAGAAGAGAAGGGAAAGGGGGCAGAAGGAGTGTTGGAGGAAATAATGGCTGGAACTTTCCCAACTCTTTTGAGGGACATGGATGTACATGTCCAGAAAGTGCAGCACACTCCAAACAGTATAAATCCTAACAGGCCAATGCCAAAACATGTGCTTATCAAATTGTCAAACACTCAAGACAGAGAGAATACTGAAAGCAGCAAGAGAAAAGAGATCCATCACATACAAGGGAAGCTCAATAGGATTAAGTTCTAGGGGAGAGGATGTGGCTTAAGTGGTTGAGCTCCTGCTTCCCACATTGGAGGTCCCAGGTTTGGTTCATGGTGCTTCCTAAAAAACAACAAAACAAACAACAAGCAAAACAAATGAAAAAACCAACTCAGAAGAGCCAATGTGGCTCAGTGGTTGAGCGCTGCCTTCCCACATATGAAGTTCCAGGTTCAGTCCTCGATCCATGACCTCAAAAAAAAAAAAAAAAAAAAAGTATACAGTGCAAAAGGCAAACCATAATGTAAACCACTGTCCATGGTTAGTTGCAAAGCTTCGATATTTGTTCATTGATTGTAACCAATGTACTACACTCATGTAGGATGTTATTGGTAGGGAGGATGGTGGGGGGCATATAGGAGTCCCCTATATTCTATATTTTCTATGTGACTTTTCTGTAACAAACTCAGAAAATAAGTAAAAATAAAAAATAAAAAAATAAGACACTGAGGGAACATACAGAAGAAATTGTCAATATACTTAAAAAATAGATCTTGTGATTAAAAGCACAATGCAAAAAGAAATTTTTTATTTTTTAATTTTATTTTTGTTTATTTTTCATTTTATTGTTGTTTTTTGTTGGCTTTGTTTTGGGGAGGTTTTGGTTTGCAGAGAGGTTGTGTCTGTGGTGGAGGGGAGGGTTTACTGGCCTAGGGTGTCACGGGGGATGAGTGGGTGCCTCTGGGGTTGCCTCTCTGGAGTGTGAGTTCATGTGGTCATAGGGTGTTGTCTCGGTGGGTGGAGACCCACAGAAAAACTGATGGAATATTGAATTCCCATCCTGGCGAGTCCTGCTACGTCCTCTCAGAGTGGTGAGAATCCCTGGCATTCATGGGCAGTGCCTAGCCAAGGAAGACAGAGCAGTACTCCGGGCCCTTCATGTTGATTTGTACTTATGACCCTTGTTCTTGTGGAATCAAAACATGGCCTGTCATCCCAGGGAATGGAGAGAGTCTGCAGCTGCAGGCAGGATAATCCCACCCATCTTCCCCATGGGATATAAGCCCCCTCTCAATTGGAGGTGGAGTGGACATCACCATCCCAGAATCCTCAGGATTTGGAGAGATATGGACTAGACTGTACTTACTGGTATTATACTATAGACATATTGTGATTCTAGCAATGGAAGAAATTACAACATTGAGGTGGAGCCAGTGGCCACTGGAGGCTCTGGGTACAGGGAAAGGGAAAAGCAGCTGTAATACAGGGGCTTTTTCAGGACTTAGGAATTGTCCTGAATGACAACCCAATGGCAGATATAGGCCATTTTATATCATCATATAACATGCAGAACTGTGTGGGAGAGAGTGTAGACTACAATGTGAACTATGGTCCATGCTTAATGGCAAAACCCCAGGATACGTTTATCAATTGCAATTAATGTGCCACACTAACAAAGGATGTTTATGTGGGAGGTTGTGGGAGGTGTGGGAGGTGGGGCGTATGGGAATCCCTATATTTTTTGTGTAACATTTATATAATCTAAGTATCTTTTGAAAAAAAACTAATAGTATATTAAACAACTTTAAAAAACAAACAAACATGGTCTATTGAAGAAACACATGAAAAAATGCTCAGTATCACTAGCAATTAGGGAAATGCAAATCAAAACTACAATGAGATATCATTTCACACCTATTAAACTGGCCACTATTAAAAAGTTGGAAAATTGTAAATGTTGGAGAGGATGTGGAGAGATAGGAGTGCTTATTCACTGTTGGTGGGAATGTAGAATGAATGGTACAGCCACTGTGGAGGACTGTTTGGCAGTTCCTAAGTAAGTTAACTATAGACTTGCCACATGACCCGGCAATACCAACGCTAGGTATATACCCAGAAGAACTGAAAGCAGAGACACAAATAGACATCTGCACACCAATATTCACTGCAGCATTATCCACGATTGCCAAAAGATGGAAACAACCAAGGTGTCCATCAACTGATGAATGGATAAGCAACAACGGAATATTATTCAGCTGTAAGAAGAAATGAAGTTGTGAAGCATATGACAACATGGATGAACCTGGAGGATGTTATGTTGAATGAAACAAGCCAGACACAAAAGGACAAATACTGTATGATTGCCCTATTATCAACTAAATAAATTATGTGAAATATGAATATGGCTAGAATTGCATATATAAGACTGTTTTTCTTTGAAGCTGAACAAATGTAAGTTAATAGTATAAAATGTTAGTATCAGGGGGAAGCTGATGTGGCTCAGGTGACTGGGCTCCCACCTATCACATGCAAGGTCGTTGGTTTGGATCCTGGTGCCTCCTAAAGAAGACAGTGGGCTGGCGCGACGAACAGGCATGGGAAGCTGACACAACAAGAGACACAAGAAGAAAAAAACATAATGAGCCAACAAAAGCAGGGAACAGAGGTGGCTCAGGCAATTCGGCACCTCCCTCCCACATCAGAGGTCTCAGGTTTGGCTCCCAGTGCCTCCTAAAGAAACAAGGAAGAAAAAAAAATAAAAAAATAAAATAAAAAGAAACAAGGAAGATGAACAGACACAGCAAGTGAAAAACAACAAGGGGGTGGGGAGAGATAAATAAATAATAAAATTTTTTTTAAATGTTAATATCAGACAACATTTACTAAGTGAAGGAGACCAGACATAGAGTACTACATATTGTATGATTCCATTTATATGAAATATAAATATAAATCCATTTATAAAGATAAAAGTAGATTAGTGGTTATATAGATCTGAGGAAGAAATGCTAAGAGTCTTTCTTTTTGGAGTAATGAAATTTTCTATAATTTTTAAGATGATGAATGTACAACATTGTGATTATACTAAAAGCCGTTGATTCTATGGATAGAATAGCCAGAAACAGCAGCTATGTACAGTGGGGAAACATAGAGAGATTGAGAGGTGAGGAATTTTCTTGTTTGTTTGTTTTATTATAGAAATAATGAAAATGCTCTAATAGTGATTGAAGTGGTGAATGCACAACTACGTGATTATACCAAATACCATTGATTATACTGTTTACATTAACTGTATGTTTTGTTAATATGTATCAATAAAATTGATTTGTTAAAAAAAAAAAAAACATGGCCTATGAGCTGGCTTTCGTGAACTGAACCCTGCGCCTGCTGCTGGCGGCAGGGGGAGCGGCCAGCAGGGGCTCCACACAGGTCAGAGCTCGCCCACCCGCCTGGTCCTCCATCCAGCGGGCAGCCCCAACTGGGCCGCCGGCAGGGCTGGTGCGGGGATGTGGCTAGAGAAGCCGCTTGGAGCTTCCACGAGGCCCTGTTCCATGGCCACCCCCAGGAAGGTGCATCTGCAGGAACAAGCCAGGCAGCGCGAGAGCGCCCGGGGAGGCTGCAAGGCCGGTGGCCCCTGCCCCTCCCCACTGGTCCTTCCTGCACAGAGATGACGAGGGCCCTGGCTCAGCAAGCCCACCTACCACAGCACCATGTGCCACCACCACGCTGCCAAGGCCCTCCGCATGGCCTGGTGCCTCGAAGCCAAGGCCCTGGCTCTCTGGCCCAGTCCCCGGTATGGCCCAGCCCCGTCCAGCCTGAGACCCAAGTAGGAGAGACGTTCCGGGCAGTCATGCGGGGAGGGGCTCACCCTGGACCCCCAGACCCAGCTGAGTAAAATGCAGAGCAGGCTAGGCAAGAGATAACATGACCCCATGCTCACCCCCACGGTCACAGAGTTTAGCCCGTCAGGTGGGGAGGCCGGGGCCGGGGTAGGCACAGGCTCCCCTCTTAGCCATGTCCGAGCCCTCAGGCTGCCCTACCCACCAGGGCCTGGAAAATGAGGGGCGAGGTTGAGATGGGTTTTAGGGATCCCTGCCAGCCACTCCTCCCCACCAAGCTCATAAGCACCTTGGAGAAGGGAGGGCTTTCACACATGGGCCGGGGCCCCCCAGCTGCAGTGGTGCAGTCTGGCACACGGTCTGGCTGATCTCTTGCTGGGGGTGTGGGGGGTCCTCACCCCGGGACAGAGTCCTGGGGTCCCACCGTGGTGTTGTCAGAGGGCTTGGCCACTGGCCCCAGGCAGGTGTGCAGGGCGATGAGGCTGTGGATGGCTAGGACCACAGGCAGGGCGAGGCCATGCCCTCCTGTCCTCCTGGAGGTGTTCTGTACCAGGTCGAGCCTGGGAGTTCCAGGGCGGGTGGGAGGGACTAGCCCCAGGAAGGGGTACTGACCCTGGCTTCAGCCCCAATCTTGGTGGTGCCAGAGCAGCAGCTGTAAAAGTTTGGGCCTTGGGGTGGGGAAGCCACTCATCACGCAGCAGCAGTGTGGGGTAAGGGAGCTGCGGCCCATCTGCGGTGGGCCTAGCTTCTGCTTCCAGAGAAAGCACCTGGGGAAGGAGAGAGGAGGAGAGCCATGGCCTGAGCCTCTTGTCACCAAGACCCCCAAGGCTGATGAGGCCTGGGGAGCTGGCACTCGGGAGCGGGGCTCTGGGGCTGATAGGTCCCCACCGCAGCAGTGGGAAAGCAGCTGTAGGTGGTCACCACATGCAGACAAACCAGATTTACAAAGACAGGCAGCAGCTGTACCTGGCCCGTGGGTCAGTTCCTGGTGTAGAGCAGTTCTCAAACTTTTTGGTCCCAGGACCCAAATCTTTCATCTTGGATATAGCTATTGGTTTTTACACCGTTAGTGGTAAAACTGAGAAACAGTGAAACTATTTTCTTGGAAAATGGCAGTAAGCTCATTACGTGTTAATGTTAATAACGTGTTTGTGTGGAAAATAGTTTTCTTTTAAATGTGGTGAAAAAAGAAACAAACAAACAAAACAAAAAGCATAGCCTAGTAATATATATTTCCTAAGAGTTACCTTCTGAGGGCCTCCTTGCTGCTCACATGTGGCCTCTCTCTAAGCCAAACTCAGCATATAAATTCACTGGCTTCACCCTGATATGGGACATCACTCCCAGGGATGAGCCTCCCTGCCACCAAGGGATTAATACCAAGCTCCAACTAACGATGCATTTGGAGAAAGACCTAGACGAAAAGGGGGAAATATTGATGTAAATGAGTTTTTATAGCTAAGAGATTTCAAAATGAGTCAGGGGGTCACTCTAGAAGTTATGCTTATGCATGACTCAGGAGGATCTCACTGTCTGCCACAGTAAACAGTGCCTCAAGTAGGGTGTTCCTGGGGGTTCTAGAGATATCTAGACACTATAGGCAAGGCAGACAATCCCAGGATATCAGCACCCCATCAGTGGGACTTACCTTGGGATAGATGATAACCCATCTTCCCCAATGTAACAGAGTTAGACCCATTTATAATTTTCCTATACATGGTTCTTCTGCCCCATTTATTTGAACCTATAATTAGCACTATACTGATTAACTATATGTCCCAGAGAATTAATCTTCTGGCTGTTCATATGCCAGGTGAGCCCTGAATCTCAGCAGAGTTGCAGCCAATGCCCAGGACTCACCCAGGACAATTAACAATCTCACCCAGGACAATTAACAAAAGGATGAGGATGGACAACACTCATCCCAAGAAGAGGAGAGCATCTGCAACTGCAAGCAAGACAGTTCCATCCATCTGCCCCATGAGATTTAAGCCTCCTCTCAGTTGGAAACAGAGTGGGCACCACCATCCCCAAATCCTCAAGATAGAGGAATGAACAAACATAAGAGGGAATGCAACCATAGACTAAAGTAGATTTATTATTATTCTAGTAATGGAAGAACTTGTAACATTAATATAAAGGCTATGGTCATTAAAGGTTCTGAGGGAAGGGAGAGGGGATATAGGCATCACATGGAGCATCTTTGAAACATTGGAATCATCCTGCATGATATTGCAATGACAAATACAAGCCATTATACATCTTGTCAAAACAAAGTGCAAAACATAATGTAGGGGAGAGGGCGGCAAGATGGCGTTGGTGTAGGAGGGCGCACACTGCAAGCTCCCAGAGCAAGGCGGATTGTGGACGGGGTCCTGCCCGGGGGTCTGTGCTGTGCACGCGTGGAGTGAGAAGCTTGGGACATCTATCTGTGCGGATCGGAGGAGTGGACGGAACAGTGGAAATTCGTGAGTTTTGAGGCTGCCGGTGGAGGCTGGCACAGGCGGCTGGGCCCCGCGGTTAGGGAAAAAAAAATAAAACGGCCATTTGGAGCCGCGGGCAGGGCGAAAAAGTTTTATTTTCTGGGGAGCTGGCTGCCTGGCGCCCCTTGGACCTTGTGTGAACAGAGCAAACGAGCTAGTCAGCAGCCGGTGAACGGGAGGGGGGATTTTGGTTGGGGAACGGAGCTGATTTCCCTAGCCACCCAGGGATAAGACCCGGGCCGCTGCGGAGCCAGGAGGAAGGGACACTTCCCAAAAAAGGGAGGGTTCTGTTGGAAGACAGGGAAGGGTATTTTATATTTTTAGACATCGATCTGGCTGCCTGCACCGCCCCATAGCTTTGGGGAGCAGATAAGCCGAACTGAAGCAGCATCATGCTGAGAGCAGACGGGACTCTGCACTCAAACTGATTTACTGAGCAGCCCGGTGACGCTGGAGCTCGGCGCCAGAAGGGGCGGAATCTGCCGTCTTTAGCACTCCTCACTGACTAACATCAGAGCTTCAGCTAACCTGGGGAGTCCGGAAAGTGGGACGTGCTTGATTAATTTCCACGGGCCCAGCTAGGGTCCCTTCTGTAAGGGGTTGGTCTAGAGGAGAAATTATTTTGGGTCCTGCATTTGGCTAGAAAAAAAAAAAAAAAAAAAAAA
>JAKSZT010054383.1:281429-370286 GCA_026826555.1 Tolypeutes matacus | reverse complement strand
TGACAGAATTAGACTCAAATAAGTCCTCCCTGCACATGGTTCACCAGTCCCTTCTATTCAAACCTACATGTGATGCTGGAGTTTCTTAGGTATACTTCCAGAGACTGGAGCCTCCCGCCTACCTATGTGCCAGGTGTGCATGAAATCTAGGTGGAGCTGCAACTCCTACCCTACAGCTCAATGGACTCATCCAAGTCACCTGGTGAGGAGACAACGATGGGAAATGGCCATCCCAGGGAATGGAGAGGGCCTGCATCTGCAGGCAGGATCATCCCACCCACCATATCCATGGGATATAAGCCCTCTCTCACTTGGAGTTGGAGTGGACATCACCATCCCATTCGCCTCTGGATTGGGGGAAGAACTATGGACTAGAGTGGACTTGATGGTATTCTCTTGCTCACATATGGTGATTCTAGCAATGCAAGAAATTATAACAATGAGGTGGAGAAAAAAAAAAAAAAACAAATATATCAATACATGTATAAAAAGTCATCTAAGACATACAGCAAAGTGTAAAATGTGGAAAAAATAACCATGTAAAACTTTAAAACTAGTAAATTGTATTTCACTTTGACAATATTAAATAAAACATACTAAGGAAAAAAAAAAAAAAACATAATGTAAACTATAGACAATGGTTAGTAGCAATGTTTCAATATATATTCTTCAGTTGTAACAAATGTACCACACTAATGAAAGATGTTGTTAACGGGGGAAATTGCGGGAAGGGGTGGGGAGGGCATGGGGTTTATGAGAATCCCCTATATTTTCAATGTAACATTTATGTAATCTAAAGATCCTTTTAAAATAAAAGGAAAAAAATGATCTTCAATATGCTCAAAGAGATCAAGGAAAGCACACAGAAAGAACTCAAGGACACCAAAACAATGATGAATGAGCAATATGAGAATCTCAATAAAGAAAGAAATTTTTAAAAAGACCAAAACAGAAATACTGGAGTTGAAGGCCACAATAAACAATATGAAAAATTCCCTAGAGGGTTTCAAAAGCAGATTACAGCTGACAAAAGAAAGAATCAGAGAACTCAAAGATAAGACAATTGAAATTTTAGATGAGAAGCAGAAATTAAAAAGAATAAAAGAGCAAACAGAGCTTAAGAGGCCCATGGGACATGATCAAGCATACCAATACATGCATTAGGAGCATGGCAGAAGGAATATTCAAAGCAATGGTGGCAGAAAACTTCCCAAATTTAATGAAAGACATGAATATGCACATTCAAGAATACCAAGGAATGCCAAACAGACAAACTTGACCAGAGCCATACCCAGACACTTAGTAGTCAAACTGTCAAATAAAATGCCAAGGACAAGGAGAGAGTTCTGAAAGCTGCAGAGAAAAGCAACATGTGATGAACAAGGGAACCCAAATAAGAATAAGTGTCAGTTTCTTATCAGAAACCATGAAGGGAAGAAAGTAACGGGACAAAATATTTAAAGTGCTGGGGAAAAAAAAAACAATTGCCAAACAAGAATTTTATGTTCGGTGAGACTGTCTTTCAAAAATAAGGGAGACATTAAGACATTCCCAGATAAACAAAAACTGAGGGAGTTTGTCAACAATAGACCTGCCCTGTGAACAATGCTGAAGGGAGTTCATTGGACTGATTGGAAAGGACACTAGACAGTAGATTAAAGCAGCACAAAGAAATAAAGATCTCTGTTAAGGTAAACCCAGGGGTAATTATAAATGCCAGTACCATTGCATTTGTATGCAACTTTCACTACACACTTATAGTTTATGTGTGTTCATGTATGAATGATATACTTCTAAAATGCAAATGCATAAAAATAATGGTAATCTGTGGTTTTTAGCATGCAACATATAAAATATGGTTTATAAGATGTATAATAAAAAGGTAGGGAATACTGGGGTGTAGGAACATTGTTTGTGTGTTATTGAAATTTTGTTGGTATAAAATCAAATGTGATTGTTATAGATTTAGTATGTTAGATTTAAGCCCAATGGAAACCACAAAGAAAATATATTTTTAAAAAATATAAAGAAGGTAATCAGAAAGGATTCAAAACGGAACACTACAAAAAAATTTAAAGAAAAATGAAAGCAAAAATTAGCAGAAAAATAGTGACAAAAAATGAATAAGACTTACAAAGACCAATGACAAAAGATTGTCCCACATTTTCAGTAGTTACTTTAAATGTGAATGGATGAAACTCTCCAATCAAAAGAAAGAGATTGGCAGACTGGATTAAATAAAAAAGCATGACCCAAATCTATGCTGTTTACAAGAGGCTAACCATATATTCAAAGACACAAGTATGTTGAAAGTAAAAGTATTTTTTCAAAAACATATTTGAAAAAATATGTTCCATGCAAACAGTAACCAAAAAGAGTTGGGATAGCTATACTAATATCAGATAAGATAGATATTAAGTTAAAAACTGTTATAAGTTATGGACTATCATTAGTACTGTAGTAATGTTTTGATGATATTCTTTCATAATTTCTAAGAAATGTTTCACAACAATGCAAGGTATTAGTGGTGGGGTGATGTATGGGAACCCTGTATGATGTTATGCATGTTTGTTTTATAAGTTCACAACTTTCACTATACACTTATATTTTATGTATGTTCATGTATGAATTATATATTTCAATAAAATAAAAAACTGTTACAAGAAACAAAGTAAAACATTGTATACTTATCACTTCAAATATATATATAACAGTCATAATTACATATCCACCTAAGAACAGAGCCCCAAAATATTTAAATCAAATATTGACAGATTTTAACAGAGAAATAAAGAATTCTACATTAATAGTGGAAGACACAAACATCACCTTCAATAATAGACAGAACATCCAGACAGAATAATAATAAGGAAATGAAAGACTTGAATGATACTATAAAATTACAGGCATAATAGAGCACTTCACCCAAAAGGAGCAGAACACACATTCTTCTCTTTTACACATGGGTCATTCTCCAGGATAGGCCATATGTTAAGTCACAAGAGTCCCAGTAAATTTTTAAATATTGGAATCAGACAGTGTGTCTTCTCTGACCACAATGGAGTGAAGCTAGAAATGAATAATCGAGGGAGAATTGGAAAATTAACAAATGTGGGATCAAACAACACACTCTTAAGCAACCCATGGGTCAAAGAAGAAATCACAAGGGAAGATAGGAAATATCTTGTGGCAAATGAAAACACAACATATCAAAATTTTGGGATGTAGCAAAGGCAGTGTTGAGAGAAAAAATTATAGCTCTAAATACTTACATTAAAAAGGAATAAAGATCTCGAATCAGAGACCTAACCTCACAACTAGAGAATCTAGAAAAAGAAGAGCAAACTAAACCCCAAGCAAACATAAAGAAAGAAAGAACAAAGATTAGAATGGAGATAAATAAAATAGAAAATACCAAAAAATTGAAGCAATCAAAACAAAATTTGGTTCTTTGAAAAGATAAGTAAAATTTACAAATCTTTACCTAGACTGATAAAGGAAAAGAGAAAGAGGACTAACTAAAATCAGAAAATGAAAGGGGGGAATTATTCCCAACCCCACAGATATAATAAGGATTTTTAAAATATACTATGAACAACTGTATGCCAACAAATTACATAATCTAGATGAAATGGAGAAATTTCTAAAAACTCTCAAAATACTTCTCCTGACTCAATAATAAATAGAAGATCTTAACAGACCAATAACAAGTAAAGAGATTGAACTGGTAATCAAAAACCTCCCAACAAAGAAAAGGCCAGGATCAGAATGCTTCACTGGTAAATTTTACCAAACATTCTAAGAATTAACACCAGTACTGGTCAAATTTATCCTGAAAAATTGAATAGGAGGGAACACATCTTAACTCATTCTATGAAGTCAACACAACCCTAATACCAAAGACAGCTAAAGAAACCACAAGAAAAGAAAATTACAGACCAATACCCCTTTTGAATATAGATGAAAAAATCCTCAACAAATTAGTAGCAAACTGATTCCAGCGTAACATTAAAAGAATTACACATTGTGATCAAGTGGGGTTTATTTCATGTATGCAAAGGTGGTTCAACATAAGAAAATCAATTAATGTAATACATCACATTAATAGAATGAAGGGAAATAAACATATGATCATCTCAATTGATGCAGAAAAGACATTTGACAAAATCTAACACCCCTTCTTGACACAAACATTCAAAAGCTAGGAACGAAAGGAAACTTCCTCAATATGATAAAGGATATATATGAAAAACCCACTGCTAACATCATACTCAATGGTGAAAGCCAGAAAGATTTCCTTCCAAAAACAGGGACAAGACTAGCATGCACAGCCTCACCACCGTTAATCAACATTGTTCTGGAAGTTCTACCCAGAGCAATTAGGCAAGAGAAAGAAATACAAGCCATCCAATTAGAAAGAAAGAAGTAAAACTTTCCCTATTTGCAGATGCCATGATTGTATATAGAGAAAGCCCTGAAAAATCCACAACAAAGCTACTAGAGCTAATAAAAGAATTCAGCAAAATGTTGGGGATCAACATGCAAAAATCAGTAGTGTTTTTATACACTAGTAATAAACAATCCAAAGAGGAAATCAAGAAAAGGATTCCATTTACAATAGCAACTAAAAGAATCAAATACCTAAGATTAAATTTAACCAAGGAAGTAAATGACAAACTGGAAAACTACAAAACATTGCTAAAAGAATTCAAAGAAGACCTAAATAAATGGAATGACACTCTATGTTCATGGATCAAAAGATGACATATTGTTAAGATATCAATTCTCCCCAAAATGTTTCACTGATTCAGTGCAATCCTAATCAAAATTCCAATAGACTTCTTTGCAGAAATGGAAAAGCCAATCATCCAATTTCTATGAAAGGGTAAGGGATCCTGGGCAGACAAAACCAAGTTGTAAAAGAACAAAGTTGGAAGACTCACACTTCTAATTTTAAAACTTATTACAAAGTCACAGTAATCCAAACAGCAAGGACAAACATATAGACCAATGGAATAATATCGAGTTCAGAAATCAACCCTCTCATCTATGGCCAGTTGATTTTTGACAAAGGTGACAAGTCCACTCAATGGGGAAAGAACAGTCTCTTCAACAGCTGGTACTGGGAAAACTGAATACCCATATACAAAAGAATGAAGGTGGGCCTGTACTTTATACCGTATACAAAAATTAACTAAAAATTGATCAAAGATCTAAAAATAAAAACAAAAATAATGAAACTCATAGAAGAAAACATAGGGAAGCATCTGCAAGAACTGATATTAGGCAATGGCATCTTAGACTTTACACCAAAAGCATGAGCTACAAAAGAAAAAAAATAGATAAATGGGACTTCATCAAAATTTAAAACTTTTGTGCATCAAAGGACTTAATAACAGAAGTTAAAAAAAAAACCACAGAATGGGAAAATATTTGGAAAATGTATATCTGAAAGGATTTAATATTCAGAATATATAAAGACATCCTCAACTAAACAAAAAGACAAACCAATTAAAAAATCAGCAAAAGCCTTGAATAGAGAATTCTCCAAAAAATGATATACAAATGGCCAAAAAGCTCATGAAAGGATACTCAACATCATTAGCGTTTAGGGAAATGCATATCAAACCCACAATGAGATACCATTTCAAACCCATTAGAATGGTTATTATTCAAAAATGGAAAATAAGTGGTGGAGAGAATGTGGAGAAATAGGACCAGTAATTCATTGTTTGTGGAAAGATAAAATGGTACAGCCAATGTGGAAAATGTTTTGGTGATTCCAGGAAATTGTGTATAGAATTACCTTATGTCCTGGCAATCCCATTTCTAGATATATACCCCAAAATATTTAAAGAAGGGTATCAAATAGATAAATACACATGTGATGTTCATAGCAGCATTATTCACAATTGCAAAAAGATGGAAGCCAACCACGTGTCCATCAACAGAAGAATGGATAAACAAAACGTGGTATATACACACAATGGAATATTATTCCATTGTAAACAAGAATGAAGTTCTGGTACATGCGACAACCTGGATGAACTCTGAAGACATCACGTTAGTGAAATAAGCCAATATTGTAGGATCCCACTGATGTGAAATAATTAGAACATGCTAATCCATAGTCAGAAACTAGAACACAGGTTACCAGTGGGCAGGAGGGGTAGACAAAGGGGAATTAATTGGTACAGAGTTTCTATTTGATGGGTGGCACAACACTGTGAATGTAATTAACACTAATGAATCACAGATCTGAATGCGATTACAAGAAGTATAGGTTTTATATGTTGCCAGAATAAAAGTTTTTAAAAAAATAGAATTGTCCAACATAAACAGTGAACTTTAATGTAAACTCTGGATTAAAGTTAATAGTATATAATAATATTATTTCACCAATTGTAACAAAGACACCACACCAAGACAAAGTATTAATAATAGAGAAAAACTGTGTGTATGGGGGGAGATAAATGGGAATTCTGTACTTTCTGAATTAATTTTCTATAAATCTACAATTTCTCTAATTACAAAATGATTCTTTTCAAAATTTGATGGCTAAAGATTCTTCTCATTCTGACATTCTCTGAGCTGATAATTCTTCCAATCTTCTAATCCCAGGTATTTTAGGGATGTTTATTTTACTTAATGAAGGAATATGTCCATAAGCTGGAGCTTTTGTACCTAGAAAAACACTAGCCACAAAGCACCTCTAGCAAATTTTATGAGAATAAAAAGGAAACCAATTGCCTTTAGCTTTAAAACCTTTATAGTAGGCAACGCATGATGGCCCAATGGCCCTCACGTAGTGTTCTGCCTTACACTACAACCCATTAGCCTCAGGCTGGCATATCTAATCCTGCATCTCCTCGCTGCCTCACACTTTTAACTCTCTAAACCATCGACATGTTTCAAGGAGCAAAGTCCACTTAAGAAGAGAAAGCGCCTTAACACACAAAGAGGAATGAGATTTTCTGGTCTGGGCAGATGAGAATCCGGACTGTGAAAGGTAGGAGCAGTGACAAATGTCTGTTGAGGTCTATAAAGAAAGCCTCAGCAGCTGAGGGAGTGCAGTCGTAAGAGCAAGACTTTATCTTCAAGCTTTGGGACAACCTTGCTTTCTGAGGCAAGCCATGGAGATTCTCAAGATTTCCCAAGAGTAAAGACAAAAAATAAATAAAATAAAAACCAAAATAACAAAACAAAAAAATAAATAAATAAGAAAACTATTTTTTAAAAAAAAGCTTTCCCAAGAGTGAGGTTAGTTTTTGGTTTTCACATGTAACGTGCAAACAATTTGTACTCTTAATTCCAGCTTTCAATCCTTTTTCTATAAGTAATTTTAGGCATTTTCTGCATTATATTGGCCAAATATAACCTTTCCTTGAAGTAGTAACAAGTGTCTTCTCATTTGTTCTATTTGTAGGTTTGGTTTTAGATTAAAAATGTGTCAACTCTCTTGAAGTACACTGTAGGCTGTAAGAATGAGGCTGAAATTATGTTTTTTAGATAAGTTGTGAGTTTACAAAACAATCATGCATAAAATACAGGAATCCCACATACCACCAACACCTTGCATTGGTGTGGAACACTTGTTATTATTGATGATAGCACTTTTTTATAATTGTAATATCTTTAACAGTAATTACCTTTGTTACAATTGATGAGATTATTAAAATAATTATATCACCAATTATTTACATTAGGTATATTTTTCTAATATACCACCCTATTATTTCCACCTTTTATTAGTATCATACACTTGTTAAAATTCATGAAAGAATATTCTTATATGAGTACTATTAACTATAGTCCATCATCTACAACAGGGCTCACTGTGCTGTACAGTCCTGTTGTATCTTTTAATTTTTATTCTAGTAACACACACATCCTAAAGATTCCTCATTTAACCCCATTCTTCTATATTGTTCAGTGCTGTTGATTACTCTCACAATAATCACCAACATCCATTTCCAATCCTTTACTAGCAGCCTAAATAGAAATTCTGTACAAGTTAAGCATCAACTCCCCATTCTCTAACCCCAGTCCATCTCCTGGAAACCTGTATTTTAGACTCTAACTACACAAGTTTGCTTATTATAAAACTGTCTTCCACAGAGGTTGTGCCATTTACATTCCCACCAGCAAAGAAAAGGTGTTCCTATTTCTCTACATCCTCTCCAACACTTGTACTTTTCTGTTTTTTTATAGTGGCCTGTGGTAGGGACACCTAAAATGGTGCCCCCAAGCGGCTAAAATGCCTGCCAAGTGCTACGTGACTCCCGGCATGAACCTGAAAAGACTTCTTTCAGTCAATCCTCAATGTCCAATCATAACCTTTTATAAAAATCTTCTTTTTTGCCAGTTACTATGTACGTCACCCCTCTTCCTCCAATCATGTCCTTAACTCACTTCCCTTATCAGAACCTATATAAACAACAAACCTTCCTGTAATAAATTAGACCTGCGTACTTACCTCGTCTCCGCGGTGGTCTTTCCTCCGTGCACCCTCCACGCCGTCTGGGCCCCCGAACGCTGGTTGCCGCTCAGCGTTCCCCTTCCGCCAACAAGTGGTTCGGAACAACCACAGTGGCCATTCTAGTAGGTGTGAAATAACATCTCATTGCAGTTTTGACTTGCACTTCCCTAATGGCTGATGCTGAGCAACTTGTCTTGTGCTTTTTAGTCATTTCTATTTCATCTGTGGAGAAATATCAATTCAAGTCTTTTGCCCAGTTTTTAATTGGGTTGCTTGTCTTCTTATTGTTGAGTTGTAGGATTTCCTTATATATTATAGATATTAAACCATTATCAGATATTTTCTCCCACTGAGTAGTAAGTAATCTTTCACTCTTTTGACAAAGTCCTCTGATACACAAAACTTTTTAATTTTGAGAAGGTCCGATTTATCTATTTTTTCTTTCATTGCTTGTGCTTTTAGGGGTAAAGTCTAAGAAATCATTGCCTACCACAAAACCTGAAGATGTTGCCCTATATTTTCTTCTAACTCTTAGAAAATATACTAGCTCTTATATTTAGTTCTTTGATCCACTTTGACTTAATTTTTGTATATGATATGAGATAGGGATTCTCTTTCATTCTTTTGCATGTGGATATCCAGTTCTCCTATCATTATTTGTTGAAGAGACTATTCTTTCCCATTTGAGTGGAGTTGACAGCCTTGTCAAAAATAAAAAATAAATTGGCCATATTTATGAGAGTCTATTTGTGAACTCTCAATTTGACCCCATTGGTCAATATATCTCTCCTAATGTCAGTACCATGCTGTTTTGACCATTGTAGCTTTATAGTATGCTTCAAAGTCAGGAGGTTATGATTTTCTTTTTTCAAGATGTTTTTGGCTATTCAGGGCCCCGTACCCTTCCAAATAAATCTGATACTTGGCTTTTCCATTTCTGCAAAGTAGACTATTGGAATTATATTGGTATTGCTTTGAATCTATAAACATTTGGGGTAGAAATGATATCCTAATGATAATTAGTCTTTCATTTATTTAGGTATTCTTTGATTTCATTTAGCAATGTTTTGTTTTAGCAATGTTTTCTGGGTTCAAGTTTTTACATCCGTGGTTAAATTTATTTCTAGATATTTGATTCTTTTAATTGCTTTTGTAAATAGAATTTTTTCTTCATTTCCTCCTCAAATTGCTCATTACTAATGTGTAGAAACACTACTGATTTTTTTGCATGTTGACTTGTATCCTGCCACTTTGCTGAACTCATTAGCTCTGGTAGTTTCGTTGTGGATTTTTCAGGTTTTTATATATAGGATTGTGTTATCTGCAAATACGGAATGTTTTACTCCTTCTTTCCCAATTTGGATGTTGTTTCTTTCTTTTTCTTGCCTAACTGCTCTAGTTAGAACTTCTACCAGAATGTTGAAAAACAGTGGAAACAGTAGGCATCCTTGTTTTTTCCCAGATATTAGGGAAAGTTTTCAGGCTTTCACCACTGAGTACAATGTTAACTGTGTATTTTTAATATATAACCTTTATTATGTTGAGGAAATTTTCTTCTATTCCTATTTCTAAATGTTTTTCTCAAGAAAGGATGCTGGATTTTGTCACAGGCCTTTTCTGCATTAAGTGAGATGATCGTGTGGTTTTTCCCCTTTATATTGTTAATGTGATATATTACATTAATTGATTTTCTTACATTGAACTACCTTGCATATCTTGGATAAAACCCACTTGCTCATGGTGTATAATTCTTTTAATGTGCTGTTAAACACAATTTGCAAGATTTGTGAGGATTTACATCTATAATCATAAGAAAAATTGGTCTGTAATTTTATTTTCTTGTAGTATTTTTATCTGTCTTTGGCATTAGGGTGATGTTGGCCTCATAGAATGTGTTATGTAGTGTTCCATCCTGTTTGATTTTTTGCAAGATTTTGAGCAGGATTGGTAACTCTTCTTCTTGGAATAATTGGGAGAATTCATCTATGAATCCATCTGGTTCGGTGCTTTTCTTTGTTGGTAGGTTTATCAAATATTCAAGTTCTCTGTTTCCTTACTGATCCTCAGTCTAGATGGTCTATATATTCATGAGAGTGGTCTCCAACTCTTACTGTAGAAGTGTCTATTTCTCCCTTCCCTTTTGCCATCACTTGCCTCATGTATTTGGGGGCATCATGGTTGGGTGCATAAATTTTTATTATTGTTATTTCTATTTGGTGTGCTGCCCCTTCCTTTGATGTACAGTGTCTTTCTTTGTCTCCTAATAGTTTTGCATTTAATGATTATTTAATCTGATACTAAATAATAATACTAATATACTAATAAAGCTACCCTAGCTCTTTTTTGGTTACTGTTTGTGTGGAATATCTTTTTCCAACCTTTCACTTTCCACCTACTAGTATCCTTCGGTCTAAGAGAGTCTCTTGTAGATAGCATATAAATGGATCATATTTTTTATCCATTCTACCATGATCTTTTGATCATGGAGTTTAATCCATTAACAATCAATGTTATTATTATATAATGTTATTATTATAAAGACTACTTACTTCAGTCATCTTATCCTTTGGTTTTCATATGTCATCTCTTTTGTTATCTCTCTTTTTTACCCTTTTAATTGCCTTTATTGATAATTTACATTTCTTCCCTTTCCTCCAGACCTCCCTCTCCTGAATTTTCCTTTCAGCCTACAGAAACCCCATTTAGTATTTCTTGTAGGGCAGGTCACTTTTTGTTAAGCTATCTCAGTTTCTCTTTCTCTGTGAATATTTTAAACTTTCCCCCATTTTTGAAGGACAGTTTTGCTGGATAAAGTGTTTCTGGCTGGCAATTTTTCTCTTTCAGTACCTTAATTATATTATGCCACTGCCTTCTTGCCTCCATGGTTTCTGATGAGAAAGTGGCACTTAGTCTTATCAAGGATTCCTTGTATGTGACAAATCGCTTTTTTCTTGCTGCTTTCAGAATTCTCTATCTTTGGCATCTGACATTCTAATTAGTATTAGTATGTGTCTCAAAGTTGGTCAATTAGGATTTATTCTGTTTGGAGTACCTTGAACTTCTTGAGCCTTTATATTTCTCTTTCATAAGAGTTGGGAAACTTTTGGCCACTAGTTCTTCAAATAGTCTTTCTGCCCCTTTTCCTTTCTCTTCTCCTTCTTGGATACCCTTGACACATATATTTGTGTGCTCCAAGCTATCATACCAATCCTTGAGACCCAGCTCAATTTTTTCCTTTCTTTTCCCTATCTGTTCTTCCTTCTGTAAGATTTCGATTATCCTGTCTTCTACTTCACTTATCCTTTCTTCTGCCTGTTCAAATCTGCTGTTATACATCTTTAGTGTATTTTAATCTCTTCTATTGTGCCTTTCATCCCCATAATTTATGTTATGCTTTTTTTATATACTTTCAAATTCTTCTTAATGCTCACACATTGTCTTCCTAATATACTTTATCTCTTTATCCATATTTTTCTTCATTTCCTTGAATTGATTCAGGAGATTTTTTTTTTAACATCTTTGATAAGTTATTCCAAATTCTGTGTCTCCTCTGAAGTTTTAATTTGTTCCCTTGACTAAGCCATATCTTCCTGTTTCTTACTATGACATGTAATTTTTGCTGATGTCTAGGCATCTGATTATCATGTTGACTTTACTCTGAAAGTCTCTCTCTTGCCTAGGGTTTTATGTTGATTGGCTTTGTTTTAAGGCTCTTCTTTGATGCTTGTTTCAACTTATTCCAGACCTTTAGAGTAGTTAACTGATGAAATTTTTTCAGCTCTTCTTTATCTGATTCTTGTCCTGGATTTGCAGCACAATTTTTAAGTTTGCACTTTTTGTGCTATTGTTTCAACTCCAGGAGAAAGCTTCCTTTCCTTTGTCTTTTTCCCAGAATTTTTTGTTTGTTTGTTTTTAATGGTGTTTTTTTGTTGTTGTTGTTGTTTTGTTTTGTTTTGTTTTGTTTTTTGCACTTCTTTCATTTTATCTAGTTGCTTTTTTCTGAAGGGCAAATTCTAAGAGGAGGGTCATCCCAGAAAGGACTTTCCCAAGCCAGTGTTTCCCAGCCAAAACAAGACCAGGGACTCACAAAGAGGGTACAGGCTGGCTCCAAAGTGCCCTGGGGAGGGGATCAGTAAGGGCACAAAAAGCTTCTCCAACAGCTCCCCAAACCTGAGCTTTCTTGGCCTTCCCAGAATATTATGAGATTCACATAATATAAGGGATGTAGAAGTGCTATCTGAATGAAGAGTATTAATATCAGTCAATGATATTAGTTTCCTAAGGCTACCATAACAAATCAGAAGTTTATTCTTTCACAGTTCTGGAGGCCAAATTTTTAAAATAAAGATGCTAGCAGGGCTATGCTCCATTCCAAGATCCTAAGGGAGCATCCTTTCCTGCCTCTTCCAACTTCTGGTGGCTCCTGGAGTTCCTTGGCTTGGGGGAGCATCACTCCAATCTCTGCCTCCATTGTCATGTGGCCTTTTTCCCTGGATGTGCCTCTGTGCCCACTTCTCTTCTTAAAAGGATACCAGTCATTGGATTGGGGACCACCCTAAAGCCAGAATGATTTAATCTTGACATCCTTAACTAAGTACATCTACAAAGACCTTATTTCCAAAATAAGGTGCATTCTGAGTCTCTAGGTAGACATGAATTTTGTGGCATACTATTCAAACCAATACAGGGGTTTTCTCAGAACTCATTCTTCTCCATTAAATCATAGCCCTCAAAAAGTCAAAGGAGAGGAGGGGATATGGCTCAAGCAGTTGAGCACCTGCTTATAGCCAGAAATCACTGTCGAAAGGCATAGAAAGGGCACAGGTAGTAAAGTTCTTCCTAGTCATTCCACATACTGGCACTTGAGATTAGTGATTTGTTTCAAGCCCTTCATTTATAAAGGAGAAAATAAATCCTGAGCAATTAAGTTTCTATGTTTTCCATATTTCTATGGGATTGAAAGATAGTCCACCTACACTGGAAAATCTCACCATCCAGTCTGGAAATAATTAATGCTAATAAAAACAGTACAGTTGGTTCCTGTGTCCAGGGGGAAATGAGACCGCTATGATCTTGAGTTGTCAGAGATGGTTTTTGCAGAAATTGACAAGTTGACCCTAAAATTTATAGGGAAATGCAAGGGGCCCACAATAACCAAAACAACCTGGAGAAAAGAACTAAGTTGGAGGATTCACACTTCACGGTTTCAAAACATACCACAAAGCTATAGTAATCAAGATTATGTGGTACTGGCATAAGTATAGACATATAGATCAATGGAATAGAATTGAGAGTTTAAAAATAAACCCTCAAATTTATGGACAATCAACTTTTGACAAGGGCACCAAGACGATTCAATAAGGAAAGTATAGTCTTTCCAACAAAAGGTACTGGGACAATTGAATATACGCATGCAAAAGAATAAAGTTAGACCCCCCATCTCATACCAGACGCAAAAGTTAACTCAAAATAGATCATTCTCCTAAATGTTACAGTTAAAGTTATAAAACTCCTAGAAGAAAACATAAGAATAAATCTTCATGATCTTGGGTTAGGCAATAGTTTCTTAGATACAACACCAAAAGAACAATAAACAAAAAAAAAAAGAACTTTTGCATCAAGGAAATAAAAAGACAACCCACAGAATAGGAGAAAATATTTACAAATATATCTGATAACAAACTTCCATTCAGAATATATAAAGTATTCTCACAACTCAATAATAAAAAGACCAATAACCCAATTTAAGAAATGGTCAAATGATTTGAATAGACATTTCTCCAAAAAAAATACACAAATGGTCAATAGGCACATGAAAAGATGATCAAAATTATGACTTATTAGAGAAATGCAAACCAAAACCCCAATGAGATATTACTTTACACCCACTAGGATGGATATAATCAAAAAGTCAGATAATAGCAAGAGTTGACAAGATTGTGGGGAACTTGGAACTTTCACATATTGGGAATGTAAAATAATGGTACAGTTGCTTTGGAAATGTTTGACAGTCCTCAAAATGTTAACACCGCTACCATATGTCTCCACAATTCCACTCCACTCCTATCCCCAAACAAATTGAAAACCGGTATCCAAGCAAAAACTTGTTTACAAATGTTCATAGCAGCCCTACTCACAATAGCCAAACACTAAAAACAATCCAATGTCCATCAACTGATGAAGGGGAAAATAAAATATAGTATAGTCATACAACGGAATATTATCTGGCAATAAATGGGAAAAGTACTGAAACATACTCTTTCTTAGATGAAACTTGAGAACATTATGCCAAGTGAAAGAAGGCAGTCACAAAAAACCATGTAGTATATGATCCCATTCATATATAAATTCTGAAATCCTGCTGAACAAATGTTAAAAGAGCATTCAACCTGAAGTTGGGAAATGTAGCTTCCCAGTCCATTGTTCTTTATGGATATGTCCTCTTGAAGCTCCTCCCCTTTCAATTATCCTTCTTGCTCTGCTCGGAAGATGGCATTGAAGAATGTGCCCATCTTATGAGCTTCGTGGCTATTTTTCTTACAGAAGATTAGGAGTCCCAGAGTCATTTGAAGTCTTCAGCAGTCACAGACATTTAGTCCATGCTCTCTTGTGGAAACAGGGCTCTCAAAAACATAGTGAGGTTTTATCTATTTGATTCCAATCAGCAACACATGTAAGTGGCATCCACAATTGTTTTTTAAGACACACCAAAGCATTTTCTGTGTGGGTCATAAGTGAACATCAACACTGGAATTTCTTGACTCTATGTTCCCTTTCCATTCTGCTTTCAAATTGGCCGATTCTCTTCTGGCTCACTCTTTTAGCACCTTTCCAAGTGCAGCCAGTAGAAACCAATTCATACTACACCATCTATACTACTTCCTCACAATGCCACAAGTCCATGAGAGTCACTATCTGCTTTCCAAGCTGTTGCAGGCAACAATTTTACCAAATGTTTTGACACTGCCACATATTTTGGGTGTTGTGTTCTTATTCTTGCTCTTATTGTTATGCAGCTACCATTTCTGATACCTATTTCTCTATTGGTCAATTTTCGCTAGATTTTGCTGTGGTAAAAAAAAATTGCAGTGACTTATAGCAACAGGGGCTTGTTTCTCACTCATATGCATGTTGGCTGCATATCAGCTGTGGCTTTGCACCCTGTGTCTTCATTCTGGGATCCAGGCTGAAGAAGCACCCCTATGTGTGACCTGCTGTTCTCACGGTTTATGGAAAAGAGTAATGGCAGAAACAGCAAAGGCTTTTAAAGCTTTTGCTCCTAAAGGGCACACATCATTTATGCTCAAGTTCCCTTGGCCAAATCAAGTTATATGACCAGGCTTGACTTCAATGAAGACACCAGAAAACCCTCTGGTGAAGTGTACTGAAGGCTTCTACAGGGATGGGCCTAGAGGGAAGGGATAATAAACATTTTTAATAGGTAGTACATACCTACTTCATAAAACTGTGAGAATTTAAAGAGTAGAAGGGCCTCATACAGTTTCTGAGACATAGAATTTACTCAAAAAATAATCCTTTCTTTCCCTTTTCATTTCTTTCCTTCTTTCTCTTTCTTCAGAACACTGAGATTTTAGCATCCTATGATTTTGCTGATGGCATCTGAAACCAGTGAATGAAAACAATGAAATGAAAGAAGATAGTGAAAATGACCATTATAGTCTTTTTTAATTTCCAAAGTGGAGGACCAGTGGGAAATGCTGGCCCTGGCCATGGCCTCACTTGCCTACCATTATCTTGCAGGATTTACAGAATAACCTTCTCTCGTAGCCCTTCAGCAAATTCAATAAATATGTACAGTGTGTCTGTTTGAAAGTCAGCACAATTGTTTAGGAGTCCAGGTGTCATTAGGGTTTTCTTTGGTCATTATTGCCAACAATCAAATATATTATCCCCACTTAAAAGACCTTAACCTGAACAGATCCTTGTGGGCAACAACTAAATGAATTCAAGACTTAGGATTGGCTGGCCATGTTCCAGTAACCATTTGCTTTCTTTCCTAAATTGTCTCCTTTGTGTTACTTAACTTGAGCCCCCACCATGCAGTGACCAAACAGCTGGATTTCTGTGGCTATTTTTCTCTATAAATACATTGATAGAGCTGTCTATAAAAGTAGCCATAAAAGAAGCTGCTGAAGCACAACATTCTCCCAAGGCAGCAATAGTTACCTGTTTATTCTAGAAATTTCTCTATGACTGAGCTTGGATCATATTTCTATGCAGTAATGAGACATTATTAATTTCTTTTCTCTTTCTTCCACCATATTATTCCACCAGAGGAGGTACTCATAGGTAATCCAAATAGGTAACCTTTTATTTCGTTTTTTCTCAACATTTCCTAAATAGGTCTTTGATAAAGATAAGGCTTCCCTTCATAATTATTCATTTCTAAATTACAAACCAACAAACAAAAAAAAAAAAAAATCCAAGCTTCAGTTGTGCTCACTGTTTGTCCAAATACCTGCCACCATGGAGCTTTGTGCAAACATGGCCACATGACCCAATGATGAAGGTCACACCGGCTGGACTAGAAGCTGGGGGAGCAGCAGAGGACAAAAGTTGAGGATATTGGGACCAACTGGGAATCCTCGAGCAGAGTTTGATAAAAGAACTAGAAGCTCTACACAAAATGAGAGCAGGAGAACATGACCAGCATGCCATTTGCCTCTGCAAAGGGAGGGAGGGAGGACATTGGAAGCTGAGCCTAAAATAACAAGTGTTCTCATCCATAAGAATTGAAAATGTATTTACTTTTTCCAGTGATCTCAATGACTAAACTTAAAATGAGTAAATGTTATAAATATGAGCTTAATAAAATAACTATACACTAATAAAATAACTATACACTAATAAAATATCACCCTTATTTATGTATCAGGGACTTGTATGTATTATTTTGTTTGGGGAAAATTCCCAGTGCTGAAAAATAAGTTTATAAACCACTCAACCAGATGAATTATTTATTCAACAAATATTTGATTGTGACCTATTACAAATCTTGATGCTAACTCTGTGTGTTTATAAGTGGGGAGAGAAAACAGATCCCCTCAAAAACTCAAAGCCAGATTTCTGGACAAGGATTCATGTTAAACTACCACCCCCACTCTAAACAGAACAATTATAATTAAATATATTTAATTTTCTTTTCAGTTGTATTTTTAAAAACTTAATACAAATCTACCTTCAAAGAGAAAAGAAGCTACTTCTCTGGACGGCAGACAGAAGACAAACCAAATGGCACAAAGCAGTGCAGGAGCTGAGGCCACAGCCTTGTTGGTCCTGGGAGATGGAAGAGGTGAGCCCTGGAGAGCCCAGATCTGCAGTGTGGCCCCCACAGAAACGGGCCTGGAGGGGCCCTTCCCAGGGCAGAAGCTGATGAACAAACTCTGCCACCGTCTGAGGCTGCAGCTTGCACGGCAGCAGCAGCTCTGGAGGGAGAAGAGAAAGTTGTGCAAGAGTCCTGGTTTCAAGGTGGGTGAGAGCCCTGAGTCTGGGCTCCTTTTGCCAGTTGGAGACAACAATGAAACCGCTAGGCAGAGAGATGCAGGTGCAGAGAGAGGAAAACAAAACTCCCACTCAGTGTAATTCCAAAAACAAAAACTCCAAAGCACACAAAGACATGAACACTAAGAAAGTTGGCTAACAAAATTAACAATAAGAGATGATTTGCTGCCTATGCAGAAACATAGGACAATCTCAGAATGACCTAAAAATAAGTTAAAATAAGATCCTAAAAGAATTAATGCAAGGATAACATCCTATTTTTTTTAAGAACAAAAAAAAAGTGTAAAATAAAGCAGAATAGGTTCACAGACACGGAATTGGGGAGATTTCCTGAGTCAAGGTCCCTCTTCTGCTGGCTTGAAGTTCCCACGGAATTCCAACCATCTCCCCAGCCCGCTGCACTGATGGCGCTGGGTTCCCTCTGGGGTGGCAGAGCCTCCCAACTCTGTCCCCACGCAGTGCTCAGAGTCCAGCAGCACACAAAGGACGCCCATCCAGACGCATGGCCAGCAGGCTGATGCGAGTTACACCCGGCTGAAACTCTTTTCTTTCATGGACAATGACCATAAAATACCTGCCCTCTCCTTACCACGGGGATGTCCCAAAGGGGAAGAGAAGTGAGCATCACCGGATGTGCACTGCCCCAGGTCCACTCCCCTGGGGCCACCCTGAGCACGGGACTTGTTAGAGACATGCTCCTAGGAGAGCCCTGTGAGGGAGCAGAGCAGGACACTGGGAAAGAAGAAGCCACAAAGCAAGGGCGAGGTTTCAGGTCTCCACAGGGGCTCTCAGCCTGACCCCATATAAGCTGCATCTCAGGTTTTCCCACCCCAAGGCAAAGGAGCAAAGGAGCCGGCTCACCTTCTCCTGCACAGTCGTCCTCCCAGGCGTTTCTCTCTGCACTAGCCCAGAGGCAGCTCACCAGAGAAGGCCCAAGTGCTGGCCACTGGCCAAGCTCCAGAAGCCCAGGGAGGAGCTCACAGGAAAGGGGAAATGCAGCGCAAGGGAACTGGTGAGCGCCCGCATTGCAAGCTACGGTTTCCTTTCCTCACTGTTGGCATCTGAGGAAGTCTGGGATGATCTTAAGCTTTCGGAAGGTGAACCAGGCCAAAAAAGACAAACAGTGCAGATGTACAGGTGACAGTCACGTGCTCAGTGAGTGAAGAGTCTGCTGTGGCCATAAAACCCTGAATATAAAGGAGAACTTTAGGCAAGAACAAATGGTTTGTTTCTAGATGAACGACTGAATTCAAACTTGGTTCAAATTATCACCAAAACTACGGCCTCCAAAAACAATCTCATTTCTTTCTGCACAATTTGAAAGTTATGCAAGATTGGTTTTGGAGGCAATTGAGTTATAAAAATCATAAAGATATATAATAGTTTATTAGTTTTGTAGATGTAACTCCAACAACATACTTGTAATTAAGAGAGCTGACAAAATAACTAGCAAATGTGTTTCATTTGCTTAGCAAATTATTTCTAATTTTTAGTTAAGGGATTTAACAAAATAACATAATAGTGGCTAGTCATCGTAGTGATACCCATACATATAACTAATGCAGAGCAGTTTCAGACTTTCCAGCTTTAAGTAGATTTATGAATTGGAATTTTCAAAGTTTCACCTGCATAGTACAAGCACAATTCTTAAAATAAAACAAAACAAAAGCATGCTTTCAAATTTTGAGTTGCTTGGAGCCCATGTACAGCTATTACCTTTGCCAAATTATTGGCATGATCAGTATAACCTGAAACTGTGCTGACAGAAGGGCACTCACGTGATGTTGGTGGATGTTCCCAAGTCAGGCTGTGAAGAGGACACGAGGGATGGCGGGTGGGCCATTGGTTAAGGTTTTCCTTTGCAGAATTTTGTAATCAGATTAAAAAGGAAACATTTTCCAATTTTTTAAAATCAGGGGAAGCGGCTGTGGCTCAATCAGTAGGGCTCCCGTTTACCATATGGGAGGCCCTGGGTTCGGTTCCCGGGGCCTCCTGGTGAAGGCAAGCCCGCCTGCGCGGCGTGGTTAGCTGACCCAGCGAGCACAAGCAGCAAGGGGGGGATAAATGAATGAATAAATAAATAAAATCTTTAAAAAATAAATAAATAAATAAATAAATAAATAAAAATCAGAAAAATCCGAAGAGTTGAATATTAAAAAGGACCAGTTATTAACCCTGGAAAATAAAAATATGGTCATTAAAATTTATATATATATAGAGAGAGAGAGAGAGCCAACAAACTACAGATGAATAGAGTTGAATTGGACTAGTGAATTGAAAGGGACATTGGTGAATTGGAAGCTCTTCAAGGATTTTACCCAGAGACAGATAGGAAATTAAAAAATAAGGAGAAAGTAAAAGATATGGAGATGAGATTGAAAAGCTCCAGTATATGTATAATAACCATTCTCAAAAAGTAGAGGGAATGGAGGAAAAGGAATATACAGATAAATAATGGCTGAGAATTTTCTAGAATTAAAAATGGCAGGGGTCTTTGAAATGAAGGCCATGCAAGAGGCATAAAAATAAATCCACCACTAAATAAGCTGTCATGAAGACACAAAAATCAAGAATAGAGATAAAGTTTAAATGCTACAAGATTTATTTTACCTACAAAGGAAAGGCAAACTAAATTACTGTTGAATTCTCATCAGCAACAACAGAAGCCAGAAGACAATGGGATAGTTATTTCCCAGCGCTGAAAGGGCAAAATTGTCATCTAGAATTATACATTTGCAAACTATCACTCCTGAGTGAGGGCAAAATAAATATATTTTCATCAAAAGAATTACTGAATGATATATTTCAACAAGAAAAAATGTGAACCCTGAAGAAAGTTTGTAATGTAAAAGGCAATAGTGAGTGAAGAAAGTGACCAAATATTGTCTGTAAACATAAGATTTTGTGTTAAAAATATGGAACTAAAGTGTTAGATAAGACTAATTCGAGAGACGATCAGAAATGCTGCTGATGTTTGACAATCAGCTCAAAAATCAATAGCATTTCTGTATACCAATAATGAGCAATCTGAGGAGGAAATCAAGAAAAAAATACCATTTACAATAGTAACTAAAAGAATCAAATACCTGGGAATAAATTTAACTAAAGATGCAAAGGATTTGTATACAGAAAACTACACAACACTGTTAAAGGAAATCAAAGAAGACATAAATAAATGGAAGAATATTCCCTGTTCATGGATAGGAAGACTAAACATCATCAAGATGTCTATCCTACCCAAACTAATCTACAGATTTAATGCAATCCCAATAAAATTCAACACTGTATTTTTTAAGGAACTGGAAAAACTAACTACAAAATATATTTGGAAAGGTAAGAGGCCCCAAATCACCAAAGACAAACTGAAAAAGAAAAATGAAGTTGGAGGTATCACACTACCTGAATTTAAAACATACTAAAAAGCTACAGTGCTCAAAACTGCATGGTATTGGCACAAGGATAGACATCCTGACCAATGGAACTGAACAGAGAGTTCTGATATAGATCCTCACATATACAGTCATCTGATATTCGACAAGGCCACCAAGCCCACTCAGTTGGAGAGAATGGCCTCCTTAACAAGTGGTGCTTGGAGAACTGGATAACCATATCCAAAAGAATGAGAAAGGAATATCAGCTCACACCTTACACAAAAATCAACTCACGATGGATCAAAGATCTAACTATAAGAGCCAAAACCATAAAGACCTTGGAAGATAATGTAGGGAAGCATCTACAGGGCCTTGTAATAGGAAATGGTTTCATGAACTTCACACCCAAAGCACAAGCAGCAAACAAAAAATAGATAAATGGAATCTCCTCAAAATTAAAAACTTCTGCACCTCAAAGGATGTTATTAAGAAAATAAAAGGGCAGCCTACCCAATGGGAGAAAATATTTGGCAACCATATATCTGATAGGAGCCCAATATCCTGCATATATAAAGAAATCCTACACCTCGAAAATAAAAAGACAAAAAACCCTTAAAAAATGGACAAGTGACCTGAAAAGACACTTCTCCAAGGAAGAAATACAAATGGCTAAAAAGCACATGAAAAAATGCTCGACATCGCTAGCTATTAGGGAAATGCAAATCAAAACTACAATGAGATACCATCTGTATTAGTCAGCCAAAGGGGTGCTAATGTGAAACACCAAAAATGGGTTGGTCTTCATAAAGGGTATTTATTTGGGGTAGAAGTCCACAGATACCAGGCCATAAAGCATTAAGTTTCTTCTCTCACCAAATCCATTGCCACGTGTTGGAGCAAGACAGCTGCTGACGTTTGCCAGGGTTCAAGCTTCTTGGGTTCCTCTCTTCCCAGGGCTGCGTTTCTCTCCAGGCTTAGCTCCTCTGGTTCCTCCACATGGTCAGCTGTAGACAAGCAGGTGAACGGCTCACTTCTCTTCTCCTGGGGCCTTCTCTCCAACATCAAAACTCCAGCATCAAAACTGCTTCTCAAAAAACTGCTCCATCTGTCCTTTGCCTTGCCTTTTATATTCGATTCCCCCACCCACAAAGGGGTGGGGCTCAAAGCCATACTGACATAGCCCAGTCAACACCCTAATCATAACTTAATCATGCCCAGATTAACAGATCAGTTTACAAGCATGATCCAATTATATTTTTGGAATTCATAATTACATCAAATTGCCAAATGGCTACACCATCTTATACCCATCAGAATGGCAGCTATTAAAAAAACAGCAGAGTCTAAGTGTTAGAGAGGATGTGGAGGAATAGGAACCCTCATCCACTGCTGGTGGGATTGTGGAATGGTCCAGCCACTGTGGAGGACAGTTTGGCGGTTCCTCAGAAACTTAACAATAGAACTTTCATATGATCCAGCGATTCCACTGCTGGGTATATACCCAGAAGAATTGAAAGCAAAGACACGAAGAGATATGTGCACACCAATTTTCATAGCAGCATTGTTCACAATTGCCAAAAGTTGGAATCAGCCCCGGTGCCCATCAACAGATGAATGGATAAACAAAATGTGGTACATACATACAATAGAATATTACTCAGCTGTAAGAAGGAATAAAGTGCTAACACATGGAATAACATGGATGAATCTTGAAGACCTTATGTTGAGTGACGCAAGCCAGGCATTGAAGGATGAACAGTACATGACCTCACTGATTTGAATTGAAGAAAGTGAGCAGTCTCTGAGAACCATTGTCTGAAAGATAGGTTAACAAGGGAGAGCAAGAAAAGGTTGTGAGCCATCATCCATACGGACACAATCTATGGTAAAGTGATAGAGTATAGTTGCATATTGAAGGATAGGACAGGTGGGTAGTGATATTACTGGGTTTGGTGGTGTAGGGTTGACAGGTGGGTAGATTAAGAAGGGCAGGTTAGAATACCCAGGATACTGGAGGGAGAGATGGGAGAGGGACCAGGTGAACACAGGATTTGTGGGTATGAGGTTGAAAGTGCAGGAGTGGAAATGCTCTTATGGCAATATGACAAGGTAGTGTCACTGGTTTAGGGTGTAGGTTGGGGGGGCATTCAGGAGGGGGCGCATCTGGAGTAGGCTTCTGGGGAGTCTGTGAGTGTTCATCCTGTCATAATGTGTTGTGTCGGGGAGTGGAGACCCACTATGAATCTTGTCATCCAATGAGTCAAGACAGGGAGGTGTCATGTGCCCCAGGGGGATGGGGACAGAGGCACTGAATAGATCAAACAGGGGGTATTTAGCCGTCAGGGGAAATGTTTTACATTACCTTACAGCGATGGACACAGGACATGGTAAATATCATCAAAATTTTTTAAACTGTACCACCTAAATTGTAAACTATACTGTAAACCATTGATAATGTTTAGTAGCTATGTTTTACTATCTGTATAACAGTTATAACAATGCTACTATCCACATAAAAAAGGTTTTAATATGGGGTGAGGTTGGGTATATGAGAGTCTCTAGTATTCTGTGTGTGACTTTGCTGTGACCTAAAACTTCTTTGAAAATTAAATGAAAATTTGGGAGACATTGGGGAGTGAGAGGGGGAAGGTGCCACGGTACAGACTGGACACCTGATAATGCAGTGATAAAAGGAAAAAATAATAATAATATATTTTTGTTTTGTTTTGTTTTTGTTTTTTCCCATTTTCTGAATGTCCCAATCCTTTAACTTTATTTTATTTTTAGGGTTTTTTTCCTGAGTTTCCATGTATTTTATCTCTTACATTTAAGCTTATCATTATTATTTCATTTTCCTATTAATTGTATTTGGCTATTATATGGGCTTCATCTTCAATGAAGGTTTGGATCACAGAAGGGTTACTACGGGGCCAGGAGAGGATCATTGGTGGGGGGTGTCTGGGATGGGGGTTTCATGGGAGGAAGTTCACCTGAATATACATGAAAGATACATAAAATTGTTCAAATGATCAAGGGGTGGGGCATGGTCACAGTGGGTGGAGAATCACTCAATAAATGAGGGAATACTGAATTCCCAGCCTGGAGAGTTCTGCCACATTCTCCAAGGGAGAAGCAACAGTCCCCCAAGTGCCAGGGCAGGTTCTGGCAAAGGAGGATGGTCCACGGATGTGTTCTTGCTATTGATGACTAGCCTTATGAGTCTTTGCTCTTGTTATTGAAACTTAGCCTAGTGTTCTGGCCTAAGGGTTGCTGCCTGAGAGCCTCCTTGTTGCTCAAATGTGGCCTCTCTCTAAGCCAAACTCAGCATATGAATGCATTACCTTCCCCCCAGCGTGGGACATGACTCCGGGAATGAGCATCCCTGGCAATGAGGGATTAATACTAAGTGCCAACTGGCAATATGATTGGAAAAAGACCTTGAACAAAAGGGGGAAAAGGTAAAGACAAATGAGTTCATGTGGCTAAGAGACTTCAAAGAGAGTCGGGTCGTCATCCCAGAGGTAATGCTTATGCACACCTCAGCAGGATCTCATAGAACACCAAAGTGGATATCACCCCACACAGAGGGGCTCCTGAGGGCTCTGGAGACACCCAGGTCCTATATAAGGGGGGATAGCCCCAGAGATTGATGCCTTATCAGTGGGCTATACTTTGGAATCTGTGCTCCTGAGAGTGACAGAGTTGGACTCAAATAAGTCCTCCCTGCACATGGTCCATCAGTCCCTTCTATTCAAACCTATATGTGGTGCTGGAGTTTGTAGGTGTACTTCCAGAGACTGGAGCCTTTGGCCTGCCCATGTCCCAGCTGTGCCTGGAATCTTGGTGGAGCTGTAACTCCTACTCTACAGCTCAATGGACTCACCCAAGTCACCTGGTGAGGAGATGATGATGGACAACGACCATCCCAGGGAATGGAGGGAGTCTGCATCTGCAGGCATGATAACCCCATCCATCTTATCCATGGGATATAAACCCCCTCTCACTTGGAGGTGGAATGGACATCACCATCCCAGACTCCTCAGGATTGGGGGAAGAGCTGTGGACCAGAGTGGACTTACTGATATTCTGTTATAGACATATTGTGATTCAAGCAATGGAAGAAATTACAACATTAATGTGGAGCCAGTGGCCACTGGACACTTTGGGGGCAGGGAAGGGAAAAGCAGTTGTAATACAGGGGCTTTTTCAGGACTTGGGAATTATCCTGAGTGACATTACAACGACAGATATAGGCCATATTACATCAGCATATGACATGCAGAACTCTGTGGGAGAGAGTGTGGTCTACAATGTGAACTATGGTCCTTGCTTAGTGGCTAAGCCCCAGGATGTGTATATCCATTTCAGGTGATGTGCTACATTAATGAAGGATGTTTATGTGGGAGGTTATGGGAGGTGTGGGAGGTGGGGAACATGGGAATCCCTGTAATTTTTGTGTAACATTTATGTAATCTAAGCATCTTTTAAAATATAAAAAAAAAAATTAATTTAAAAAAAAAGACTAACTAGAGAGACACAGTGGAAGAACAATTGGTAATAAAGTATGCTGAAGACTTTTTCTATGTTGGGAAGAGAACAGAGATGCTAAATTATATACATATATAATTAACATATGTTAAAATATGAGTAACCATTACAAGAAACAACCAATTTTAGCTTGCAAAACAGAACAGAAAATAAGAGGGAATTAAGAAATTTTTATCAATTCAGAAGAAAGAAAGAAAGGAGATAAAAATAAACCCCCAAAAATGTATGGTAAGCAGACAATCAAAATCAGACGTAGAAATAAGGGTAAATAAATCAGTAATCATACAAAAATGCACTATATTTGTCTAAAAAAAAGACAAGACATATATGAGTTGATTTTTTAAATCCATGTATATGCTGTTTGTCAGAGGCAGAAGTAAAACGATGTAACACAAAAGCCAAAAACCTCGTAGGTGAGATAAGCTATCATCACAAACACAGGTACAAGATGCCAGTACCATCAGAGAAACTCAAAAAGTTCAAAAGAGAAGGGGAAAGAGAGTGGGCCAGAGGATGGAGAAGAGAGAGAGAGAGAGAGCCTGTGAAATAGGGGAGTGACCAGGAAAGGCTTCACGGAGGAGAAGACACGAGGATCAGCAAAAATGGAAGAGAGCACCCAGGATGAGGAATGTGGCTTTTGGAAGACTGTGGAGCTACTGCCTGCCACATCAAGGACATTATTTTTAGGCAAAGGGAGCCACTGAAGTTTTACATTCTCAAAACCAGAGGTTTCAGGCATCAGTGAGCAAATGGAAGGAGGAATTGTGGAAGAATGAATACAATGTGGACTCCACAGTGTCCCTGACGTCGTGGCCTTCCCGTGTCAAGCTCCCAGGTCCACAGGAAAATGGCCTTTCTTCCCAGCAGGAGAGCTGGGAGACCTGCGTTCTAGTCCTGCGCTGCTAATGAGGTCAGGGGTGTGACCCAGACGCCGTCCCCAGGAGATCACTGCCATGTGGGCTACTCCACCCAGATCTTCCCTGTTGAGTGCCAGGTGGGATAGGGTGAAGGAGAAAAGGAGACAGAAAGAGAGAAACATGTCTAAGCCCCTACCATCTTCCCAGCATCCTCCAAAATTGATCAATGAAGCTTTTATTATCATTTTATATGCATGCATTGAAACATATTTGATGTGCAATTATTGTCACTTGCCTTCTATATTGTGGAAGAACGTGACAAGTTTGTCCTCTATATCAATGATCATTATTTTTTTTCTGTAACCTATAACCAAATTTTAAGTTTTGCATTTTTACTTGACCGAAGTCTTTTTTTTCTTTACCCTTTTCTTTTGAAAAAAAGTAATGTCTACAAAAGTAAAGATATCATTTCATCTATAAGTATTAGTGTTTTGGCATGAATCTCTAAAAGATGAGTATTCTTTTGAAAACATATCTACAATTCCAAATTATACCTAAACAATTAATAATTTCTTGGCATCAACAAATATATAGCCAGTGTTTAGATTTTCCTGGAGGTCTTTCCTCGAGTTGGTTTGTTTGACTTAGGATCTAACTTGGTTGATGTGTCTCTTAAATCTCTTAACTATAGATTTCCTCCATTTCTTTTATTTTCTTTGTTTTGTTTTCTGTAGAAACCAGGTCAGTAGAGTTTCCCACACTCTGGATTTTGCTGATTTCATCCTGTGATATCATTAACGTGTTCCCTTGCCCCCAGTGTTTCCTGATAATTGGTATTTAAATCCAGAGGCTTGATTAGAGTCAGATGTATACATACGCAATGTTTATATATTTTTCATAGGTGCTGTTTCTTTCTATCAGGACAATTATAAGCATTGCCTGAATCCATTGCCTGGATTCATGAATTCCTTAGAAACTGAAGAGTGGTGATAGTTTAATTCTTTCTTTTCAGTGGTAGCTGAAGTATGTACCCCTCAAAAGACATGCTTTGAACTCATTCAAAGAGGACCTCCAGAAGATGCTCTTGTCAGTTAAGGGTGGGCTTTAATCCATGTCATTGGAGTCCTGGGTAGTTAGAAGAAATCCTGACACAGGCAGATAACGGTCACGGGAAGAGCCGGACACTGAAAACCAGCAAAAAACAGAAGAGCAGACATGACAGACAGAGAGAGAGACAGAGACAGAGAGACAGAGAGAGACAGAGAGACAGAGACAGAGAGAGACAGAGACAGAGAGACAGAGACAGACAGAGACAGACAGAGACACAGACAGAGACACAGAGACAGAGACAGAGACAGACAGACAGAGACAGAGAGACAGACAGAGACAGAGAGACAGACAGAGACAGAGAGAGACAGAGAGACAGAGACAGAGAGAGACAGAGATAGACAGAGACAGAGAGACAGACAGAGACAGAGATAGACAGACAGAGACAGACAGAGACAGAGAGACAGAAACAGAGAGATACAGAGAGACAGAGAGACAGACAGAGACAGAGTGACAGACAGAGACAGGAGGCAGAGAGGCCAGCCAAGGACCCCCAGCAGCTGACGCCAGTCAGCGCCAGGTGCTACAGCCCCAGGGAAGGCACAGCAGCCTCTGAACCCGTGAGACAAAAGTGCTTGTTGAAGCCAGCCCGCCGTGTGGTATTTGTCATAGCGTCCTGGTAAACCAGGACTTGTGTTCATCAACTGCCAAACAAAGTCTCAAAGCAGAGAAACTACCTCTGAGGAAGCAGAGAAACAAATGCTGTAAGAAAGTCAGGATAAATGTTTGATTCTTTCCCTTTATTTCCCAGATTTTAAAACAGTGAGGAGATTCCCAGCATCCTCCAAAATTGATCAATGAAGTTTTTATTATCATTTTATATGCATGCATTGAAACATATTTGATGTGCAATTATTGTCACTATGGATGACCATTTGCCCCATCCTTGGTCAGTGGGAGCTTGTTCAGGTGGGCTCCTAAGTCCTTTGGACACATCTCTAGTGTATTTAATAGCTTCTTGCCATCTAGTATCATTATATCATCTCAACATTTTCCTGCCCCAGAACTGGAGTCACCCAGTTCTCCAGCAAGTGACCAGAATCTATGCACCAGGAATGTTCACTGCTCCTGGTCTTCACTTTAAGGCCTGTTCAGCTGATGGAAATAGGGACCTTTTTTAAGGTAAAATGTGGGAGACTCAGCCATGTCTCCTGGCAACCATGCCCAAAAATCTGTTCTCAATGTCAATAACATAATCACTCGTTTGATTCATTCCACAATCTATGCGCAACAGTCTCAGAATAAAAATACCAACAACTACCAAATACAATTTAAGATATTTTGTGGTTCTTTTTGCCCTCGGTAATATTCCATTAGTGATGTCAAAGAACTGTGTTGGTGTCACTTTAGTATTACTGGGTTCCTGTCTGCATAGGTATGCGAACCGTCAGATACTCACTGCGTTTGTTTCATTTTCCTGAAAATCTTTTTCCTGTTCAACTAGCTTTCTTACCATCTCATCTGTTAACTTTATAGCTCATTCCCTTATCTCCTTTTCTTTGTCTGTAATTAGTTCATGAAGGTCATGTTAGATAAAACATTCTTATCCTGGTTATAAATAATTTTTGCTTCAGGATTCTTTGAAAGGCCTCATTCAAAAGGCTTTTGTCTTGTGTTTTGTTTTGTTTTGTTTTTTCTGCTACTTCATTCTTAAGTGTGGTTCTTTCCAGCTAGGCCTGGTGTTTTCTAATAGAGTGAGTTGCCTGCCCCTTCTCCAATGCTGATGCTGTATTAATTGTAATAATTGATGACAATATATTTATTGATGCCTCAATACATACTAAGAACTCTGGACCAAGAGCCAAGTACTACATACAGAGAACTGACAATCCTCCAACACTCCTATGGCAATAATATTGCTAGCTCTGTTTTAGAAATGAGAAATCTGATATTTGGAATAACTCTTCAATATCACACAGCTAGCAAGTGCCAGAGCCAGGAAGAATCCCTTTCTAGATCTAAAGTTAAAAGAGAGACTGAGTTCACCTCCCTGAATCCAAATTCCAGAGTCTAATCCAATTTTCTTTCCCTACTCCTCTGATGAACTAAACTGGCCTGGTTTTAAGACAATATAATTCCAAATGAATGTGTGAGTAAATTGGGGTTCTCCTTTGAAGAAACGATGGGAAATGCCCACCATTCCCAGTCCCAGGACCCAGTTTTCCTCCGTCCTTTCCCAAAGGGGGCAGCGTGCAAAGCCCGTGCCACCGAAGACATGCAAGATTCTGGGCACTTTTGCTGTGCCCGGTGCACACTAGATTATCAAATGATGTTTTCAACCCCCTGCTCTGATAAGAGTCCAGAGGCTGTGAAACAATGGGTTCCTCATCAATTTTTCATCAGGCCGTGGTTAGGGAAATTTCTCCCACACATTGCAATGATGGCCGTTTTCATACTTCCCTGTTTTCAGAACTCTTTTTCTATAATTTTATTAATATTCAAATGGGAGCCAGGAGAATATCTTCCAAGAGCTAATTGCCTGAGGCCATCTAAAAGTAGAAGTTCTCTAGAGGTTAAATAAGTTAATCTTCACAACAAACCAATGAGGCAAAGGTTAAATTCCCAAATTGTTAAGTAAGGAAACTGTGACTTTGAGAAAATTTGGTCAAGGTCACATAGCTATTAAGTGGCAAAGGCTGAATTCTTATTCTCCCCCTACCAAGAAGCAACCCTTTGTTTAGGACAAGAGTTCTTAGCAAAGGTCTGTGAGCTTGAATTTAAATTAAAAAAAAAAAAAAAAAAAAAAACATTCTTGTGGGGACATGTTGGTGCAGGTGTGACATAGTTATTAAATAATACACAGTGTAGCATGGACTTAGTAAGGGGTCCGTGGTTTTCACCTGACTGGCAAAGGGGTCCGTGGAACAAAAAAAGGTTAAGAACCCCTGGTTTAGGAGGAAAGCTCTCTCAGGAATATGATCCGTGGTATCAAGGAGAGAAGCAGCTCTGAGTTCCCAGGTACAACAACTCCCATGCCTCTAGCTGCCTGCTTTGGAAGAAGGCACGTGAATTCGCCAAGCTCTAAGTGTCACCGGCATTGCTCTGCCCGCTTGGACCCTACATCACCAGGTGCCGAGACACCTATGGTCTCACTGTTTCTCTGCCCAGAGTCAGAGCTAGGACCTCCCAGCATCCTTTGAACATCCTGTGCCCACCACAGCAACAGTGTTCAGGAAACTCATCTCCCTTCTCCAAGGAGGTTTTACTGGGAGAAAGCATCCCATTCCATATGGCAAGAACCATCAGTAAACCTTGGCTGCTCTTGCCTTGGGCTAGTTAGATTCTTTCTCTGGATCTCAGGGTTCCCCATCTGTAAAATAAAGGGCACATCCCACTTGTTCACTTGTATGTAAGGTCCTTCCCAGGAAAGAATTCTGGGCCTGGAAGCATAGAAGGGGGAAGTTTCAGGAGGAAGGCACAATCAGCCTAAGCACTTTCACATCAGCCTCTAAAAAGTGAGCTCCCTTTGTCTCCAACCTAGCTGATTCTTCTAGTTACTAAGTGTGGTGGTTTGGAGCCGTGTACCCCAGAAAAACATGTTCCTAAATGGAACCCATTCTGGCAGGTATGGACCCATTGTAAATATGATGTCTTCAAGATGTTGCTCAATTAATGTGTGTTGCAAATTAATCAAGGAGAGCTTTAAGCCAGATTACTGACATACTTTATAAGCAGAGTGAAAGCAAGACAGAGAACAACCACAAGAAGAGGCTGAAAGTTAATGGAACCCAGAAGAAGGAGGTGAAGGGGAGAGACGCATGGGCATCGCCATGTGACAGAAAAGTCAAGGTGGTTGAAAATGTAATATTTTAGGTAATCTAAGCACCTCTTAAAATATATGTATATATATATATATAAAAATAACATTTTTGTAAGCAAATACACATATATGCATATATATTTATATATCATTTTACAAATGTTAAAAAAAAAGTTCTTCTGTTACAACAATAAAAAAAAAAAAAAAAAAAAGTCAAGGTGGAACCCAGAAGAAGGAGGCAAAGGGGAGAGACGCCATGAGCATAGCCATGTGACAGAAAAGCCAAGCACCAAAGAGAGAGCATCACCTTGATGTCACCTTGATTTTGGACTTCTCTTTGCCGCCAATCCATGAGCTAATAAATGCCCATTGTTTAAGCCAACCTATTGAATGGTACTTGTTTTGTCAGCAGGGAAACTAAAATGCAAAGGACTACAGCAAATCCCAGTTAGGATGCCCCATTTTCTCCCAAAAGGTTCTGGACATATCCGCAAACACAAGGGCCGGAGTTCCAGTCAGAGAGGAGAAATGTTGGAATATACATTTGTTGTCCACACAGGAGCCTGGACATGGTGATGGGCATGCTTCTAAGTAAAGACAGTGATTGTGCACTCAGAACCATGGGTCAGGCCTTACCTTCCTCTTTCCTCTCACTTGCTCCTGGACGGGTCTCTGTCCAGCAGAGGCACAGTATTGGCCATGATTGCAGCCTGCTCAGCCAGCACAAGAGGGGCCCAGCGGTGAAGAGCCAGAAGAGCCCTAATCGCCAGGAGACACAGAGCCCCACTGCCTGGGTGGAGAGCCCAGAGCCCAAGCTCCAGCCCAGGGCTCCTGATCATCCCCTCACCTCCTCCTGAGAGCGCGCTACCTCTCCACCTGACTCATACCCACCCTAGTCCCTCAGCAGAAACTTCTCACTGCTTTAACTTCTTTTTAATCAGGTCAAATACAATGTTTTTAATTAACTGCCTTGGTTGCACTCAGCTGCTTTTTGCAATCTGGCAAGTCCCATCTGTGGGTTTTCAGGGTTGCTTCTGCATTCATTGCTCCTTTCCCAGCCTTTGACTGAGCAACCCCTGGACACCTGTAACCATATCCCAGATGCTGTGGAGGCCAGACACAGAAGGCACTGCAGTCCAGCAGAGGCCCCAGCACTGTCTGACCAGGGTCCTAGCAGGGATAGGAAGGGATGGCAACCTCTCTGCAGGGACTCGAGAACAACCTCTCAGAGGAGGTGGTTTTGAGCCTGAACGAATGAATCGATCAAATGGAAAAGGATGTTTTTGTAAAAGGCAAAGAACACAAGGAATAAAGGAAGAAATAAAATACTACACCTGCATAATGATCACAAGTGGGAGTCAACGTCCCCATGGAGGCTGTTGGTGCCCCACGAGGCCTGAATAAACTGCATCTGCATGTTGGTGCCAACTCCCCAAATGTGACAGCACCTGGCCATCTCCTGAGTGTTTTGGGCAGCCCAGCTTGGAAGCCTGGAGCCCAGCGTTCAACCAGCTGCCCAGCCCAGGATGAGCCGGCCTCCCACTGGCTCATCCAGATCAAGACACTGACATTCATTTGGGATCCGCCGCAGCTGAAGCTGCTGAGAAGCTAGAGCTGCAGGAGCTAAGGAAGAGAGGAGGGGGAGAGAGAGGAGAGAAAATATATCATCCTAGTTTTCTATGCTGCCACTACAAATTTCCACAAACTTAGTGCCTTAAGAGAACACAAGTTTATTACCTAAGAGTTCCTGTAGGTCAGAAGTCCAGCACAGGGTGTCTGGGCTTCCCCGGGTGAGGCCCCGGTGTCAGGCAGCCTGGGTTCTTATCTGAGCTCTGGGGAAGAATCCACCTTCAGATTCAGTCAGGCTGTCGGCATAAATCAGTTCTTTGTGCTGGGGAGATTGAGATCCGTTTCCTTGGTACATGCATTGAGTCCTTTTTACATTATTTTTTTTTCTTGACATTTTGTTTTATTAGAAAAGTTGTGCATTCACAGAACAATCATGCATAAAACACAGGATTCCCATATGCCACCCTATTATCAACAGCTCACATTGGGGTGGTACACATGTCACAGCTGTCAAAAGCATGTTTGTATGATTGCACTATCTGCTGCAGAGCATGGTCTACCTCAGGGCTTACTGTCTGTGTTGGGACGGTCCCATGGGCTCCTTTAAAATGGTTATTTCAGTTCCATCTACACAACCTAACATTTCCCCTCTTAACCAAATTCAGGTATGCCTTTCAGGGCTGTTAATATGCTCACAATGTTGTGCTACCATCAGCCTCCATTACCAAACATTTCCGTCATACCGAATGTAAATTCCGTACACCTTAAGCCTTAACTCCCTCTTCCCTGCCCCACCCTGTCCCTGGTAACCTACCTCCCTGCACGGTGAGTTTCTGACCTCCTCTTCTTCCTCTGCTTTCAAGTGTCCATGTAGTCACACTGGGTCTGTGCATATGATCCAGGAAAATCTCCCTTTCTTAAAGTCACTGGTTAGTAACCCTGATTCCATCTTTCAAAGTCCCTTTTTCCCTATAACTTAACTCATTTGTGGTTGTGGTGACTGGGGCGGTGAGGGCCATGACTGCCTGCCACACCGTCGTTCTCCTGAATGTGCATCACCTCACTACCTAGCCTTATAAAAAAGCAAGTGCCAAGGAACTTCAGTATGAGACACGGTCTGGACCTTCAAGGAAGAGAAGACAGTGAGTAATTGCCCACCATCATAACATGCATATCTCTGGTGCTTTGTACTTCATAACAGTGTGTCCATGTCCCCATACACCACGTGCCATCCCATTTCCCTGCTTTGTTTGCACTTTACAATGACCCGGGAGAAGCTTGTTTTCCTGATCTCGTCCAGCTATCTCCTCCATAGAGTCCTCTTGGCTCAAGCCACTTGCAATGGGTGGGCCCCTCCTGTGTACCCTTTATTTGTTGAGTGCCAGCACTTGACACCCTCCCTGGGCCTGGCACAGTGATGGGGTGCCCATGCTCACTACAGACAGGGTACAGGACACCCTCGAGACTTGTTTCCACTCCCTGAGTTGCTCTCATGAAGCCAGCACCGGATGGAGTTGATGAGTGATCTGCAGGTCACAGGTAAAGGTGTGAAGTTTCCTAGGCCAAAACAGAAAGAACAGGTTGTTCAGATGTTCAAGCCCTCCTTCAATGTGAGAGCCTGTCCTTCTATCCTGGGTATTGATGTAGTTGAAAATATATATATATGAGCAGAAGCAGGAGCCACTTCAACCTTGGAAGAGTGCAAATGGCCAGAAGTCAGAGATGTATCCAAGGGGTCCTATGTTGGGGTGTTTCCCCAGTGATTTTTCTGCCCTGGACAAGACTCTATTCCCCTTGCTTGGAGCCCAGAGCTAAAATTTTCTGATGAGAAATCCAGCCCTCCAGATGTTTTGTTGAGAGCAAAGTAGATGTACGTTGAAAATACATATTTTGATAGCTTAGTGTGAATCAGTCCTTGAGAGCCTAGAAAACTCTAGTTGCTCTGACAAAGTCAAATTTGGGGGCCTTCACACAAAGAACCTGGACATGAGAAGAGGCCCTGCTGGGGGACAGCCCCCCCGCCCCCACCTACCCAGAGGTCTTCCTCTCTGTCCACAATGGTGGTGGATGCTGATAACATCTTGCACCTGTCTCCAGCACCAAGCGGCTGCTGGAATTTAGGAACTAACATTCCCTTCAGGAGGTGGAATTCCCCTTGAATTTGGGCTGGGTCTGCTTTAACCACTGGGATGTGGAGGATGTTCTGAGACTTGCAAGCCCAGGCGTTAGGAAATCCTCCTCTTGGAGCCCCAGACCGACCATGTCAGAAGTCCAGGCTAGATAAAGGGCCACATGGAGAGGCCCTGGAGGACAAGATGCCCCACGGAGCCAGAGCCGTAGCGACCACACCATGGTCCAGCCCCATCTGATGGCAAGCACCAGAGAAGTCCCAAGAGATCCAGTAGATCAACCATCACCTGAGCCCCCAGCAATCCACAGAATGTGAGATATCATAAAATGCTTGTTGGAGCCACTAATTTGGGGTAGTTTCTTAGGCAGATATAGATCATCAAAGCAGCACTCGTGGCAGTTTCCCCGATCTTCTACACAAATGAACCTAATAAGTGTTTACTGAATTGGGTGAGTTCAAAATTGGTTTCTCCCAACAGACCTGAACGAGACCTATTCTAAAGGCAAGAAACGAGGCTCAAATTGGCAAGCAGCATGCCCGACACTGCACAGCTAGAAGGAAACTGTGCTGCACTGGCCGCCACATCCCTCCTCTCCGATAGCATGCCCCAGCGCTGGTGCTTGGCTTCGGCAGTCTGGCCTGGACAGGGCATTCTATGAATGCTGCACGCAGAAACGTTTTCTCAGACACACACTCAAAAATCTGTCATTAGCACAGGGATAGCGTCTTCCACTCTAGTCCCCAGAGCTTCTATACCACACGTGGGCACCAGAACACAGACTCACTGACTACAGTGGAAATAGAGAAGCTGTGCCCTGCCCAGAGGCCTCTTGTGTGTTTGTTCTGGCTGCAGAGGTGCAATGCAGGGACAACTGTTTCCACACATTTCATAGATTAATTTGGCTCAGTCGCTGATGGGTGAAGTAAGTTGTTGCAGTTTATTCAGCTTCCAGAATCTCCTGGAGAGGAGCTTGGAACCCAGGCCCACTCCAGGTCTGCACTGAAGCTGATAGTGTGAGGTTTGGGCTGCATGTCCCCAGATATTTAATTAAATTGGCAGAGACAGTTATTTTTCCTTGCTCCATGCTGTGATTCCATCAGTTACAAAAGCCTGCCCTCATTCTTCCAGCTGGCAGCAGACAACGAGGGGCAGCACAGCAAATCCCCACAGAAGGGTTTCTGTGACATATGTCCCAAGTGGGACAGGAGATGAAAGCTCCAATCTCCTCCTGCCATGAACTTCATTTAGGGCCAGGAGTCAATCATGGCTAGAGTGCACAAGTTTATCAAGCCCTTGCTCGGGATGAAGCACTCTGCTTGCTCAGTGCTGGAGGAAATGATAATAATAGAAACAGCTAACGTATATTGCATTTATCAGATTAGAAAACAATTTCTCGAAGCAGCTCACTCAATGCCCATAAATTTTCTGGGAAACAGATATACTGATAACTATTTTTCAGAAAACTGAGGTCAAAAGAAGCTGTGTGGGAAGCAGGTGTAGCTCAGTGGTTGAGTGCCTGCTTCCCATGTACAAGGTCCTGGGTTCAACTCCTGATGCCTCCTGAAAGAAAAGAAGCAGCAGCTGTGTGATTGTGTGATACACCCAGACTGTAGAAGGCTACTGTCATCTATCCAGAATGTGATGAAATGGCAAATGGACTATGTAAAATAGAATTGAAAATGATCACCATGCAGTCAGGGGGTCTGGTATTTGGGCTGGGATTCAGAGGCTGACCTGTCAGCTGAATGTGCTGGAAAGCAGTGGGCTGAAAGGCTGGACCGGAGGTCTCCTCTAGACACACACACTTTCTTCCTCTCTGCAGAGCAGGCTGGAAAGCCCTGGAAACTTCCACATAACAGGAAAGAGACACAGAGGCTGGCAAGAGAGCTGCAGCAGGCCACCTCTGCCCACACTCGCATTCTGACTATGCTGCCATGCTGTAAACTGCTGCATGTGCTTTAAAAGGGGCCCAGGGACACAGTGTTACAGCCTTGTTAAGGACAAACATTCCATTTCCTTGCTGAACCCCCCCAACACTCTGCCTCTTGTATCTAAGCAGCACTGTCAAACAGGAAGGGCAATTGCTATAGAGCCCAGGGATCTGGGTTCAAATCCTGTGCAACGGTTTTAAACCATGGCCATAAATTGTTGAACATTCACCCCATTACAGGGTAGCGTCTGTGTGTCTCCTTCCTTTGAAATGAGGGGGCTTGTGGCTGCTTCAACCAGTAGAGTAGGAGGAAGTGATGCTGGGTGACTGGCTAAGTCAGAAGACACCTCTTTAGGAAATTACTCTCCATATGGCACCAAAGTGTCTTCTCGGGACACTGCCTTAGGAACCCGCCATGCTGCGCAGATGAACCCTTCTTCACATAGAGGCCATGTGTAGGTGTAATGGGCCAGCAGAGCCTTCCAGATGCCAATGCCAGGTGACAGTCTCCCATTTCAGTGCCCTCCAGTCATGTGAGTCTTTCCAATTGAAGGTCCAGACTTGGTAAAGCAAAGACAAGCCATTCCTGCTGGGCCCAAAGTTCTGATCCACAGAGTAGTCTGTTTAGGCTATTAAGTTTGGGGATGGTTTGTTACACAAAAAAGAACTGGAATATTGCATGGCCTTGGGCAAAATATCCTTTTTAAAGAACCCTTCAACACAATGCAAAAAAAAATCAATTTTGGCATTGTTTTGGGGGAGGTTTTAGATTGCAGAAGAATTAAAACTGTGGCAGGGGAGGATCACTGGTGCAGGATGTCAGTGATGGGGGGATGTGTGGGGACGGGTTCACCTGGGGCTTGTCTCTATGGAATATGAATGTGTTCATATGGTCATGGGGTGCTATCAGTGGGTGGAGATCCACACAATAAACAACAAAATATTAAATTCCCATTCTGGGGAGAACTGCTACATTCTTTAATAGAGTGGCAAGAACCATTGCCTAGTGAAAGAGGAGAAACCAGTATGCCAGGCCCTTGATATTAATTCTTGTACTTATGAACCTTGATCTTATAAAATTGAAACTTAGCCTAGTAATATATATTGCCTAAGAGTTACCTCTTGAAAGCCTCCTTGTTGCTCAAATGTGGCTTCTCTCTAAGCCAAACTCAACATATAAACTCACTACCTTTCCCCCCGGCTTGGGACATGACTCCCAGGGATGAGCCTCCCTGGTACCATGGGATTATTATCCAGTGCCAACTAGTGATGCATTTGAAAAAAGACCTTGCGAAAAGGGGAAAATATTAAATACAAATGAGTTTTTATTGTTAAGAGATTTCAAAGTGAGTTGGGGAGGTCATTTCAGAGGTTAGGGCAAAGACTAGGCCCCTGGTGCAGTGCACAGCCTGGCATGGCACCTGCACATGTCCAGGCAAGGTGAAAAATGGACCCCAGCCTGTCCTGTCAAGCACTCTGCATCTTCCGCCATGTCTGACATCCTGCTGGGATCGGACTGCATGGATCACACCTTCCAAGCCTGCTTCCTCCTAGCCTCGTGGGCTGACTACCTAGTGGAATGGGAGGCAGCTTTCCACGTCCTGCAGCTCTTTGCTTTGGTGGTCTGACCTTGCAAGGGGCGGGGGCTCCCTGTGCGGGCACAGGCAGGATGCCCACACTCACTAAAATCCCAAGAGGGGGCTCTGGGCCTCCTCGGCCTATGCACCTCTCCACGTTGAGTTCTTCCTGAATCTCATGCTCAAAGTGCAAGAGGATCAGAGCTAAGGAGATAACTGTGTGGAACTTGAGGGCCTCTCCCCCTCCTGGTACCAGCATGGTACCGTCCTTCTGGGATGAGAGTGGTTCCAAGCATTCTAGGGGGGTGATAACTGACTTCCTGTTCCCAAAGGTCTGGGCCTGGGGACAAGGAAGCGGGAGGGGCAGCTCCCTCTCCCAGGCGATGGAACCCTGCCACACACATGCTAAAGAGCATGGTACATTTTACCCATAATAAAAAATAAAAAAATAAAAAAAATAAAAAAATAAAGAGCATGGTACAGCACATGGGGGCGGTGCCCAAACTCCCCACACACGTCTCCTACTCTTAAAATTTTTAACTTTTCTAAATCATGCCTATAACTAAGTTAGAGAAACAGAGAAGCACAATAAATCAGTATAGCCTTCTCATAAATACACAGTATCTCCAGGAAGGTGATAAATAACTGTGTGCAATTATTCCCATTTCAGAATCTGAGAAACCAGAGGGCCTCATGCGAGATCACCAAAACACAGAGTGTTTGGTGACTGCTGAGTGCTGCAACAATGAGACCCCTCCTTCATGGATGTGATGGTCTAATAAACAAATATAATTTCAGATAATCAGTGCTGGGACCATAAAAAAGGATGATGACATAAAGAGTGCCTAGGTCAAGGCAGGGTTAGAGATGCCACAGTTCAGAGTCAGTGGTTTATTTTAAAAGGGACATTTGAGCAGACCTGAAGAGTAAGACAGATCTAAACAGATGATGGCAAGTCTCAAGGCCCTGAGGCAGGGAAGAGCCTGACCTGTTTTCGGCAAGCACTCATGAACAATGGGAGGGCGGTTTAAGACAAGGATGCGGGAAAACTGGACCAAAGAATACAAATCCTTACAGTAAGGTGTTTAGACCATTGTACTCCAAGTACAATGGGAAGCCACTGGAAGAGCTTAAGTGACATGGTCTGGTTTACAGAATCCCAGCAGCAGAGTGGAGTAGGGACAAGAAGCGAGCCAGGGATAGATGCAGAGAAATCAGTTTTGGAAGCATATGGTAGTCCCAGAAACAGAGGCTTGGACCAGGGCTGCAGCCGTGAACACGGAGAGGCAGCCATGTTCTGCTGGACACTGACCACCACCAACATACCCTGTCTGTCTGACTCCACCCTGGGAAGAACAAAGTCTGGCTTCCAGTTTTCTGCCAGGGCATCCAGGTCCTGCCCCAGAGCTGTGCCTCTCCTGACAACCGTTGTTCTTTCCCTTCAGGTAAAAACCCAACACCAGCAATTACCCACTTTCTAACCATCAACCTCGTTTGTATGCAAACCACTCAACAGTGGCCAGTGGATAATAACCAAAACCACACCGACTGCTTCAGCAGGTAGAAAATTCGAGTTCATTCACATTTCTTGGCTCTGAGTACTTGGGTTCCCACGGCCTTGTCCTGTCCAGCTCAGGCAGGCAGTTGTTTTTCCTCTGCTCATCTCCCCGTGGAGCAGAAAAGGCAGCACCCAGGACCCGGGGCGGCCAGAAACAGCTGGTGGACAGAGGCAGCGTGCCCGGGGCCAGGCCAAGGGCCAGAGCAGATGGTGGTCAGAGGCTTCCTCCAGTGTGTGAACAGGAAAGAATGGCCGTAAATGCCAAGGGGACAGTCAACTGAATTTATGGTAAATTCAAACAGGGATTTCCCATAAATCATAAAGGCCCACAGGGCAGGAAGCTCCAGCCCAGGCAGACACAGGGGCCAAGACGGATGAGGGAACCTGGGTGACAGTAGACGAGAGAGGCCCTCCAGGGCGTCGGGGGCGCTGCCCCTCGGCGGCCGCTTTATCCACTGCAATTACGCATGTTGCGCAAACGGCTTTTCCATGAGGGCAGGAAGGGCCTGAGCACAGGAGAGTCGAGGAGGAGGGTGCCCCCTGGGGCCGGACAGAGTGTGGACAGAGCAGACACACCACGGGGGTCGGCGACCTGCAGGAGCCCCCATGCCCACCCCAGGGCTGCAGGCGATGCCGGGACCGCACCCTTTCTGGAGGCTGCGGGCAGCGGGTGAGGCCCAGGCGCCAGCGCCGAAAGGGCAAGATGCCCCCTGGCCCCACCCTGGCCCCATCAGCCTCCCCCACCCCGCCCACCCCCGCGTGTCTTAGCAGTCACCACTTTCCCTCAGGAGACACCAGGCCCTCCATGCAGAGCTTCCCGCACCCGAAAGGTCACGCAGCTCGAAGGGCAGCGAGGCAGAGCCGTACCCACAGGGCTGCAGCCTTCACTGAGGCTCCCCTGAGACCTCCTGGCTCCGGCTTCTGGAAATCATTTCTGGAGAATCCTCCGCACATATACGCTGTTGCCGACCTCAGGTGTAATTTGGAGCTGTGACAAAGCAGGAACGTGGGTGGTGAATTTATCATGCAGCATGACTGACAGCTACAACTGTGTGGCATCTACTGCAAAACATTCCCAGAGTGGACTTATTTTAATGCAACATTAATCATGTGGAAAAGTTCAGGAAAAGGCTGCGAGAAATAACTAGTGTATACTAGCAAGTATTTGAAACTGGCAGAATAAAGGAATGAGTTGATGTCACTACACTGGATCTGCAGGATTTCAGAAATTCAGAGCAAAGAGACTTTTCACTTAAAATGAGGAAAAGATTCCTGTCATTGCTGAGGGCATGTCCCAAGGCCACTGAGGCCTGCAATGACCCTCTTCTTTGCTCCCGTAGGTCTCCTCCAGGCTGGAGGCTCTTGAGGAAAGTTCCTTGTTTTATTCGCCTGTCTCCAGCTTCAGAGCAGTGCCTCGCACATGTATTAAATGCTTATTAAACTCAAGTGGATTCTGGTCATGAGCCACAGGAACGCCCAGGCTCTTCCTGAGCCCACCTGTGCCCACTGCCCTTCCAGGAGGATAAAAATCTCATGCCAGCAAAGAACCAGCAGGTAGTGCTCCAGACACTGGGCAGGAACTAGGAAGTGTAGGCTCTGCTCCCAGCCCAGCTTCTGGGCAAGAAAGAGGCCACTCTGGGCCACTGTTTTCTCCTAAGCAAAGGGGAATTGACTTAGGTGAGCCCTCGGGTATGTTCCTGCTCTGCTCTTCCATGAGACTGTAGATATTTTAGAGTTGATGTTTTACGTGGTTACTTAAGTTGTTATAACCCTTCCCGCTTAGCACCTTAGAAAAATAACTGGTTTGCAAAACTTTGATAAAAATTTTATAATTAGATGCACTTGTGAACACAACATAATTACAGCACTGAGGCAAAATGATTTCTCCACTATTTCAATAATATTTGGAAATAATTAACTACTTTCTGTAACACTGAAAAGTACAGTTTTCTATTTTAAAATGCAAAAGCTTTAACAGACTGAAACAGATTGTTCTCCTTTGAAGACTACTACACATGTTAAATTATTATGATGATGATTATCACCCCATGATTATAATGTGTCCCATTTAGCACTGTAGATTGTATTTGCTAAGTAGTTCTAGATAATTTAATACTTATCCACCAGTGGTTCTTATACAGTGCCTGGGCAAAAGTTAAGGACAAGCTGTAAGCTATTCATCTAAATAGACTTAATTTTCAATACTCAAAGCTGAGCCTTATTCCACCTGAACAGAGCTTGCATGGTTTAATTCCTTTTGTCACAAATTCCCTGGATAATAATTCCTTAATTGCTTCTTAGAAGGAAAAATTAATAACGGGAAAGCCTTTAATAAGACCAAATTGAGGTGTTGCCTATCCCCAAAAGTTAATGGGGAAAAGAATATTTCCATCTTCCTTTCTTCTCTTTCCTGATGTACAACTTGGGTGGCACCAATCAATTCTGTTTGGATTATATTTAAGCTTATGTGCCCTCTATCCTCAGAGATTCTGAGTTCCTTAAGGAAATTATATATATTTTTAAAAGATAAATAGCAAAGTGAACTACTAAACACTGTAATAGAGGTAGGAATGGGGATGCATCCTACAGATAGTGGCCTTTTGGTTTGGCAAATGCATGAGGAGCTCCCACTCATTGTCCGGTGTGATGGTCTAAGAGACCCTACTGTGACCCTACCCAGCCTGAGATGCGGAGACCTTTAATGTCAGAAGTTGTTCCTGGGGATGAGGGCGACTCAGCGTGCATAATTATGGTCAGCTGGTCTCCCAGCCTTGTTATGAGAGTCAGACTGATGCCCCCACACAACTTGCAGACAGCCCTACTCCTAAGGTTCTTAGTTAAACATGACAAGTAGAAGTTCCGTCTTCTCTTAAGCTGATGTTGAAGAAATAAGCTATGTGAAAGCGTTTTTTTGCATTGCATATTGCAGAGACTTCTTTGAAATACAGAAAACTCAGTTTGGGAAAATTTGATTTACAGAATTATCTAGATGAGTCAATCAATGTGACTTCCAGGGCAGAGTAACCCCTACATCATAAAAACATAGAATAGGCAGCTAGGAGAGAGAAAGCATGTGTGTGTGTATGTGTGTTTTGCACATGTATTAGAATAAAATATTCAACAATTATAGGAAAGAGAAAAATGTGTCAAAAATTTGTGTTGGTTATGAATTTGGGGAAAAGTTATTTTGAGTTTCTCCTTAAACCATATACCAAATAAACTTCTAAAGGAATTACAGAATGATATATTAAGATATTTAATTCCAATTAGAGAAATATAAGAATATATAATTGAATATTAAATATGTAAATTAGAAGTAATAGAAGAAATCACAAATAATAGCTCATCAGAATTAATTACATATCATTAAAATTTTTGCATGTCAAAAGAAAATAAAAAGGCAGTTGAGAAAAGAAATGCTTCTGTAAATATATCTTTAGAAAAAGCAAGGAAATAATGTTTTTATTCTGTGAAAAACAAAGGAGCATCAATAAAAAAGGAAAACAAATAGTTGGTGAATAAGAATGTTCTCAAAAGAATGAGAGGTATTATTCTATTCTATTATTCTATATTTTATTATTATTTAACATTTAACAATGAATACTGCCTGGAATTGTGTACAGTAGTAGACATAAAATACTCTGAGCCCTGCTTGTAAAAACTCCTTGGTGATGGATTAAATTTCTGAGAAATGATCAAAATTTAAAATCAGATATGAAAGTTTCTGGTAAAAGATTGGTGTGGTTACTTAATCTATTTAAATGTAAACTAGAACTAAACAATCATAAGATTTAAAGACCAGAATGTAAATGCTATAGGCCTTAAACAAGTAAAAGCAGTAATATAACCAACAAAACTTAAGATGTTGAGGAAATGGAGATAGAAAAGTAAAAGAGGACTAATATATTTTATCTTTCATAGCAGAGTGCTGATTGATAAAATACCTAAAATTGTTTAAATGTAATTTAAAAAGCTAACTCCCACCTCAATAGCTTCATAAGCCGACTCTTAACCTTGTAAGGAACTTTGGGGAAGGAAGCAATGGCATGTAATAAAGAAACATTTATCTGAAATTCAGGTCTGCCTTTAGTCCCCTCTCCTGTGACTTTCAAGTGAAGTTAATTCTAATGATTATCCATTTAAAGGTGACAGTTTACTTTGAACAGTCACAAGGCAGCAGGTGTGACAGGGCCTGTTCCCGGGCAGCTACTGGGGCACCACTTTCCTGGAGAGTGATTTGAATTAAGAGACACACTACGAGGAAATACTACATTAAACTGGAAGTTTGCTTTGTTAAAGTGGCTAAAATAAGCCCAGGAATTGGAGAACAAAAGTAGGCAGTGAAGGGGAGGAGTAGGGAAATAAAGCATCCTAGTGAAGGGAGAATTAATATTTCTTTTAGGAAGTAAAATGGAAAAAAAATAGCAGGGATAAAAAGGATTGTGGAAAAATGGCAGAAGAGGGAACTCCAGGACTCAGTCCTTCCATCAAAATGGGCAGGAACTCTCTGGAACATGATTTTGAAGCTCTAGAGGCCAGAATATCACTGAACAGCATCGGCAAGAGCAGGAGAAAGAGGCTGATAAATTATGGCAAAGAACAGTACATTGCTCTCTCCACGTGGTGGCTGCCAGTGCCACCCCCCAATCTCCAGGCAGGCTGCCAAGCACTCCGGCCCCTAGCAAGCTCGCTGGTGGCAGAAAGGGACATAGAAATCCTCTTCTGCAAGACCAGGGTAGGCACAGCCAATCTCTGATCACAGCCTTTGACTAGCGAATTGGGATCATGGGAGGCCTGGTTCTGAGGGCAGCCATTGTTTCAGCAGCCTGAGGCAGCAGCCATGACTTCATCCGTCAGGGGTAGTGGAGACTTAAAGACCCTGCGTGGCCTCAGGGCTGTGGGGGACGGCAGCTGAGGGGCTGCATTCGCTGGGCATCCAGGAAAGCTACCGGTCCCCTCCCCAGGGCACTCTGGACCCAGTCTGCACCCCTTTGTGGGTCCCAGCCCCCTGGCTGGGAAAGACTGACTTGGGGATATCCTTCCCTGCATGCCCCTCTTACCAGAATTTACCCTCCAGGCAAAAGTAAATGGAGACAAGGAAAGAAGTGTAAGAACTATAGAGGCAGACAGTCTGGGACAAAAGCCTGTTGACTTCAAATGTCTGGGAGAGGGAGATCTGTCTCCTGGGAGCAGAAGGGACAACCAGACTCCTGCAAACAGGGGATCTCCAAAACAACCAACAAGCAGAAGTCCAGAAAGACAGGGAAACCCGGCACTGCATTCACCACGGGCAGACCTTCCTGCTGGGAGGGCTGACACTCAAGAAAGTCTATCTTATCACCAGCTGATTAGAAAACCTAGAAACAGACATCTCAAAGAATGAATCACAGAGTTATCATTTTAAAATATTAAAATGGACAGTGTGCAACAAAGGAGTACAAGACAAAGAAGCAGGAAATGATGACCCATCCAAATGAATAGGATAGAGATCCAGAAAACACCAGTGAAGAAAATGAGAATGTGGACATACCAAACAAAGCCTTTAAATGATACTTAAAATGCTCAAGGAGATGAAAGAAAATAAAGAAAAAGAATTAAAGGATATCAGGAAAACAATGAACGAGCAATATGAGAGTTTTAGTAGAGATAGAAATTTTTAAAAGGAACAAACAGAACTACTGGAATTGAAGACCACAATAATTAAAATGAAAAATGCCCAAGAGGATTTCAAGAGCAGATTGGACCTGGCAAAATAAAGAGTCTGTCAACGCGAAGATAAGACAGGTGGAATGAGTCAGGCTGAGGAGCAGAAAGAAAAAAAGAAGTATTAAAAGTGAATATAGGAGAAAACCAGCAAAATGGTGGCAAAGTAAGGAGCTCCTAGAGTCAGCATGTGTTACAGGACAGTTAGTAATTACCCAGAGCATCTAAAACACTGTTTGGGGGCTTCAGGAGACCAGAAGAACATCCTGCAACATCCTTGAAAGAATGGGAGGAGGAGACTACCCATCTGCAGAGAAGACTCATAAGTAGAGCCCTCCACGCCACAGAGGCCAGTACCCATCCTCCACTGGTAGTACAAGCCACTTTGGGAGCTGTTCTGCAGCTGGAATTGGAAGCTCCACTTCCCAAAAACGGGGGAGGAATAGATGGTTGGGCACCAACTTCAGCTACTGATTAGTAAATTCGGCAGGCTAAAGTATAATCCTAAGAACAGCTAAAGTTTGAACCTGTCCAAGTTGGAAAAAGGCCAGTAGCGCCATTTTAACTCCACTCCTGGCATAAGGGAAAACGGGGCAGACTGAAAATCACAGTGACGGTAGGGAATGGCTTCTTTCCACTCAGACTGATTGCAGCTCTAGCATAAGCCCCAGCCCCACCTCCAGCAGGGAAGAAGCTGGACGGAGGTGCACCAGCCTCTCCAGGAAAATACAGGCCAGCCACAGAGGCCAGTGATCATCCTATTCTGGCAGTGCAAGCCACCTCAGGAGCTCTTCTGTGGCTGGAGGTGGAAGCTCCATTTCCCAAAAACAGGAAGAAGAGATGGTTGTCCACCAACTTAAGCTACTGATTAGTAAATTTGGCTGACTAAAGTATAACCATAAGAACAGCTAAGGTTTGAGCCTGTCCAGATGGGAAAGAGGCCAGTAGCAGCCATTTTGACTCCACCCCCAGCATGAGGGGAAGCAGGGCTGATTGAAAATCACAGTGAAGTTAGAAACTGGCTTCTTAACCCAGATCAGCCTGCAGCCCTGGTCTAGGTTTCATCCCCTCCTCTGGCAGGGAGGAAGATGGCGGGACCTGCACCAGCCTCTCCAGGTAACTGCAGGTACATTCAGCTGGTGCAGACTAAATAATCGGAAGTCTACCCAGTACTGCAGTCATTTTGGACCCCCAAGTCATAGATTGCTGCCCACACCTGCAGCACCATCCCCACCCTAGGCAGGGCATAAAGGGATGTGAGGCTTCATCAGTCTCTCTGGGCAACTAGAGTCTAGGCCTGCATGAGTTGGATTATTCCACACAGCTGTGGTTATGTCCCTTCCCCGGGCAAAGGAGAAAATTGGAAGAAGTTTCATTGGTCCTTGGGGCAATAAAGACAGCTTGAGCCTCCACAGCTTATAGCACCAACTACATCCTTGGCTCCTACTACACAACCAGCAAGAGAGAACGGGCAAGAAAGCCCTAAACTAAAGAGAAAAACTGCACCTGGAATAAACACATCTAGTAAGCCAGATGCCAAGATGCCAACAAAGAATTACAATCCACACCAAGAAACCGGAAGATATGGCCCAGTTAAAGGAACAAGATAAGCCTCCAGATGACATAAAGGAGTTGAGACAACTAATCATAGATGTTCAAACAAATCTCCTTAATAAATTCAATGAGATGGCTAAAGACAATCAAGGATATTAAGAAGACATTGGGGAGAAGCTGCAAGATGGCATCGGTTTAAAAGGGCACTCACCATCTCTCTCACAAAATAATGGCTGAGTGGGGGCAAGATCCTGCCTGAGTGAGCTGTTTTGGGAACCCACGAGAGTGGGAAGCTTTGGGGCATCGATCTGGAGGGAGCTGGACAAAGAGATAAATTGCTCAAGGTACTGCCAACTTGTTTCTTGGTTGCTGTGTTTCCTCTTCCTTGATTTCCCCTTTTCTGTGTACACCAATGCTACCTTTTTTCCTTCCTTCATCTTGCTATCTTCTGCTTTCTGTTGATGTTCTTACATTCCCCCTCTCTTTGTTTAGTCCTCAGTTTTTCTGGTTTTTATTTCTATCTCATCCATCATCCTGTTTTATTTCTTTTATTAACTTTTTTTTTTTTTTGTCTTTTCTCTTTCCCTATCTCCTCATCATTCTGGACTTTTAATTCATTCTATATATCTTTCTCTATTCGGTTTCCCATTTCATTGTTGGTACTCCACTTTTTTATTCCTATTACTCTACACTGCTTACATTAGTTAAATATTCATTTTCCAAGGTCTTATATGGTTCCTCTTCTAACTTTTAATGTCATTACTACTATTATCATTTTTCTTTTCTTACCTCTTTCACTTTCTCTGGCCCTAATCTTTTACCTACAATGGAACATAGACAACAGCAAAGAAATAGAATAAGAGGAAAAAAGTGTCAAAGAGAAAACTTAACACACACACAAAAACAGCAGCTAAATAAAACCCTAGGGGAAAGAGAGAAACTAATCAACTGAATAAACCCATCAAGATAAAAAGATGAGCAGACAGCAACAAAAAATTACAAACCATACTAAGAAACAGGAAGACATGGCCCAGTCCAATGAACAAACTAAAAACCACGAAGAGATGCAGAACATCAAACAACTAATCAAAGCCATCCAAACAAATATCATGGACCAACTTAATGAAGTGAAGGAAGAGATTAAGGATATTAAGAAAACACTTGGAGAACATACTGAAGAAATTTTAAACATGCATAAAAAGATAGCGGATATGATGGTGATGAATGGCACAATCCAAGAAATCAAAAAGACACTGGTTTTTATCACAAGGCACTGATATATTGTTAGTTAATGAATTATAATATTTGCAAATTATGATATTGTCTGCACATTTTTTTATTATATACCATTCAAATTAAAGTCATGCAGTGTATGTTCCATCATATATATGTATGAACATTTATACATTATCGATATATCAGTAATTGTAGAAATGTATTGTGGTTACAATGGAAAATTTTAGGTCATATAAATATTACTAGAATAAAAATTAAAAACAACAACAATAGCAATGTAGTGCTGTATGACATAGTGAATCCCAGTGTAAATTATGGACTATAGTAAATAGTATAATTATAATAATATATTTTCATCTGTTGTAGCATAGGTACCACAGTAACACAGGTGTAAATAATAGGGGTGTGTATGAGAATTCTGTATTTTCTGCATGTTTTTTTCTGTTAACCCACAACTTCTCTAATTAAAAAGAAAGGACATGAGCAGGTACCAAAAAAAAAAAAAAAAAAAAAAAAAAGACACTGGAAGCACATAGCAGATTTGAACAAGCAGAGGAAAGAATTAGTGATGTGGAAGACAGTATATCTGAAATCAAACATATAGTAGAACAGATAGATAAAAAGGTAGAAAAAAATCCAGCAGGGACTTAGGGATTTGAATGACAACACAAAACACGCAAACATATGCATTATAGGCATCCCAGAGGCAGAAGAGAAGGGAAAGGGGAAAGAAGGAGTGTTGGAGGAAATAATGGTGGAAAACTTCCCAACCCTACTGAAGGAGATGGATGTACATGTCCAGGAAGCGCAGCACACCCCAAACAGGCCTACTCCAAGACATACACTTGTCAAACTGTCCAATGCTGAAGACAAAGAGAAAAACCTGAAAGAAGCAAGAGAAAAGAGAACCATCACATACAAGGGAAACTCAATAAGATTAAGTGCTGATTTCTCATCTGAAACCATGGAGGCAAGAAGGCAGTGGTATGACATAGTTAAGGTACTAAAAGAAAAAAACTTCCAGCCAAGAATTCTCTATCCAGCAAAGCTGGCATTCAAAAAAGGATGGAGAGTTCAAAATATTCACAGATAAAAGGAAATTAAAAGAGTATACCAATAAGGAACCTGCCCTTCAAGAAATACTAAAGGGAGTTTATTAGTCAGCCAAAGGGATGCTGATGCAAAATACCAGAAATCTGTTGGTCTTTATAATGGGTATTTATTTGTGGTAGAGGCTTACAGTTACAAGACCTTAAAGCATAAGTTACTTCCCTCACCAAAGTCTATTGCCACGTGTTGGAGCGAGATGGCTGTTGATGTCTGTGAGGGTTCAGGCTTCCTGGGTTCCTCTCTTCCAAGGGCTTGCTTGTCTCCCGGTTCAGCTCCTCTGCTATCTCCACAAGGTCAGCTGTAGACTATGAGGCTCTCTAGGCTTTGCCTCACTCCACAAGCCCAGCTGTAGACTATCAGGCAACCAGCTTGTTTCTCTTCCTGGGGCCTTCTCTCTTGCCTCACAAACAAGCTCCTCTATGTGTTCACTTCCCAGGGCTCCAGCATTAAATCTCAGCATCAGAACTCCAACATCAAAACTCTAACTCTGTCCATTGCCATGTCTTTTTATCTTTGAGACCTACCCACCAAGGGGTGGGGCCCAACACCCTACTGACGTGGCCCAGTCAATGCCCTAATCATAACTTAATCATTCCCAGATGAACAGACCAGTTTACAAGCATAATCCAATATCTATTTTTGCAATTCATAACTATATCAAACTGCCAAACTGCTACAGGAGTTCTGCAGGCTGAAAGGAAAAAGCAGGATGGAGAGAGTTGGAAAAGAGTGTAAGAACAACTAAAAAGACAAAAAGAGAAATAAAAACAACATATGACATACATATTCCCAAAGAATATATGACTACTATAAGTAATTCCTTGAGAGTAATAACACTGAATATTACCATTAATATTAAATGGTAATTTAATTAAATTAAACTCACCTGTGAAGAGACACAGATTGGCAGAATGGATAAGGAAATATGACCCACCCTTATGTTGTCTACAAGAAACCCACCTTAGACCCAGGGATTCAAGGAGGCTGAAAGTGAATGGCTGGAAAACAATCCTACAAGCAAACAATAACCAAAAAAGGGCAAGAGTAGCTATACTAATATTGGACAAAATAGACTTTAAATGTGAAATTATTATAAGAGACAAAGACGGACACTATATATTAGTAAAAGAGGCAATCTTTCAAGAAGAAAGAATAATCATAAACATTTATACACCTAACCGGGGTGCCTCAAAATACATGAGGCAAACACTGGAAAAACTAAGTGGAGAAATATGTGCCTCTACAATTACAGTGGGGGACTTTAATATATCATTATCACCATTAGACAGAACATCTCAACAGAGAATCAATAAAGAAACAAAGACTTTGAATAATACATTAGAGGATCTGGAACTAATAGATATATACAGAACATACACCCAAATACAGTAGGATATATACTCTTCTTGAGTGCACATGGATCATTCTCCAAGATAGACCACATGCTAGGGCACAGAAAAATTCTCAATGAATTCAGAAAGATTGAAATTATACAAAGTAATTTCTCTGACCACAAAGGAATAAAACTGAAAATCAGTAAGGACCAGAGAACCAGATTAGGCACGAATGGAACGAATGGAAATGATAACACAACATATCAAAACCTATGGAATGCAGCAAAAGTTGTACTGAGAGGGAAATTCATAGCCATAAATGCATATATCAAAAAAGAAGAAATAGCTAAAATCAAAGACCTAACTGCACACCTGGAAGAATTAGAAAAAGAACAAAAGGGAGGCGGCTGTGGCTCAGTCAGTGGGGCTCCCGTTTGCCATGTGGGAGGCCCCGGGTTCGGTTCCCGGGGCCTCCTGGTGGGGGCGGGCCCGCCCGCACGGCGTGGTTGGCTGACCCGGCGAGCGCGGGCAGCGGGGGGGGGATGAATGAATAAATAAATAAAATCTTTAAAAAAAAAAAAAGAAAAAGAACAAAAAAACTAACCCTAAAGGAAGTAGAAAGAAGGAAATAACAAAGATTAGAGCAGAACTAAATGAAATAGAAAATAAGAAAGCATTAGAAAAAATAAAAGCAAAACCTGGTTCTTCGAGAAGATCAATAAAATCGACAAACCCTTACCTAGGCTAACAAAGAAAAAAAGAAAGAAGATGCAAATATACAAAATAAGAAATGAGGATGGAAATATCACCACGGGTCCCACAGAAATAAAGAGTTTCATAAGAGGATATTTTGAAAACTTATATGCCAACAAGAATGACTATTTAGAGGAAATGGATAAATTCCTAGAAACTCACAAGCAGCCTACATTGTTGAAAGAAGAAATTGATGAACTCAACAGACCAATAACAAGTAAAGAGATACACTTAGTCATCAAAAACCTCCCAACTAAGAAAACCCCAGGATCAGACAGCTTCACAGATGAATTCTACCAAACATTTCAGAAAGAACTAACAACAATTCTGCTTAAACTCTTCCAAAAAATAGAAGTAGAGGAACATTGCCTAACTCATTCTATTATGCCAACATTACCCTAATAGCAAAGCCAAACAAAGATGTCACAAGAAAGAAAAATTACAGACCAATCTATCTAATGAAACTATATGCTAAAATTCTCAACAAAATGCTTGGTAATCATATTCAGCAACACATCAAACAAATTATACACCATGACCAATTGTGTTTCATACTGGGTATGCAATGATAGCTCAACATAGGAAAATCAATCGATATAATACACCACATAAACAGATTGAAAGAAAAATATCACATGATCATCTCTGTAGACACAGAAAAAGCATTTGACAAAATATAGTACCCTTTCCAGATAAAAACACTGCAAAAGATAGGAATAGAAGGAGACTTTCTGAACATGATGAAGAGCATATATGAAAAACCCACAGCTAACATCATATACAATGGTGAAATCCTAAAAGCTTTCCATCTTAAGATCAGGAAAAAGACAGGGATGCCCACTATCACTGCTCCTATTTAACATTGTGTTACAAGTGCTTGCTCAAGCATTGAAGCAAGAAAAAGATATAAAAGGCATCCAAATTGGAAAGGAAGAAGTAAAAATTTCACTATTTGCAGACGACATGATCCTATACATAGAAAGCCCTGAGAAATCTACAACAAAGCTTCTAGAACTTATAAATGAGTTCAGTAAAGTCACAGGCTATAAGTTCAATGCACAAAAATGAGTAGCATTTCTGTACACCAATAATGAGCAATCTGAGGGGGAAATCAAGAAAAAAATACCATTTACAATAGTAACTAAAAGAATCAAATGTCTAGGAGTAAATTTAAAGATGTAAATGAGTTATACACAGAAAACTACACAATGTTGTTAAAGGAAATCAAAAAAGGCTTAAATAAATGGAAGAATATTCCCTGTTCATGGATAGGAAGACTAAACATCATTAAGATATCTATCCTACCCAAACTGATCTACAGATTTAATGCAATCCCAATAAAAATCAACACAGTATTTTTTTACTGAATTGGAAAAACTATGAAATTTATTTCGAAGGGCAAGAGGCCCTGAATAGCCAAAGACATATTGAAAAAGAAAAATGAAATTGAAGGAATCACACTGACTTTAAAACACACTACAAAGCTACAGTGATCAAAACTGCATCATATTGGCACAAGGATAGACATACCAACCAATGGAACTGAATCGAGAGTTCTGATATAGATCCTTGTATTTACAGTCATCTGATATTCGACAAGTCCACGAAGCGCACTGAATTGGGAGAGAATGGCCTCTTCAAAAAATGGTGCTTGGAAAACTGAATATCCATATCCAACAGAATGAGAGAGGAACACCATCTCACACCTTATACAAAAATCAACTCAAGGTGGATCAAAGATCTAAATATAAGAGCCAAGACCATAAAGACCTTGGAAGATAATGTAGGGAAGCACCTACAGGACCTTGTAATAGCAAATTGTTTCATGAACTTCATAGCAAAACATGAGAAGCAAAAGAAAAAATAGGTAAATAAGATCTCCTCAAAATTAAAAACTTTTTCACCTCAAAGGACATTATCAAGAAAGTAAAAAGGCAGCATATCCAATGGGAGAAAATATTTGGCAACCATATATCTGATAGGAGCCTAATATCCTGCATATATAAAGAAATCCTACACCTCGAAAATAAAAAGACAATCAACCCATTTAAAAAAATGGGCAAGCAACTAGAAAACACACTTCTCCAAGGAAGAAATACAAATGGCTAAAAAGCACATGAAAAGATGCTCAACATCACTAGCTATTAGGGAAGTGCAAATCAAAACCACAATGAGATACCATCTTACACCCATTAGACTAGCAGCTATTTTAAAAAAACAGAGGACTACAAGTGTTGGAGAGGATATGGAGGAATGGGAACCCTCATCCACTGCTGGTGAGAATGTAGAATGGTCCAGCCATTGTGGAGGACAGTTTGGCGGTTCCTCAAAAAACTATAGAACTACCATACGATCCAGCAATTCCACTGCTGGATACATACCCAGAAGAATCGAAAGCAAGGACATGAACAGATATATGCACACCAATGTTCACAGCGCCCCATTATTCACTATTGCCAAAAGTTGGAATCAACCCAAATGCCCATCAACAGATACATGAATAAACAAAATGTGGTACATACATACAATGGAATATTACTCAGCTGTAAGAAGGAATACAGTGCTAACACACGGGATAACATGGATGAATCTTGAGGACCTTATGTTGAGTGAATCAAGCCAGGCATTGAAAAACAAATATTACATGACTTCACTGATATGAACTAAGCAAATCAAGCAGACTTAGAGAGCTATTGTCTGGAAGATCAGTTTACAGGAAATAGAAAGGGAGAAGAACGTTGTGAGCCAACACCCATACAGACATAATCTATGATAAGGTGAAAGTGTGTAGTTGGGCATTGAAGGGATATGACAGTAGTGTAGTGATATTATTGGGTTGGGTGGTGCAGGTTTGACACGTGGGTAGATTGGGGAGGGTGAGTTAGAAGGTCTATGGAACTGGGGGGGAGAATTGGGGATGGGGAGAGACCAGGTGAACACTGGGGATTGGTGGTTATGTGGTTGAAAGTACAAAGTTGGGAATGCTCTTATGGCAATATGACAAGGAAGGTTTACTGGTTTAGAGTGTTGGATGGAGGGACATTTGGGACAGGGCACACCTGGAGCAGGCTTTTAGGGAGTGTGTGAGTGATCATCCTGTCATAATATGTTGTATCAGTGGGTGGAGACCCACATAATGAGCGGGAAGGAGTCGGATTCCCATCCTCGGGAGGACCGATTTGTTCACAGATAAACAGGAGGGAGTCTCTCGTGAGCATGAGCGGCCTAATAGGGGAGGACAAACCAGTGTGTCAAAAGACCTCAGTGTTGTTGCCTGTAACTATGAATCTTGTCATCCAAGGAGTGAAGCCGGGTGGTTGCCATAGACCCCAAGGGAAGGGGAAGGGACGAATAGAATAGATGGAACAGGGGATATTTAGTGGGCAATGGAAGTGTTCTACATGATCTCACAATGATGGCCACAGGCCATATTAAATATCATCAAAATTTATAAAAGTGTACGGTATAAAATGTAAGCCCTAATGTAAACTATTGACCATGGTTAGCAGCTATGTTTCCCTATTTGTATATCAGTTATAACAAATGTACCATCCACATAAAAAAAGGTGTTAATATGGGAAGGGGGAAAAGGGGGAGGATGTTGGTTATATGGGAGTCCCCTGTATTCTGTATGTGACTGCACTGTGACCTAAAACTTCTTTGAAAACAAAATGAAAAAAACTAAGACATTGGGGAATAAATGGAAGAAAATGTCACTCTACATACAGGACAACAGATATTACAGTGATGAAAGGCAAAATGTCAAAAAAAATTAATATTTTTCATTATTTTTAATATCCCAATTTTTTATTTTATTTTTAGTTTTTTTTTATTTTTATGTGTCTTATTTCTTATATTTAAACTTATCATTATTTCATTTTCCTATTAATTTTATTTAGCTATTTTATTGGCTCCATTTTTTAAGAAGTTTTGGATCACAAAAGGGTTACAACTGGGGCAGGGGAGGATCATTGGTGTGGGGTGTCAGTGATGGGAAATACATGGGAGGAAACTCACCTGGGCATATATATAAGGTATATAAAAATGTTCAAATGTTCATGGGGCATTGTCACAGTGGGTGGAGATTCACACAGTAACTGAGAGAATATTGAATTCCCTTCCTTGAGAGCTCTGCCACATTTTCTAATGGAGAAGCAACAGTCCCCCAAGTGCAGGGACAATGACTGGTGACGGAGGATGGTCCATTGATGGGCCCTTGATATTACGACTATGCTTGTGAGCCTTTTCTCTTGAAATTGAAACTTAGCCTAGTGTTCTGGGGTGCCTAAGAGTTGCCTCCTGAGAACTTCCTTGTTGCTCAAATGTGGCCTCTCTCTAAGCCAAACTCAGCATATAAATGCATTTCCTTCCCCCCAGTGTGGGACATGACTCCCAGGGATGAGCTTCCCTGGCACTGAAGAATTACTACCAAGCACCAACTAGCAATGCAACTGGAAAAAGACCTCGAATAAAAGAGGGAGAAGGTAAAGACAAATGAGTTTATATGGCTAAGAGACTTCAAAGTGAGTCGGGAGGTCATCCCGAGGTAATGCTTATGCACATCTCAGCAGGATCTCATAGACTGCCAAAGTGGATACTACCCAAATAGTGGGGCTCATGAGGGCTCTGGAGACACCCAGGTCCTATGGTCAGGCAGATAGCTCCGGAGTTTGGTGCCTTGCCAGTGGGCCCTATTTTGGAGTTTGTGCTCCTGAGAGTGTCAGAGTTGGACTCACTTATGCCTTCCCTACACATGGCTCATCTGTCCCTTCTATTTAAACCTATACTTGGTGCTGGAGTTCATAGGTATATGTCCAAGAGACTGGAATCTTTGGGATGTCCATGTGCCAGCTGGGCCCTGAGCCTCAGCAGAGTTGCAACACCTACTCTCCAGTTCACTGGTCTCATCCAGGACAACTAACAAGGAGGTGAGGGTGGACAACCACCACACCAAGGAACTGAGAGAGCCTACAACTGCAAGCAAGAGAGTCCCATCCATCAGCTGTATGGAATCAAAGCCCCCTCTTAATTAGAGTGGGGTGGACATCACCATCCCAGAATCCTCAGGATTGGGGAATGAACTATGGACTAGAGTGGACTTACTGGTATTCTACTATAGACTTATTGTGATTCTAACGATAGAAAAAATTACAACATTGATGTGGAGGCAGTGGCCACTGGAGTCTCTGAGGGCAGAGTGAGGGAAAAACAGGTGTAATACAGGGGCTTTTCCAGGACTTGGGAATCGTCCTGAATGACATTGCAATGACATTTATATATCTTCCCATAACCTGCAGAATTGTGTGGGAGAGAGTGTAAACTACAATGTAAACTATGGTCCATGCTCAGTAGCAATGCCCCAGGATGTGATTATCAATTGCAATGAATGTCCCACACTAATGAAGGATGTTGTTTATCTGGGAGGGTGTGGGAGGTGTGGGGAGTGGGGCATATGAGAATCCCTATATTTTTTGTGTAACATTTATGTAATCTAAGCATCTTTTAAAAAATAAAAAAATATATTAATTAAAAAAATACAGCATGTAAAGATAGACATCAATCAGTGGAACAGAATTGAGAATCCAGAAATTAACCCTCACCTATACAGTCATTAGGTTTTTGACAAACCTACCAAGTCCATGTTAATGGGACAAAACAGTCTCTTCAACAAATGGTGCTGGGAGAACTGGATATCTATAACCAAAAGAATGAAAGAAGACTCCTATCTCACTCCCTATACAAGAATCAACTCAAAATGGATCAAAGACCTAAATATAAAAGCCAGGACCATAAAACTACTAGAATAAAATGTAGGGAAACACCTTAGGGACCTTGTGGTAGGTGGTGGTTTCTTGGGCCTTACACCCAAAGCACGTGCAACAAAAGAAAAAATAGATAAATGGGACCTCCTCAAAATTAAACACATTTGCACCTCCCAGGCCTTTGTATGTTAATACTATAAGATGTTAATATCAGACCAAAAAAAACATTATGTCAAGTGAAAGAAACCAGACACAAAGTACTACATATTGTATGATTCCATTTATATAAAGTGAAAATATAAATCAATTTATAAAGATGAAATTAGATTAGTTTTTTTTGTAGGGCTGGGGAAGTATAGAAAGATTGAGTTGACTGTGTGCAGATTTTCTTTTTGGAGTAATGAAATTGTTATAAATTTTTTGTGGTGATGAATGCACAACACTGTGATTATACTAAAAACCATTGATTATACACTTTGGAGAGATTGTGTGCTATGTGAATATATCTCAATAAAACTGCTTTTTAAAAAAAGGAATAGATCCAGAATTCCCCCATTTTCCCCAGACCTGCCCCAACACCCCATCTGTGCTGGTCCAAGCTTCCTTCACAGCCAGCTCAGCCCCTGCCCCCCACCTTGCCCAGATGGCCCCGTTGGTAGCAGTGCCGGGGTCCAGGGGTCCCAGGAAGGTCTTAAAATGTATGTCAGAAATCACGCCGTCCAGGTGGAGCCTCTGTGCTCTCCTAGCATCCTGCACAGGCCTTCCAGGTCCCTGCTTCCCACAGGACCGCAGAAAGCAACGCTGAGCTCTATTTCTAGCCTCGATGCACTTTCATGAACACGAAAGAGGCCGGAGCCAAAGGGGCACAAATGTGCGCATGTCACCACTGATCTTTCCCTCCTGGCTGCCAAACCGTGTGGCCCCAAAGCCGGCCGAGTGGCCCGGGGGCCTGCGCGGCTGCCGCCCCTTCGCCCCATCTCCTCAGCCACAGCAGCAGGAGCCAGCCAGGCAGTCAGTTCCTGCCATTCTTATTTTTAGGCCCAAGGCTGCTCCCGAAGAGAAAATAAAAGCAAATAGAATTCAAGCCGCTGCTATTGATCCCCAGTCTTTGCTGAACGTTGCTACGGCAACCACGGGGCTTGGCACTGGATGATTCCCTTGGCCCCCACGCCCTCCACCACCCATCGTGGTGGTCGGGGACCCAGGCACCCTGCGCGCCACGGCCTCCCATCCCGGGCTTGGGGGGCGGTTTCCAGGGGGAGCCAGGCATCAGCACTGCCCAGCGGCCCACTGCAGACCAGCCCCTGCTGGTCAGCGACGACACGGCCACTGCTGAGCAGCGCTGAAACTCGCGGGAAGAAAGGAAAGTGTCCCACAAAACTTAAAGAAGAAACTTCTGCACGGGGACCCTTCCTGCTTCGCCCTTAGCAGGACTTGCGGTGAAACAGAAGCTTGACCTGGGGGCCCTGCCCTCTTCCCGCCAGGCTCCTCGGGCTCCCGGGGCACCCTAGGCCCACCCAGCCGCGGCCAGGGCCGCAGCTCCCTGCTCGGCCCAGCGCTATCCTCTCCTGCCCCAGGAAGGGCCCAGAGTCAGGCCACACTCATGCCTGCTGAGCCCGGCAAGGCAGGTGGTTCCCGGCGTGGCGGAGCCCAGGCTCAAGCTCACTGGGGGCTGAGCTGGGGGTCAGTAACCACGGGAATGACGAGGGCACACAAGACACCAGGGCCGGCGGCAGCAGCCACCTCAGCAGCCTGGAGCCCGCCGCCAGCGAGCAGAGAGGGTCTGGCTGCTGCCAAAGCCTGGCTGATGGTGGAGCAAGGGAGTGGCTCTGTGGGAAATGACTTCTGCGTGACAGGCAGCAAGTGCCACGCTGCCCAGCTGTGGGTAAAGCCCTCCTTGCCCAGCACACCCAGGCAGTATTGTAGAAGGCGGCCATCCACTGCTGAGCAGGGTCTGACAGGGTGGCTGCTACAGTGCCCTGGGCCTCTGCACCAAAAGTGGCCTCAGAGACGGGGTCATGGGACCCACGGCGGTGGCCCAGTGGCAGCCCAGGGCTGGTCCACAACCAGGAGCCAGGCAGTCCCCCTGCTCCCCTCAGACCCCTGCCCTTCCCCTGCAGGTTCCTGCAACAAATCCTCTCTGCCTGTGGAGACCTTTGGAAATAAAGCCAGGATCTGCTGGCTGTTTCTGCTTTGGGCTCTACCTCATCTTTAGGATTAAAGAGAATAAAGGCAGAGGCCACCAGAGGCTCTGAGGGGAGGGAGAGGGAAGAACAGGTGTGACACGGGCATTTGTAGGACATTGTAGTTGTCCTGCATGACATTGTGCGGGGCAAAGTGTAAACTATAATGTAAACTACAGACTGTGGTTAGTGGCAAGGCTCCAATATGTGCTCATCAGTTGTAACAAACTTACCACACTAATGAAGGATGTTGTTAATGGGGGAAAGTGGTGGAGGGGGAGGGGTGGGATATATGGGAATCCCCTATATTTTCTATGTAAATTTTCTGTAATCGAAAACTTCTTTAGAAATTAAATTAAATTCAAAAAGCCCAAGCATCAGCTGAATGTGGGAAAGGGGGAAAGAAGCTGGCCTCCCTCATGGAAGGATTCCAAGCCCCCAGGAGCCCAGAGGCTGGTGCTCCCCACTAATCATTCTAGCTTCCGATTAACCCCTTCCCTCCCTGATCCCCAGGCTTTCCAGCTCAAACCCCCAGAGTCCTCAGAGTTCAGAGTTCCTTCCTGAATATGATGTGTCCAAATGCCAGGACTGTTTTGGAGATGATGCCAACCCAGCGTGTCTCAGTATTTATTGAACAGGATTCCCACAGCGAGGCTTGCTCAGTTAACCCTCGCTGCCCCTCCTGAGGGAGGCATGATCACTGTCCTCCTTCTAGAAAGAAGGAAGTTGAGGTGACTCGAGGTCACACAGCTTGGACTGGTGAAGTCACGATTCAGAGTCAGGAAGTCTGAGTATGGGACAGACGGATGGACAGGCCACTCTTCAGCCTCCACACACCCCCCGACCTGCTAGGAGGCCAGCTCCGAGGAGATGCCAACATGACCATCAGCCAGAGCCTGCCTTCCCAGCACCACCACGCGAGAGTCGGTGGGCCGTGCCGAGCCCCCCAAGAGGAGGCCCTGGACTGGGCCTAGCCAGGGCACAGAGGCACACACCTGCTGGCTGCTAAACAGCTTGAAGACTTCTGAGCTGGCTGCAAAGACCTGCTGCCCCGAGTCCCCCCACCCCACCCCCGCCTCAATTCCGGCAATTAAAGGGGTAACCCTGGCTACCGCTCTGGCTGATGGAGCAAGAGAGGCTGCTGTCTGCTGTACCAGCCCTGCGTCGGAGCCGCTGCTCCTCCCGAGCCAGTAGGAGTAAACGAGGGATCTGTGTCCTCAGTGGCCCCAGTGCCCAGCCAAGCCGTGCTCCCTGCCCTGGCCCAGCTATGAGCAGCTCTGGTCTCCGGGCTCTCGTTTCCCCAGCCCAGGCTGGTTGACTGTGCTCTGGGGCGGCCCCCACCAGCTCTTCCTCGCAGCTGGACCCTATTACCTGTTTTCTGTGTGTGGGCCCAGGTGACTGGCACCCCAGCTGGAAGCCCAGGACCCATCCCCCTCCCTCTCACGTCAGCTCCTCAGTGTTGCCCGCGTGCTGCTGGCATGGACAGCACACCCCTCTCTGGAAGAGGGGCACTTCCAGGTGAAGAATCCACTGTTCCACTCCCCACTCTCCCCATTTAAATCCAGTTCATCATTTCCTGGGAACCGACTGCACACCAGGTATTGGTGTTACACGGCTGTGCACAGCTGACTGTGACAACAGCTGCTGAGACATAACAGCTACGCACCAGAGGCCATCCTGAGAGCTCTACTTTTAGATTATTCCTCATAAGTCCACCGAGAAGAGCTGTTACCATCCCCATTTCCAGAGAGGTCAAGAAGCTTGCTCAGGGCACACAGCAAGTCCTGGAAATGTCCAGGCTCGGTTCCACCACATGCACCTGTCACGACCGAGCTCTGCTGATGCAAAGGGACGAGCACAGCGCGGAAACGGCCAGGAGGTCCCAGCCCTAGACACATGGCACTTGGGAGAACGTCTGCAATCGGCTGGTTTATCCCAAGACGGCCCACCTCTCAGGGCCTCCCGAAGAACTGGGCTTGAGCAGCAGCTAGGGTGGGGCTTTCGAGCCCTGAGGGGAGCTCCAGGCTGCTGGGGGCCGAGCATTCCAGCCGCCCCGAACCCTGCCCGCGGCCCCTGCCAGAAGCGCCCCTCCTCTCCAGCAGGTCCTTGCGCAGGGTGAGGACAAGCATGCTCTCAGTGCCCAGAAGGACAGCGGCTGGAGCCCTGCAGCTGGGAGAACGCTCTCCCCGGATAAGCAGCTGGACAGCGCCACCTGCTGCACCAACATGGAAACTCCCTGCCCCAGCGCCAGCGACCCGCCTCCTGCAGCCCCTGCCCTAGGCTGCTGTTCACCCCTCCCTCCGCCCTCCTTCTGCAGGAAGCTGGTGCTGGGGCAGGGCTGCCACTCCCAGATCTTCCACTAGCTCGTCCAGTAGCAGGATTGTCCATCACTTCCCTGCGTTGCTTTACTCTTTCTCCCTTGCAGGCTCTAAGCCCCCTCCTAGGTGGTCCTCACTGGCCCCCTTGGGAAGGGACGCCTCACTTTCATTATCTGCCAGCTTGGCACCGCCTCTGTGCAGGAGGGAGCACATCTGCAGGCTCTCAGTGAGAAGGAGAAGGTGCTAGCACTCCTTGCACACCTGCACAGGTGAGCGATTGCTGGGCCCACGTCCCAGCCCACTGCAGAGACCCTCCAGTTCCCCAGCAGGATGGGAGACAACTCCCCCCATGAAAGGTGTATGGAGCCCTCCTGGGATGAGCATCCGGGCAGTTCCACAGACTTCCCACCTACGGGATTCACATAAACCCCACAAAATACTACACACAGTGTTGACCTCCAAGCCTCGGCGGAACTGTGGCTGCTATCCCGGAAACGCCATTGCTGCTCCATTTCCTTCCTTTTTCTCGTAATTCTGTTCTTCCCATCCTAGTGAAATAGAGTCAGTGGGCTCGCCGGGCAGGACGGGCAGGCAGAGGGCAGGGCTGCCACCCACAGCGGCCCCGAGTGGGATGGAGTAGCCCACACTGCCCGATCCTCAGGGCCTCAGGGCGGAGAGACGCCTTCTAGGCCGCAGACCACGTCCTGGGGGGATGCCCACAACAGACACTGGTCAGCACACTGCCCCGGGGTTGCTGGCCTGAACTCCCCCAGAGCCGGAAGGTGCTGATCGTCTGCTGGACGCCACCATCCCTGGTGGCTGCTGCCACGTGCCTTAACAGAATGATGCCGATTTTATGGCCCAAAATATAATTTTTTAAAAGTTGATACTAATTTGTGAATTTATTTATATGAAAAAATTGTAAAGATTTTAATGTAATCATATTTAATTACACACATAATAGCTTTTCTATTGAAAATAGTATCATTTCATGGAAAAAATACCAAAATAATTCAAAACCCTGTGTCAGTCACAGAGTGAGCTGAGCTGGGATCCTGTCAGGAGAGGCTGGTGGCTTCCCGGGGAGCATCGTGCTCAGCACGTTTGACCAGGAAGGATGATCACATGACACTGTACAATCAGGCCCCAGCCAGGCCCAGGAACTGGCATCTGATTCCAGAAGGGAACAAAAGTCCTGTCAGACAGCAGCTTCCCCAGAGCTCTGCAGACCCGCTGGGCCATGAGCCTGTCAGCCTCAGAGTACCCGTGGCTCCTTTGCCGTGTGCCCTCCTCCCATCTCACAGGCACTCTGGGGGTGCCCCAAGGTGAAACAAAGGCTCCAGGAGGCAGGTGCTGGCCTAAGGAGAACTATACCTGGCCAGTGCATTGACCAAAGCAGGTGTTTTCAGGTGGGCATGGCCTTGCCCTGGCCACGGTGGGTGTCCTCAGAAGCCGGAGAACAGGCGGCCCACCCCGTTAGCCACAGGCTGCACTGGCCTCAGCTGTGGTCTCAGTACTGAGAGGCACCTGGGGGTCTGCAGGCCCGGGGGAGACGCTGGGTCATGGTGGGAGCTGGGGACAGAGGCAGTGACTCGGCAGGACCCTGTGAGCTCACATGGACACAGCCTGGACTCCAGGGGTTCCTGGAAGGAGACAGGGCCCACTGGGGGTCCTGTGTGGGCAGGGAGGGCCAGGAAGCCCCATCCGAGCCCCAACAGACTGTGAGGCCAGACCTTGAGGTCAGGGAGACTCCGTGGGCTGGTCGTTGTAGGGCACAGCGTGGGGCAGGGAGATGCGAGGAGACAGGGAGGATGGGGCGGGGGCTACCTCCAGCTGCGGACCCCACGTGGGCTCAGTTTCCCTGCCTATGTCATGATGGTGCTGGCCAAGTCCTCTGTGGCTCCCAGCTCTGAGGGCTGGGGCTCCCGCCACGTGGGTTTGTGGGCACCATGCACGTCTCACGACAGGAAGAGCATGAATGTCACGCGTCTCAGCTGTGCACAGACCCCCGCAGGCACGTGGTGTGTCCAGGGCAGCCTCGGCCCTTCCCTGGCTGCCGCCCTCCACGGCCAGCATCCAGCTCACTGCCCCACTGCTGAGGGACAAGCTGCAGGCCCTAGGCCATGGACACAAGCCACCACCCACCAGGAGGATGTCTATGTCTCTGAAACCTCCTCGCTGCATCCCAGGCACTCCCTCCCCCATTTCCCATATTCCACCTCCACAAGCCCCCTGTCTGGTGGGCACAATGTAGAATGAATGACTGGGTGAGTGAATGAATGGGTGAATGAATGAATGAATGAATGGGTGAATAAATGAGTGAAATCATGCACCTGCTGGCTCCATGTGCATTGAATATCTTGACTGTAGCTGAGAATTAAAGAACTTAAGGCAATGAATAGATACAAAGCAGCTGGAAATCCACATGCATCCTCAGCTGCGCAAGAACAAGGAGTTAATAAAGATACGCTGAATTCCTTGCACAGGCTTCATCTGGAGGTAAACTATTGTGAAAATGAGGCGGAGTCCTCTACAGAAAGCAACTTGAGTGACCACCAAGATCTCTGAGGATGACACTCTGCCCTGACAGTAGCCAGCAGGGCAGGGCAGCTGTGACGTGCCGGCGTCGGTGGAGACGCCAGTTATCGTCAAGACCGGAGTTCAGAAGAGGGAAGAGAAGGGTTTGTTTAGCACCTACTGTACGTCATGAACTTCTTAATGTTTTTTAGTTTCCTTTAACCCTGACAATGAAGTAAATTCTTATCCTGATTCACAAATGAGGAAGCAGAACCTCTGAAGGGCTAATTTATCTTCCCCTAGGTCACGCTGGTGCGAGTCAACGCTAGGTTCCAATCCAGAGCCCCTCATTTTCTGGCTGGCAAGGGCGTCCCTCGCATAATTCCAGGCCAGCTTCCCCTTGGTCTAGCCAAGGGGGGCACGAGCGCCGGGCGTCCTCTGCCCAGCTCAGGGTGAAGACACCACCACTGCTCCAGCTGGGAGGGGGTGGGAGGCCACGAGGGGACCAGGTTGAGAAGGGAGCACAAGACGGGAATCCTGCGACCTTCTGCAGGCGGAGAACACAGCCTCATTACATTCTCTGTCCCCTATCAAGTCCTGTTTTCCTGAGTGCTAAATGCATTTAAATGATGTGATTATTTAACGATTTCTGTGGGCTTTCTGGTATTTGTTTTGGGGTTTGTTTTCTAATTTTGCTTTTGTTTGTGACAGTGTTGAATCATCACAATACTGTAAAGCATTTTTCTGGCTCACTAATTGATACACTCCTGCCTAATTGCCTGCTGTTTCATTCCTTCTTTGTTAAAGTGGCATGAGGTTTTCTGTTCGGTGCTGCTTGACTACTTCTCCATCTGTGCCTCCAGCATGTGCCACGACACCGCAGTCCTCTGGGCAGGAGGGGCAGTGGGGAGCAGGGAGGCAGGCGGAGAGCACAGAGGCTGCCAAGAGAAGATGGGAGCTCCCTGCAGCCCCGGGCCTCTTCCCCAGCTCCAGCCTGGCCCGAGCACAGATCCACTGGCATCCGCAGCAGGTCTGGTACCGATTCTCAAATTGCCAGAGGACGTTTGAATTAGCGGGACCTAGAAGCCCTGCCTTTAGCTGTAGAGACTCCTCCTGCAGTGCCCCTGGTCCAGCCTTAAGCCAACTGGCCTCACCTGGCCCCAGAGCAGCAAGGAATCGGGGTCCATTGGCTCCTGGAAGAGGGGGCCTGCCTGCCTGCCTGCGGCCCAGGGCCTTTCCCAGGCTCCTGTGCCTCAGCCTTGGCTTTGCCATGCCTGGCCCTGGGCCCTGGCCGTGGGTCTCCCCAGTGTATCATCTCCACACTGGCCAGTCCTGCCTGACCCTAACCCTGGACTTGTTGCAAGGCCCTCCCAGATCCCAGGAAGGAAATCAAACCCAGGGGCACCTGACAAGATCAGATCTTCAAAGGGGAGAAACCAAGCGAGGCCAAAACACTATCTGTGAATCCCATATATTATGCATGATGGCTCTGCAAATTCACAACTTCTCTAATAAGTTGTCCAACTCCTTGGCCAGAGGACCCTGCCTACAAGCTCAGGGAACTTCTGCCCTGACGTTATGCTCCCTCGGGAGTAGAGAGATGGAGGGTTTCTGTGACGCCCGGCTGGGTGCCCAATCCCAGGCATCCAGTCCAGGTGGGAAAACTGGGTGCACATTTAGCTTCCAGGGTCAAGACTTTCCCTCTGCCCTGCACATTGCTGACGTGGTCAGGGGCCACTCTGTAAAAGCTGGCGGACCCCCTGTGGTGGCTGCACCAGGCCCCACCTCTGCCAGGTGAGGTACCTGGAGCCAGGCAGGGACAGCAGCAGGAGAGGCAGAGCCAGCCTCCCGCAGCCATGCACTCTGGAGTCAGGGCCACTTCTGCCCATACTCCTGCCCCAGGGTGGAGGATATTGCCGCCAGACCCGGCCTGGTGGCAGCCTCTGGGGAAAGAGGTAGGGTCTGGGTTGACCAGAAGGCCTGGGAGGTGCTGCTGCAAAGCAGCCATTCCAGGAATGCAGAGTTCTCAGGCTAACATGTCATATACCACCCCACACACATGCATTTTAATGCTGAGTAAAGCAGGTGTCGGCTTCCGGATCAGACCCTGTGGGGAGCGCTGTGCTCACTGTAAGAGGAAAGTTGGCAAACTCGGGCATTTCCAAAGAAAAGCAACCAAGTTAAGCTGACTCAAAATAATGTTAGGAATTTTGCTTTAAAGGCTCAGGAGAAGCTTAGTTTACAGAAGAGAAAGCTAACCACACATTATATCTGAACTCCAATAGCCGAAAAATAATGTGAAAAGGAGAATAAAATTGTTCTGGGTCATTTCAGAGACTAGAGCTAGAGTCAATGAAGAGAAATGAAAGAACGACATTTAAGCTCCTGGCATGCTCTGGAAGTTGAAGCTGGCGTTGCCATATAGTGAATTTGTTACCATTTTAGGTGTCCAAGCATGGGGGGCACACAAGGACACGCTGGGGAAGATGTCCAGGCAGCAGAGGGGCGCGTGGCTGGAGCACGGCTGTGCTGCAGTATGGTCAAGGCTAAGTCCATGCTCTGAGGCTAAGGGTGGGGATGGGCAGGGCCAGAGGAGAGAGGAGGGGAGAGAACAGTGTCGGGGAAGGTAGTGGAGAGAGCAGTGGGGGGGGGGGAAAGGGAGTGAGGAGAATATCTGAATAATGCAATTAAAAGTTTCAAGCAATTAAATACAGAGAACCCTATACCAAGTAAACATAGAACATGTATTCTTTTTAGTTAAGCATTAAACATACACTAAAAACTGACCATGATAAGGTTACAAACGAAGCGTCAATAAATTCTAAAGGCTCCCATAGCACAAGAGAAGTTAATAAACATCAGGTTTAAAATCCCATGTATTGGGAAACAGAATTACATATTACCAATAACTTTGAGCTAAGAAATTCAGAAATGAAATCAATAAATACTTAAAACTCAGTAACAGGTAAAACATTCCATTTCAAAATCTGTGGGACAGCTACTGCAGAACTTTACAGATATTCATAAATTTACCAAGAAAAAGAAAAATGGAAAACACATTTAACTCAAGAAGCTGCAAAAACTGTAACAAGAGCAAATAAAAGGAACAGTAATGAAGAAAATATACAGGAAGTCAAAAATGAATAAAATTGAGAACAATAGAAAAAGAGATTTACAATACCCCAAGCTCATTCTTTAAAGAAACCAATAACGTAGAATTCTGGCAAGACTGATCAAGAAAAAAAAATGAGAAGATTAAAATATACAAGCTACAGAATAAAAAAGGAAACAGTTATAGACAGTAAAGATTAAATTATGATAAAACAACTATAATAAAGTTGAAAATCTAGGTAAAAGGGTAAATTTCTTGACAGTGCTTCCAGCAGGGCAGAGTGTGGATCTAAGCTGGGGGCAGCTGGGCCCACTCCCCAGGCCCAAGGTCTGAGCCTGAAGCGAACAAGTACATCTGCCCCCCTGCTATCCTGAGGTCCCGCTCTAACAGGGCACCCACTGTTGTCCACGGTTTCCCATACCTCAAGGCTGGCCATGCTGCACCCCTATCTAAAACTCTTCAGCGGGTCTGAGAAACTCACAGCCTCGAGGGCTGAGTAGACCTAATAACTGAATGGGATGTGCTATCCTGGATGGGATCCTGGAACAAAAGCAGGACGTTAGGGGAAAGCTGAGGGAATCCGAATAAGCTATGGGCTTTACCATCAATAATGTATCAATACTGGTTCATTAATTGTGGCAAATGTACCATACTAACATAAAATGTAAATAATAGGGGAAACTGGTTGTGGGCATAAGGGAACTCTCTGTACTATCTTTGCATTTTTCTGTAAATCTAAAACTATTCTAAAATAAAGTTATTACACTAGGAAAACCTTAGGTGATTTCCCCAAAACTTCTGGATCCAAATTCTTTCTCTCAGCAAACGCAGCCCTTTGACACTGGCCCTGCAGGCTGATTTATGTGGTCCTCTCCTTTGCATCTTGCCCTCCAGCCTGCTGGTACTACTCCCCATTTCCAGCCGCTCTGCCTAGAGAGCCCCGTCCTGCCTCAGCCGCTGGCTTGCTGCGGGACCGCCAGCCTCGCACACACGGGAAGCCCAAGTTCAGGACGTGCTCCCTGGGCTGGCGGGCTTCCTGCTGACCGCTGGGCCCTAAGGCCTGGGAGGGAGCACAACACTAAGGCAGCTTCCATCTCTGCAGGTGGCTGAGCTCTGGCCCCGCCGCACCCTCCCTTTCTGCAAGGCAGGTGCTGGCTGCTCACTCAAGGGCTCCAGGGGCCTGGGGAGTAGAACCTCCTGGGGGGACCACTGCCTAGTGGAAGGAGACAGGCACCAGGGCAGCCAGAGGGGCCGGGGGCTGCCACCCATCTCTCACCCAGGCTGCAGGCAGATGGCTGCAGCGAGCACTGCAGAGGACAGGGCCCGGCCCAGCAGAGCCCACAAGGACCCCAAAGCTCTGTGGTCACAGCCGTGGGGCCCTCTGCTGCTCTGCTCCCTGAGCTTGAGGCCTCGGGAGGTGCAGCAGCCCAGGGCTCAGCAAGCAGCAAAACAGCCACCTGCGTCCCATGCCGTTCCCCACCCCTGCAGCCACAGATCACTTCCAGGTATGGCCCCAATCCCGGCTCCCCAAGTATTGCACAGGGGTCCTCTGAGTCCTCGCCCAAGCTCACCCCACAGGTCAGGTTCCCAGGGCTCCATCCAAGCCGACTCAAAGACTCCAAGTGAAGGCTAGAGTGATGACTTCCAGGAACCTTTCCAGCTCCAACACTTTTTGGAATTTCTCCGTCAGATGCACAGCCAGTCTCCTTGTTTTCAAGGAACGCCCGTAAGCGCTGCCTGCTTTCTTTCCACCCAGGCTCCACGGATGACCAGCCAGCGGGGCTACAGGGTGACTGCCAGGCAGCCACCCCTGGATGCCACTTTGCAAGGAACACGTCACAGTTCCATCCATATCGCCCTCACGCATCTTCCCGCAAAGAGCAGAGAGAGGATTAAGAACGACTTTTCCAGAAAGTCAGGCAAAATTAATTAGCTGCAATTTCACTGCTGAGCTGCCAGGTAAATTTCACAGTGTAATCACTCCAAGCCCTTGCTCTAATGTGGCGATGACATCTTATATGCCTTCAATATCCCATTTTCCTCCATACATGGGCAAGCCTCAGAATTACCTACTAGCCCAGCTGCCGTGCTTGGTTTGGGATCTGGGGGGGGGGGGGTCCAGATTTTGTACAGTGTTTCACAGAGAGAAACACAGGAGCTGCAGTGTCTCTTAGTCTCCGACACTCACCTGACCAGCTCTGGAAGGACGTGGCACTCCTGCCTCTGGGCATGTGAGCCAGGTGCTGGTCGGTGGACGGTGTCCCTGGGAAAGGAGGCGGGTGGAGCAGGGGGCAGGTGGGCTCTGCTACGTGGCCCTAGCATTTCACTCAGCCTCTGGAATCCTCGAGAAGCAGAGACGGCAGCGCCTGCCTGTGCGCCCCCAGGCCTGATGTGAGGGGCAGGAGGGCACATTTGCAAACTCAGCAGTCACAGACCAGCTGAACGGGGTCTCCGTGTGCCCTCTGCCCAGCCTGAGCCAGGGCAGCCTGGAAACCTGGGGTGACCCCTGCCCACAGCCAATGTGCAACACAAGACCACCTTATTCTTCAGCTGAAGTGTCTGCTGCTGGGTCTCCACCAAACACCGAGATGAGTCCTTTACTTACAGCCATTAACAGGGAAATCGCAGTGAGGCTGACAAGACAGGTGTCCGTTAGCCTGGACGACGTCAAGGAATGATGGAGTTTCAATTAAAGGCCATGACTACTGATAGAAAAGAAGGTCACCTTGGAATGTAATAAACAAGTTCTGGAGTTTCATGTTAACAGGAGCTGGGTGGGGAAATATCCTGAGCTTTCCTGTGAATTACAGAAATGTAAAAGAGCTGAGTCATTGACCTTTAAGACTTGTTAATTTCAGTAAAATGTAACTGTCAAGTATCTATTGCCCTTGCACATGCTCACACGTATTTTCTTTGTTCTAAAGCCAAATAAAAGCCACACTTTATGAGGTGGCTGGGCTCTTCTCTCCAGTTCGGACGGAGAGTCCCCTGATCCCAGTTTTTCTTCTCTTTGTCTTATTCTTTCTTTCTCATCCGCGGCACCGTTTTCACGGACCCAGTTCCTGAACGCCAACATATGGCGCCCAACGTGGGGCTCTGAAAACGAAATTTTTCTTTCAGTCAGTGCGCGGACCAAGGAGCTCCTGAGAGCGGTTTAAAAGAAAAAAGAAACAGAAAAGGTAAGCTTCATCCTTGGAATCATCAGGGTAATGGGTAATCAGCAGTCTAACTTTGAAGAGTACTCTAGAGTGTTAAAAACTTTATTAAAATGCACCGGTGTAACTATTAAATCCTCGGCTTTTGAGGAACTTTTTTCTCTTGTACAGAAATGTTGTTATTGGTTTCAGCTGCAAGGGTGGGATATTTTAAACCTGAAACATTGGAAGTTAGTGATGAAAGCTTTAAAAAGAGCTCATCAAAAGGGAGAGATAATTCCCCTTCATGTATGGTCTTTGTGTAGTCTTATTTCTGTTGCTCCTCAACTCCAGCTGTGGATGTTAACACTTAAGTTCCAGCAACAACTTTATAAACCTCCTACTGCTTACATAATGATAAGGCTGTGGGATGATAGAAGCTAATAAAATTAAACCACTGGAAAAGTAAGAAAACTTAGCAATACAGTTTCCAGAAAAATTCTCAAAAGCAGTGAAATCAAAGATATATGTTTCTATTGATGTGTTGTAACTTGTATTGTGTTTGTCTGTTCAGTGTCAGTGTATATTTTGATACCTCCGGATGGTAATATTAAATTAATGAATAAAAATTATTAAAAGAGCTCTATTCAAATGGCCAACATTAAATAAATACTCATATTAATAAATAAATATGGGTATTAATTTAAAATAAGAGAAATAGATATAAACAAACTAAGTCATTATTCTAACAAGTTTGTTTAATGTTGATGCTAATTGTATGTTTTCAGAAGTTTGTTTAAAAACAGTTTCTAAAATCATTGTGGTAACTTAAGTAAAGAAGGTATATAGAATTGCTTTTATTATTAAAGAAAAGAAAGTAATTTTATCAGAAGATAAAATGGCTAAGTTATTGAAACAGGGTTGGAGTTTTGATCTTTCTCGGGGTTTCTCAAGTCATTGGTCTGTTTTGGTGGAAGTTTGCACAGAGTTTTTCTCCTGGGTGATCAGTGTACAAAAGGGGGAAAGTGTTTTATCAAAGTAGCTTCTTGTGCTTTGGCCTTGATGTTTCCTTGGAGAGACAGGTTTTGTTGCTTTTGGGGGAACATGATGTTTAAACCTGCTTTCTCAAAAAAGCTTTTTGTTTCACACTGTTACAAAAGGTTTGGTTTGTTCCCTGGAAGGGGGTAGAATACTGAAAGTGGTTAAGTTCATGTGATGTAGGTTGAGTGAAGTGTTTGAGACTGTTAGGCAACTGAGGGAAATTTTCTAATTTTATGACAATTAAAGTTGTATGAATAAAAAGTTCATATAAATACTTTAAAGGTGTATAAAATTGCTGAAAATTTAATAATGTTTCAGTGTAATATTAAACAAAAGTATATTGTTATTAATCATAATTTTAATTATTTTAAAATATAATATGTTATAAAACTACCTCTGTGCCTAAAAATCAAAAGACAGATGCTTTAACTTGTCTGCTTTACTCCACCTCTGCTATACATAATAATAATATTAAATGGAAACTAAAATAGTAAGCACATCAAGGATGTTTTGTAACAAATTCTAAAAGATAAAGTATATTTCAAAAGGTGTTGTATTCCTCCCTGGAGGAGCTGGCCACTCTCCCAGGGACTGAAGCATAATCCTTAAAATATACTGCCCAAGGAGTGTTGTGTTTCTTCCTGGGGAGGCTGGCCCCTTCCTCAGGGATTAGCAAAATACTCACAAATTGGCATATTATTATTATTGACTTAAAAGATTGTTTCTTTACTATTCCTCTTAATCCAAATGATGGAGAAAAATTTGCATTTACTATTCCTTCTATTAATCATTCAGCTCCTACTGAACGATATCAGTGGAAAGTTTTACCTCAGAGAATGATGACCAGTCCTACATTATGTCAATCCTTTGTTCACATTCCATTACAAATTTTATGAAAACAATTTCCTAAGGCTATGATTATTCATTGTATGGATGATATTCTTTTTGCCACTAAGCAATCTTTTGAGCTGAAACCACTATTTCAGCTGGCTAAAGAAGTTCTTCCTCAACATGGGTTGCAAATAGCAGAAGAAAAAATTCAAAAACAGGTTCCTTTCCAATATTTAGGTCATACTATTAATAGAAATATTATAACTCCACAAAAGGTCCAATTTCGAACTGATAATTTACGTACTTTAAATGATTTTCAGAAATTACTGGGTGATATTAATTGGGTACAGCCTACTTTAGGAATTCCAACTTATGCTTTACCCTAACAAGAAACCCTGACTTAAATAGTCCTCGCATTTTAAGCCCAGAAGCAAAAGAGGAGTTAAATGGCTGGAAAAAGAGTGCAAAATAGCCAACTAACAAGGATAAATGTAAATCTTCCAATTTCTCTTTTAATATTTCCATCTTGCCATTCCCCTACTGGGATACTTTGGCAAGAGGAGGGCATAATAGAATGGATATTCCTACCCAACAAAGATACAAAAAAGCTTCATACTTATCCTGAAAAAATCTTAGCAATAATATCAAAAGGCAATATTCGCCTGAGACAGCTTATGGCTAAAGATCCTGATAAAATCATATTAGACCTTACAAAGCAGGAGCTTTCTCAGCTCTGGCAGTTCAATAACTCTTGGCAAGTGGCCTTAGCAGATTTTATTGGAACAATTGACAATCACTTCCCGAATTAAAATTTTTTTACAGTTTTTAAAACGTACTTCATGGATTCTTCTAAGGTTGTCAAACAACAACCACTCTCTGCTGCTCCAACTTACTACACTGATGGTAGCAGTAATGGAAATGCAGGCTATTTAAGCCCAACTACAAAACCTTGGAAAACACCTTATTTATCTGCCCAAAAGGTAGAACTTATGGCTGTTATTCAATTGCTAACTGATGTTTCTGAGCCTTTCAATATTGTGTCTGATTCTGCTTATGTTTGTCACGTTGTTTGTCATATAGAAACAGCTCAAATAACTCCAGCTTCTGAATTAGAAGTTCTTTTCCTACAATTACAAAAGACTGTTCATGAACAATCTAATCCAATCTATATTACTCATATTGGTTCCCATTCTCAACTTCCTGGCCCTATGGCTTCACAAAATGATTTAGTAGATAAACTTATTGCTCATACAGAATCTGCTGCTGATTATCATAAACTTATACATACTAATGCTTCTGGCTTACGTCATAAATATCTCCACTTAACAGTAAAAGAAATTAAGAGGATTGTTAGACAATGTCCTACTTGTGGACCCATAAATGCCCCCACTTTCTCTCCAGGAACTAATCCCCGAGGAGAACATCCTAATGAAATTTGGCAAATGGATGTCACACATGTGCCTTTTTTTGGCCGCCTTCAGGATGTGCATGTGACGGTGGATACATATTTTAATTTTATTTGGGCAACTGCTCAAGCTGGTGAAAAGGCCTCACATGTACGTTCTCATTTATTACATTGTTTTGCAGTAATGGGCCTGCCAGCACAGTTAAAAACTGATAATGGGCCTGCTTATCTTAGTCAATCTTTCAAAAAATTTTGCAGTGACTGGAATATTAAACACGTTATAGGAATTCCATATAACCCTCAGGGACAAGCGATAGTAGAAAAAAAGTAATCACTTATTAAAATTAATGTTGCAAAAATAAAAAGGGGGAGATGGAGGAGAGTCTGCTAGGGACAGACTGTCTAGAGCATTGCTTACCTTAAATTTTCTTAATAGACAACAAATTTCTAATATCACAGCAGCAGAAAGACATTAAGATGTTAAAAAAAAGGAATGAAAATGAAAAATGTGGACAACCTGTATATTGGAAAAATGAAAGAACCAGTAAATGGGAAAAAGGAGAGGTAAAATTTTGGGGCCGAGGTTTTGCTCTTATCATTACAGAAACAGGAGAAGAACAGTGGATCCTCTCTAGAAGAATCAAGCCTAGAGTTGAAGATGCTGCCAAGACTTAAACTTGTGTACATGCTGGTTTTACATTGGATTAATTATAGGTAAAGTATTAGGTCAAGGTAAGATACCACATCATAAATATACTTATTGGGCATACATAAACAACCCACCTCTTCTAGAGCTGTTAATTTGGAGCGATGAGTCTTACCCAATTTATCTTAAACAATCTCACAACAGACTACTTAATGACAAATGGCATATTTGTCATGGGCTTACAGAGATTGTGTTGTTTAATGATTCCTATGGAACAGTAAAGGATCGGGCCCTTATAGGGATACCAAAACCTATTAAAAACACAACCATATTTTAGTTCATTAATAATTCAATCATAATCACTAATGACAGTAATCCTTATTTCTGGAATTTTGGTAATACAGCATTTACTAACAGCTCAATAATTTGGAAAAATCAAGGGAGATATATCTCACAACCATGGGACACTAAACTTTAACAAAACTCAAAGTTATTTGTGGAAATTATTTTGGGGAACTGGTCCAATTTTTTAAAGGCAAGGCAGCAAAACTAATATTACTATTTTAAAAAAGAAAATCAACTCAATTTCTTGCAGTATGAGTACGAGATCTTATAGTTTTATCATTGGAAAAATAACCTTTGGTGAAAGGAACATTAATTTCTCTTTATTTACATGTCTTAAGAATTCATATTTGCAGGAAAATCAAACTCTTTTTATAGCAAGAAGAAGAAAAGGATTATGGTTACCGGTTCGGATGAACAGACATTGGCAGCAGTCTCCAGAATCCCAGTTGCTGTGACATTTCATCAACCATTATTTAAAAAGAACTAAAAGACTGATTTGACTTTTAATAGCAGAAAATTTGGGACTGATTGGCATCATAACCGCTGCAGCTGTCACTGGCACAGCCCTGCATCAAGGAGTCCAGAATCAACAATATGTTAAGGACTGGCATAAAAATGCAAGTGAGATGTGGTATAGCCAATCTCACATTGATATGGAACTGAATAACCGTATGAATGATCTTAAAACAACTATTATACATAATCAAATTTATAATTTAAACTTGTTAAAAGTTCTTGAATGTGATTAGAATGAAAGTTCTATTTGTATTACTCTTTTCTTATAATAATAGTGAACATGATTGGGAGGAAGTGAAAAATCACTTGATTGGATATAAGCATAATGCTTCTATAAATCTTTTAGAATTGCAAAAGAAGGCATAGAGCATGTATCAAACGAATTGAAAGAAACCACTGGTGCAGCCGTTTCATTGGTGGAAACAAAAAACAGTTCAAATATCATTTTGGATTGGATTTGGAATTATTGTTATATGTGTTTTAATTGTTTGTATTGTCAAGGCTAGAGTAATTAGACCTTATAAATGCATTTATGTTAAGAAACTTGGCCATGAAAAACTAATTTTGCATTACTTAGTAGAAAGATTCTACTAATAACCCCTTGATCTTAATACTAAATATCTGCACAAAAAATACTCATTAAAGGAACCTGAAGAAGCATAAATATTAATGAAAATGCCTTCCATGTAAGAGCTCAAAAGCTTGACTGGTAGTCAATGACGGGTAAGATTCTCAGAGGAGGACAACCTAAGACAGGCACAGTCACAAGAGCCTATGGAAGAAGACAAGTGTGACAGGAGGTCACCTTGTATCAGCTTATATAATGGTTCCTATGAGCTTTAATTAATAAAAAAGGGGGAAATGATGGAGTTTCAATTAAAGGCCATGACTACTGATAGAAAAGAAGGTCACCTTGGAATGTAATAAACAAGTTCTGGAGTTTCATGTTAACAGGAGCTGGGTGGGGAAATATCCTGAGCTTTCCTGTGAATTACAGAAATCTAAAAGAGCTGAGTCATTGACCTTTAAGACTTGTTAATTTCAGTAAAATGTAACTGTCAAGTATCTATTGCCCTTGCACATGCTCACACGTATTTTCTTTGTTCTAAAGCCAAATAAAAACCACACTTTATGAGGTGGCTGGGCTCTTCTCTCCAGTTCGGACGGAGAGTCCCCTGATCCCAATTTTTCTTCTCTTTTGTCTTATTCTTTCTTTCTCATCCGCGGCACCGTTTTCACGGACCCAGTTCCTGAATGCCAACAAAGGAACACAACGCCAAGCCTGGCCAGACTTGCACATAGCTCTGTGGACAAGCTTTGGGGTCAGGCGAGCTGGAGTTCGAACCCTGACTCTGCAACTGCAACTGCTGGAATTTCCCCACTCTCAGCTGGGGCAGAAACACCTGCCTCCCTGGGGGGCGTGGCCCTACTTAACAGCAGCAGGCAAACAGTGCCCCTAACAGCCCCACATGGCCACGACCACGTGGCATGCACCAAATTACAGCTGCTTTGCATTTAAGAAAGTCTGAAGATGCAGGAAGAGAACTGGGGGTGGGGGTTGTGAGATTTAGATGGCCCAAAAGTCCCAGAGAGCATGGAAGGGAACTGAGCTCAGATCCCAGGAGCAGGAGCTCGCCCCTACGCCACACTGGGTGCGGCCGCCCACCTCTGCCTGCACACCCACCCACCGCTGTCCTTTCAGAGCCCATTCACCGGGAAGGTCTTCCCGCGTCAGGCGAACCCCAGCACAGCCCTGGTCCTATGCCTGCTTCCCAGCGGCGTCTCCACCAAGCTCCCCTCCTTCCCTACTCAGCCCCCATGCCCCAGGGAGGCAGTCTTGCCTGGTGCTTAGCGAAGGCTCATCTGTGAAAAGGAGAATTTAATAGAGAAGGCACCTCGGAGAGTTTTCTGTATAATGTGAATACAATTGCTCACTCATCTTAGGCACTCACTAAATGCTAGACATTTTGATAAAATGGAGAATTTAAAAGGTAAGATACTTCAGAGTTTTGTGCACAATGCAGAAGGTTCCACGCATGCTGAACACTCCAAAAATACCAGGAGTATTCTTCCAAAATCTCTTGTGCTATGTTTCTGACACCTTTGACCATTCTTGTTGGCTTTTTTTTAACTCTCAGTCTCTCTGAAAGTGTCTGCCCACTGGCTGATACCCATAGTGTCCTCAGCTGGCTCCAGCTCTCTGGCTGCTCCTGAATGGTGAGGGCCAGCGTCACCCTGGGCTTGGCATCCTAAAGCCTCCTCTGTCTGCCACTGCTTCAGTCACATCTCTGTGCCTGAGACTGCAAACATTTTAACTCCATTTAGCTGCAGACTCATGTATCCAACGGATAAATAAGCTGAAATATATCTGCGTATGATGTATGTATATATTATATAATGTGTGATATTGGTATAGATATAGATTTGATATGTATCATATACGCAATGATATATGCGTTCAATCTTCCCATGATATCTAATTGGTATCTCAAGCCTAACGTATACAAAACGGGACTTTAGAACTGCCCTTCTAAAAAATAAACACTTCTAAAAATCTTCAGCACATGGCTCCTAATGTCACCTTGCTTATCTGCATCAAGCCACAGAAGGAGAAAGTATGTAGAAATAGGCATGGGGGATTTTTAGAGCCAGGACTGGAGGTTGCACCATTACTTGCACTCCCATTCATTGGCCGAAACCCAGTCAGTCTAACAGCAAGGAGGTTGGGAAGAAGCAGCCAGGCCAGGTCAGGACTCCGGCTGCTCTGGGAGAACTCCCTTGGCTCTTCTGTAAACACTACGCCCATTCGCCTCAGGCTACACACTCCCTGTTCCATTTGCTGGGATCTCCCTGCTCCCGCCCCTGCAGGTTCTTCAGGCTCCTTCTCGTTGTTCAGATGTCACCTCCTAAAGAGGATGCCCACCTGGTCCAAAACAGCCTCCAACCCCCAGTTTTTTCTGACACAGCCCCTATTCCCACTTCGTCATGCACTTATGTCAGCATCTGAATCCATCTCGTCCATTATGATCAGTCTGTCTACATTAGATTAGGAAACCCCATGAGTGCCTGACACTGGCAAATGTTCAATGAAATTTGTTGAATGTGTGAGAGTGAATGAATGAATGAGTGAATGAATGGTGAATGAGTGAATGCATGAGCAAATGAGTGAATGAGTGAATGCATGAGTGAGTGAATGAATGAATGAGTGAATGCGTGAGTGAGTGAGTGAATGTGTGAGTGAATGAGGAAATGTGTGAATGAGTAAATGCGTGAATGTGTGAATGAATGAGTGAATCAGTGAGTGAATGCATGAATACGTGAGTGATGAGTGAATGAATGCGTGAGTGTGTGAGTGAATGCGTGAGTGAATGCGTGGGTGACTGAGTGAATGAAGAAAGGCAGGAAGACTTTGTGTCCTGCTCTAGGTGGCCGAGCCTCACCTACGCAGTGCCTGGAGCACGGCCCAGCCCCCAGGGTGAGCTCTGACAAGCTCGAGCAGAGCAAAAGCCCAGGTGCTCTCTGGCTCTGTTTCTCCGGCTAAAACCCTCCAGTGTCTTCCAGGCAGGCCTCAAGCTGCCCCTCGTCTACTGGTGCCTAGTGGTGAACCTGGCAGCTACTCCTCTTGAAATGCTTTTTTTCCCATCTAAATAGTCTGGTTTGTCTCTGAGGCCTTATTCAGCCTCCCATTATATTAGTTCTCCCATTAAAATTGTCTCAATAAAGGGTTTGGTGTCGTCCCACCCCCAAAGATAGGAAGCACAATGGCGTTCTTTTGCTGCCTCGGTCAGCTGGGCCCAGACAGCAGGCAGGCACTGTCCCTATCCAGCTGGCACCACATGGCACGGCTGTGGCCAAAGGTGCTCAGGGCCTCAGCGTCTCAGCAGGAGCCACTGGAGGGCTGGATGGGTGTATTAGTCAGCCAGAGGGCTGTGATGCAAAGTACTTTATAAAAGTAGCTTTTATAGAGGGCATTTGTTTGCGGTAAAAGCTCACAGGTACAAGGCCCTGAAGAGTCCAAGTCAAGGCTGCTTTCTCACCAAAGTCAGTGGCCACATGCTGAAGCGAGATGGTGGGCGATGTCTGCCTGGTCTCTCTCTTCTCCTTCTTCTTAGGGCTCCATGGGCCCAGCTTCTCCTGATCTCAGCTGTCGGCTGGCCTAGGGCTCATCTCCTTCCAGGCCTTATCAGCTGCTCAGCTGCAAACTACGATGCAAATGGCTCAGCATCCCCTGGCTTTAGCTGTTTGGGCTTTCTCTCCTCTGGCGTCTATGGAGCACTCTCTCTGTGTGTCTTCTTCTCGTGTGTCTTCTTGAGCAAGTGTCCCTTTATATCAGCCCACAAAGGGGACAGAGACTCAACCTGCATCACACCCTACTGACCTGGTCGAATCAAAGCCCAAATCTTAACATAATTTAATCAAAGACATCTCAGCTGAATCTAATGCAACCAAAGGGGATCACACCCAGAAGAACAGGCCAGTTTATAAACATCATCTCTTAGGGGGATTCATAAATAATCTCGGATGGCCACAGTGGGCTTTGCATCAGCCACGCCAGGGCTCGGGGGCTCTGTCACTTCCATCCCTCCCCTGTAAGCTGCAGGGCCATGCTCCTTCCAGGGCTGTGGCTACAGAGTGTGGTGCTCAGAGCCGGGCACAGAGCAGGGCTCCAGCAAGGAATGTTCAAACCAGGACAGCCACCGGGGCCTCCACCGGGTCCCAGCAGGGTCTGAGTTGGCCCGTCGAGCATTCTCTCAGACAGGCTCGAGGCTGGCTAACCTCAACCATCGTCTCACATGCGCCCCACTTCAAACAGGGACAGGAGACAGGCTCAGTGTTCATTACCATGTGTAGAACCAGCGTCCAGGAGACTTGGTCTCTGGCCGAGTCGGGGTCGGAGCCACAGGTGGTGGAAGGGACCGTTGACCCAGGAGTATGTGGGGGACAGAGAGGGGTTAAGGCCAAGCCCGCCTTCCTCTTCACCCTGTGTCCTGGAGGACTGACCAGCCCAGGTCCCAAAGGCTTCCTCAGGGCGAGCAGCAGAGCCTGCCGGTGCTTTCAGCAAGAGGCGAGAAGCCTGCAGGCCCCTTTGCTGAGGACGAGGAGCTACGGGAAAGCAGGCAGGATGTCCTCCATCCCCCCACCAGCTCAGAAGTGTCCCTCCCTGGGGCCCCTTCGTACAGGCTGCAGGGAGAATGCCCACAAAAGGACAGAATAAAAGGAGGCAGCCCAGGAACATGGGAGCTGGAAAGGAGTAAAAGAGCAAAATCTTATTCTTTCCACTGCAGCATTTTTCCTTCTTTTATAAACCATTGTATCTGAATGGTCATTCTTTGAGATTGACGACTTTCTTAAGGGTGCGCTTTCTTTCTGTTCCTCTGCCACCAATTCGTGTCACGAAACAGAAGCTGATGTGGTAACCACTCTCATTAAATCTTAAATTGCAACCATGTGAACAGCTAAAATAAAACTTTCAAGGGCTCAAGGTTCGGGCCTTTTAAAATTTTGGATTTATGGGTTTCTCATGCTTTCAGATGTCCCTCGCCAATTCTGGCTTCTGCAAAAAGCCATAAACCCTGAATGAGAGGCTGGTTTTCCAGAACCTCTCAGGAGGCAGTGACTGGCTCATCCACCTACGTGCTCCTCCTAACCCATCCATCCACCCATGTGGACATTCCATGTGGACATCTGTCAGCTCCTGCAGCAACAACTGGCTGTGCCAGCCTCTGTCCTGTAAAGTGAGGGAACAGCAGAAAATTCATGGCCACGGTCCCTGCTCTCCTGGAACGAGTATGGCAGGATGTATTGTTAGAAATATACTATACCCCGCTTTAGAAATAACTGCCTTATTCCCCCAAAACATAGTCAGGGCCTCTGAAGACCTGGCTGCCTCGACCCCCTGGGTGAGACCTACATTTGTGTTTTCAACAGTCCTGCAAAGACACCGAGCTGTCTGCAGGACCCTGTGTCGATGCCCACCACTCACCCTGCAGACAGCTTGAGGCCAATGACGAAGACTTGGGGGACAGCCGCTCTCAATCTTGGCTGCAGCTGAGAATCCGGGAACACTGAAAGACCCCTACGCCCACCCTGCACCCAGACCAATAAAATCAGAAGTCTGGAGACGAGCTCCAGCCATCATTCGTTTTCGGAGTTCCCAGGTGGCTCCAAGGAGCACTGGTCTCTGTGAGGTTTGCAGCTTGAAGCAGTGCTGCTCTCCCTCCAGATCAGCTGGAGCACAGCACATGCTGGGGTTTCTACACATAACAGGAATCAGAGCCCTGAGTCCCCAGGGCTAGGTCCTGGGGCACAAAGCTTAGGGCAACGGTCGCAGGTGAGAAGGAAGCAGGCCTGATCTTCTCGGCAGCCTCGGGGCTCTCGTTTAAGGGGACCCCAGAAATGGCTAGAAAAAGTAAGAACTGTGTCTTTTTCCACATCTCAGCCTTTTACACAAGCAGTGGCATACAGGTGGCAAGTGCCTGGGGTAGGAGGGACACCTCTGTGGGAGCGTGGGAGGGGGCACCAAGCTGAAAACCACGTCTTAGTGGGACCCGCCTGTGCCCTGCACCCGCCCTGCCAAGCTTGCCAGACACGAGGTACATCCTCTTGGAAAGAGCCAGCACCACTGCATGGGCCCCAGAGAGAGCGGCCGGGGGAATCCAACACGGCAGAAAGAGGTAGGTGGGGAACCCCAAGCATGTCCTCCCCTGGGGGCTGCCAGCGCATTCTTCAGGAACCCCCATCCCCTCTGCCCTAACCCCTCCCCTCTGCCCTACCACCCCTTCCCAAAACCAGGAATCTTAAAGGTTTGAAATGAGCGCCCAGCCCCTCTTCTACTTAATTTCTCCTCTTAGCAGCCAAGCCCAGACCCGATTTTCTCCTGAAGCATATGAATTTATGAACCCTCCCTTGTTTACTGATGGGATAATGACTCTATTTTATGGGAATGAAAAACAGTAAGCTTGTGCCCGCAGTTGGCAAAGCCCACAAGGGACATCTGGAATTTTTGCAATTGGCTCCAGTAAATCCCAGCTCTGTGGTGGGACAAGGATTGCTCCGGCCCAGTGGTTCCCAGCCATGGTTGTAACAGAGATCATCTGGATGGATTTCTAAAAACAAGAAATCTGGGCCTCTGCTCCCCAAGATATTGTTCGGGAGGGATGGGGGTCTCCAGACAGATCTGAAATCTCCCCAGGCCATCCTAGCACATGGCCAGGTGTGGAGGCACAGAGGACACGAGCATCTTCCTGCCAGAGAGTGTGCCCAGGGCAAGGACAGACAGAAGGGAGTGTGCCCCAGACAAGCACAGGCAGAAGGGAGTGTGCCCAGGGCAAGCACAGGTAGAAGAGAGTGTGCCCAGGACAAGGACAGGCAAAAGAGAGTGTGCCCAGGGCTAGCACAGGCAGAAGGCAGAGTGCCCAGAGCAAGCACAGGTAGAAAAGGAGTGTGCCCCAGATAAGCACAGGCAAAAGGGAGTGTGCCCAGGGCTAGCACAGGTAGAAGGGAGTGTGCCCAGGACAAGCACAGGTGGAAGGAGTGTCTCAAGGGCAAGGACAGGTATAAGGGCTTGTGCCCAGGGTAAACACAGGTGGAAGGGAGAGTGCCCAGGGCAAGGACAGGTAGAAGAGTGTGTGCCCAGGGCAAGGACCAGCAGAAGGGAGTGTGCCCAGGGCAAGGACTGGCAGAAGGGAGTGCGCCCAGGGCAAGGACTGGCAGTAGGTAGTGTGCCTATGGAAAGGACAGGCAGAAGGGAGTGTGCCCAGGACAAGCACAGGGAAAAGGGAGTGTGCCCAGGGCTATCACAAGCAAAATGGATTATGCCTAGGGCAAGGACAGGCAGAAGGGAGTGTGCTCAGGGCAAGCACAGGTAGAAGGGAGTGTGACAAAGGCAAGCACAGGCTGAAGGGAACGTCCCCAGGGCAAAGACAGGTAGAAGGGTGTGAGCCCAGGATGAAAACAGGTAGAAGGCAGTGTGCCAACGACAAGGACAGGTAGAAAAGAGTGTGCCCAGGGCAAGTCCAGGTAGAAGTGAATATGCCCTGGGCAAGCACAGGAAGTAGGGAGTGTACCCAGGGCAAGGACAGACAGGAGGTAGTGTGCCTAAGGCAAGCAGAGTTGGAAGGAGTGTCTCAAGGGCAATCACAGGTAGAACGGAGAGTGCCCAGGGCAAGGACAGGTGGAAGGGAGTGTGCCCAGGGCAAGGACAAGCAGAAGTGAGTGTGCCCAGAGCAAGCACAGGTGGAAGGAGTGTCTCAAGGGCAAGAACAGGTAGAAAGGTGTATGTCCAGGGCAAGCACAGCAAGAAGGTAGTGTGCCAAGGGCCAGGGCAGGTAGAAGGGAGTGTGCCCAGGGCAAGGACAGGTAGAAGGGAGTGTGCCCAGAAAAAGGACAGGCAGAAGGGAGTGTGCCCAGGGCAAGGACAAGGAAGGGAGTGTGTCCAGGGCAAGGACAGGGAAGGGAATGTGTCCATGGCAAGGACAAGTAGAAGGAAGTGTGCCCAGGGCAAGGACAGGTAGATGGGAGTGTGCACAGGGCAAGTACAGGTATGAGGGAGTGTGCGCAGGATGAAAACAGGTAGAATGGCGTGTGCCCAAGGCAAGGACAGGCAGAAGGGTGTGTGCCCAGGGCAAGCACCAGTAGAAAGGAGCGTGCCCACGGCAAGGACAGGTAGAAGGAAATGTGCCCAGGGCAAGCACAGGGAGAAGGGAGTGTGTCCAGGACAAGCATAGGTAGAAGAGAGTGTGCCCGGGGCATGAACAGTCAGAAGGGTGTGTGCCCAGGATAAGGACAGCAGTAGAGAGTTTGCCCAGGGCAAGCACAGGCAGAAGGGAGTGTGCCCAGTGCAAGGACACCTAGAAGGGAGTGTGCCTTGAATTTCAATAATGAAATTCAAAACAACATTATTCTTGTGGGAACCTGTTGGTGCGGGTGTGATATATTTATTAAATAATACTCAGTATAGTGTGGACTTAGTAAAGGGTCCGTGGTTTTCACCTAACTGGCAAAGGGATCCGTGGAACAAAAAAGATTAAGAACTCCTGCTCTAGAGAGTATTTCTCAGGGAGATCTTGCCCCTTGGCTGAAGCTGGTGATTCTCTGCCTAAGGTTTTTTGTTTTTAATTAAACCTTATATGAGGATGTAATCAGATAGATTCAGAATATGGGAAACTCTACAGGACAAATGACTCAACTTCTTCAAAAAAAAGAAATAGCATGAAAAAAAAAGGGGGGTGGGTGGGATAACTTTTAAATTAAAAGAAATTTAAGAGACAAATCAACCGAATGCAAGGTGTGGCCCTTGTTTGGATCCTGAGGTGAACAAACTGACTATAAAGAAGACATTTTTAAATATGTAGGGAAATTTGAACATGGTGGGGAAGTTAGCCGATATTAAGGAATTTTTGTTGGTTGGTTAGGTGGATATGGCGAGAGCTGGGATTACACTCTCCCACCCACCTTGCTGCTCCAGCCTCCTCTCCTGAAGTGACAGGACCCCTGGGTCCGTCATACCAAGATGGAAGCAGGTAATGGAGGAGAAGCAAGGTTGGAGAGGCAGAGCCAGAAGCCAGCCTGAAAAATTCTTCAAGTCATCCAATACCTACAATTGATGGTGGGAGTGGAATTCCCTTTGGCCTTTAGTCAAAGCGGAAACTCTCTCCTCTTAAGAATATCTTCAACAATGTAGTGTATAAAAATTATAAATTATGAATGCACCACATATTTTTTCCTTTGTTGATGGGAACTGGATGAAATTCAATTTTTCAGATTTCCTGTTTGAAAGGCACAATCCTGTATCAATACTACAGTGAATTTGTCTGTATCCCAACTTCAATCATAGAACAAATTTTGATCAACTCTGTTAAAGAAAGACTAGCTTATCTTTTTAACTCTTTGTATGGGAAATACTACAAAAAGCAACTATATGGACAGATGGTCAAAGAGCATGAAGCCAAAAAAAAAAAAAGGTAGGAAGATAAAGGTCCTGTGGGGGTGCACCAGGCAGCTCAGGAAAGACCACACGCTGGCTTTCTGGATTTGGGGACATTTGTGTATTTATCAACCTACTCAAATTTGTGTTTGGGGATGTGCTTTTTTTCATATTTTAAATAAATATTCTTTTTTTTAAACTTTATTTTGTACATTTAATAATTGAAAACAAACAATTAAAAACTAAAAAGTAAACACAGATGAATAAATATATACATTTCTCAATTAAATGTAATGGATATATGTAAAAAAAAATTTTTTTTAATCAAACAATATAGTACACAATATATTTGGTTCATAGTAACACATTCATATGTTGTACCTAAAAACAAAAAAAGCCTGGGGAGAAAAAAGTCGAAAGTTATAAAAATAGATGAATAAAGCAGCGATAATTGGCTTTGCACTGTTTGCTTTAACAAAAGTTCCTTCCAATAGGGAGGCTCCCCCAGGGCGTTTTAATTAGGACCTCACAGGAGGTCACGCTTGAACTCACCTAGGAGGCCAGCTTCGGCCGCTCGCTCTGGTCAGCGGAGGAAAGCAAGGCCAGGTCGGAGCCTGCCCCCGCCTCCTGCCCGCCCCTAGCGTCCTCTGGGCAGCTCACAGCGACAGAAGACCTTCCCCTGGGCGCCCAGGTCTGGGCAGGGGAGACACACACCTTCCCGTCGCCTCGCAGCTGGAGCTTCGCGCCTTTTTCACCTGCTGCGGGAGGGCTGCGAGGCGCTGTTGGGGGGCTGCGGGGGAGCCGCGGGGAGGGGGCTGCCGGGGGTGCCGCGGGGCAGCTGCGGGGCTATGTTGGGTGGCTGCTGCGGGGGGAGATGCGGGTCGCTGTGGAGGGGCCGCGGGTGCCCCTGCGCCCCGCCCCCGCCATCCCGCCTTCCGCAGACCGTGGCCGGTCCCCAGTCTGAGCACCAGTGGGTAAGACCCGGCCCCGTGGAGTCCACCTGGCGGGAGAGGAAATACCCAGGAGCCTTTCAGGCTCAGCGCAGACGCTGGCGGCAGAATCCGTCCACAAGATCTGGAAGGAGGAGGCAGAAGTTTGGGATTTCAGGGAACAGACGTCCCTGGGGGTCTCGTTAAAATGCTGGTCCTGCGTTTCTCCCGAGCTCCCACGCGAAGCTGCTGCTGGTCCAATGACCCCACCTTGAGTAGCAAAACCTAAAAGAGGCGTCAGCTTTGAGGCAAAGCAAAGGGGGACTCCAGCTTCCACTAGGAGCTCGCCCGTCTTCAGCCTCGAGGCCCGCGTGTCAGTTGGCGCGTCCACAGCCGCCTGCCTGTGAGGGTCAGCCGTGAGCAGCGGGGCGGCAGCGGGCCGTGGTGGGCACCTGGAAATGGCAGCTGTCCATCTCGCGGCTCTCTCCACTGGGCCAGGGTCCTTGGTGGCTCGTGGCTCGCCGACACTGATGAAAGGCTTTGTTTACACAAACGTGCAAGCCACAGTGCCTCAAACGTGGCAGTCGGTGCTCGGTTCATCCCCCCACCTCCAAGGTTACGCCCCCTGCGAACCCTGAGGCTCAGGTCAGTTAGGGCTGAGGCTCTCCAGCCGTCTCCTCGTCCACATGCCTCGACTTCTCTCGCGCCCCAACGGGGACGGCCCCCAGGAAACAAGATGGGTGCCTGGTCTCCACGCGGGAGTGAGCTCCAGGCAGACTCCTGATGCGACCTGCAGCCGAAACGGCCCGGAGCGCGCGGAGCTTGGGAGCTCTGGTCACTGGCACTCGTGCCCCGCAGCTCCGCAGCCTCACAGACCTCGCGAGCCAGTGGCCGCAGTGCCCTGGGCTGCAGGGTGCCCATGCGGAATGCGCGTCCCTGTGACATAGAGAGCGGGCGGCGCCGGGGCGGAGCCCGCTGCGTAAGAGCCCCCCTTCTGAGATAGACTCCAGAAGTATGCGGTGCAAGTAGAACGCACTGCGACTCGTTTTAAGCTCCGAGCTAAGGCGCCAAGTGTCGCCGCTCCATCTCCCCGTCTGCGTTGCACATTGAAGCAAAGCGCGAGCAGAACAAGCCAAATCCCGTCTCAGGGCAGGCCCCGCGGGCCCCGGGCCCGGCTCCTGAGACCCCTGGCCGGTTCCTGGGCCTCCAGCGTCAGCGCCCAGGGCAGGCAGCGGCTTCCGCGCCAGCTGCCCTCCGTGCCTCGCCCGCGCCCCTGCCATCCCCTCCCAGCCTTCCCCACACTCCCAGGCTAGGGGACAGTCAGGGCTCCTGGCTGTGACAGAAACCGGCTCTGGGGGGCGTGCACAGATGGCGTATCAGAGGTTATCCTGGAGCTCAGGAATCACCAGCGAGGCTGGAGGAAGCGGCCGGGAAACGCGCAGAAACAAAGCGAGGGTCCCTGCCCCCCGGCGCGCCGCCCTGTCCTACCACCCAGACACCTGGTTCCAGGCGGACCTGCGTAGCTGCGCAGCTCTGGCACATGCGTCCTATTGACAAGGAGGCTGAGCGCCACCATCGGGCTTTCCGGCTTCTGTGATGGGACAGGGAGCCTGCACTCCAGCAAGACCCAGTCAGGCAGGGGTTCAGAGGCTGGGAGAAGACAAAAAGCCGGAAAGAAAACCAAGGACACCACAATTCTACATACGCATTACGCTAGACTTTCCAGGACAGGCGTCTTTGCCCCTCTCTCCCTCCCTCCCTCCCTTTCTCTCTCTCCCTCTCTCCCTCTCTCTTCCTCCCTCTCCCTCTCTGTCTCCCCCTCCCTCCCTCCCTCTCTCTCCCCTCCCTCTCCCTCCCTCTCCCTCTCTCTGTCTCCCCCTCCCTCCCTCCCTCCTCTCTCTCTCCCTCTCTCACTCCCTCTCCCTCTTCCTATCCCTCCCTCTCCCTCCCTCCCTCTCCCTCCCTCTCCCTCCCTCCCTCTCCCTCTCTCCCCTCCCTCCTTCTCTCTCTCCCCCTCCCTCAATCTCTCCCTCTCTCCCTCCCTCTCTCTCCCTCTCCCTCTCCCTCCCTCTCCCCTCCCTCCTTCTCTCTCT